>QXTE01000008.1:3079634-3500528 GCA_003942145.1 Platysternon megacephalum
CTTTGCACATCAGCTGGCAGCTCCCAAGTGGGTTTCTGTGAACCAACCCGTCACACTCCTCTTAGAAGGCTATTCCAGAACTTCACTCCTCTGATACAGTAACTCCTCGCTCCTCTGATACAGTAACTCCTCGCTTAACGTTGTATTATGTTCCTGAAAAATGCAACTTTAAGCAAAACGATGTTAAGCGAATCCAATTTCCCCATAAGAATTAATGTAAATGGGGGGGTTAGGTTCCAGGGAAATTTTTTTCACCAGACAAAAAACTATATATATATACATACACACACACACACACATACAGTACAGGTCTGTCTCATCTTACGCTGGGGTTACGTTCCGCGGTCAGCGCCTAAAGCGAAAACCACGTGTAGTCAAAATTACATTGAGTGTAATGGCGGGCAGAAACGCCCGCACTACAGAAACAGTATTTAAATTGTTATTTTTCTCTTTTTTTTTTTTTTTTTTTCCTTGTTTTTGCTGAGCGCGTAAAGCTGAAATCGCACATGTTAAATGCGGCTAAGATGCGACAGACCTGTATAAGTTTTAAACAAACTATTTAATACTGTACACAGCAATGACTGTGAAGCTTGGTTGAGGTGGTGAAGTTAGAGGGTGGAAGAGGGTTGGATATTTCCCAGGGAACGCCTTACTGCTAAATGATGAACTAGCATTCCGCTGAGCCCTCAAGGGTTAACACATTGTTGTTAATGTAGCCTCATACTCTACAAGGCAACACTAATGGAGGGAGGGGAGACAGCATGGCAGACAGACACAGAGGGAGAGAGATGCGTGTTGCCCCTTTAAGTACGCTGACACCACATTCTAAGTACACTGCCTTTAAAAAGATCAGGAAGTTGAGACAGCAGCTGCGGCCAGCTGTCTCCGTCCTGAGCCCTGTTGTATCTCCCTCCTGCTCTATATGGAGAAGGGGTAAGCGGGGGGCAGGGGGAGGGGGACACCCTGACACAGCAAGCAGGAGGCTCCCGGGAGCAGCTCCAAGGCAGAGGGCAGGAGCAGCACATGGGAGTGGGGGGAGGGACACCTGAACTGCCTCGCAATTGATAGCCTGCTGGGCAGCTGCTGCACAGGGAACTTAGGGGAGCAGGGAGCTGATAGGGGGGCTGCTGGTCCACCCCAGTTCCAAGCCCCCACCAGCTAGCTCCAACGGGCTGCTCTTCCTGCAAGCAGTGGACAAAGCAGGTGGCTGCCAAACAACGTTATAAGGGAGCATTGCGCAACTTTAAACGAGCATGTTCCCTAATTGATCAGCAACTTAACAATGAAACAATGTTAACCGGGATGACTTTAAGTGAGGAGTTACTGTAGTTATAAACCTTTGTCTAATTTTAAGCCTAAAATGGCCAGTGTATAATCCATTTGTTCTTCTGTCCACATTGGCATTTAGCTCTTCTCTCTCCCTGGTATTTAAGTTATTTCTCCCTCCCTCTAAAGGTGTTTATATAGAGCAATCATATCTTCCTCAACCTTCTTTTGGTTAGGGCTAAATAAGCCAAGCTCTTTAAGTCTCCTCTCGTAAGGTAGGTTTTCTATTCCTTGGATCATCTAGTATCCCTTTACCTATTCGAATTTTAATTCATCTTTCTTAAACATGGGAGACCAGAGTTGCACATAGTATTCCAGATTAGGTTTTGCCTGTGCCTTGTATAATGGTACTAACACTTCCCTGTCTCTACTGGAAATACCTCGCCTGATGCATGCTAGTATTGCATTAGCCTTTTTCACAGCCTAATCACATTGGCGACTCATAGTCATCCTGTGATCAATCAATACATCCAGGTCTTTTTCCTCCTGTCATTCCCAATTTATACCAAAATTTCTTCTTGTTAGTCCCTAAGTGCCTGACTTTGCACTTTGCACTTTTAAATTTCATCTCATATCTATTACTTGAATTTACAAGGTCATCCAGATCATCTTGTATGATATTCCGGTCCTCCTTTGTATTGGCAATACCTCCCAACTTTGTGTCATCTTCAAACTTTATTAGCACACTCCGACTTTTTGTGCCAAGGTCAATAATAAAAATGTTAAGTAAGATTGTTCCCAAGAACAATCCCTGAGGAACTCCATTAGTAACCTCCCTCCAGCCTGACAGTTCACCTTTCAGTATGATCCATTGTAGTCTCCCCTTTAACCAGTGCTTTATACACCTTTCAATTTTGATATTATGCCCCATCTTCTCCAATTTAACTAATAGTTTCCCATGGGGAAGTGTATGACATGCATTACTGAAATCCAGGTAGATTAGATCTACTGCATTTCCTTTGTCTAAAGAAACAAACAAAAAACCAGTCATCTTCTCAAAGAAGGTCAGGTTGGTCTGGCACGATCTACTTTTTGTAAAACCATGTCGTATTTTATCCCAATTACCATTCACCTCTATGTTCTCAACTGCTTTCTCTTTCAAAATTTGTTCCAAGACTTTGCATACATGTGCCAGTTCCTTCAATATTCTTGGATGGAAAAGGAAATCCACAAGATTCTGCAAGTTGTTCTTTCTCAAACTTGAGGCTCTGTAATTCACTTTCCGTTGAACTCCAGTCATTCTGTAAGCTTGTGGGCTCTTACCATGGACTTGTTTTATGACTCCCCTCCTGTCTCTTTCCCTGAACTGAGGTCCTGTTTCCCACCCTGCCCCCCTATTTGGGCCTCTACTTGTTGGAGGGGTCCTGTCTGAGTCCCCAGCTAGTTTGTTTAATGGATAGTTCAGCCTATATTTCCATGGTACGCTGTTGAATTCGGGATTCTGTGTGGGTCCCCACAGCATGCTGCAGGGTTTGAGATTTAATTTGGGTTCCCATGATGTCCCACCAAGCCCAGGACTCCCTCTGGTCTATGGTAGCCTGCTGGCCTGGGACTCAGTCTGGGTCAGTATGGAACCCTGTTCAGTTTTCTTTATCTGGGCGTAGGACAATTCTGCCTGCAGGCCCAAGCTTTGTTTCCTCTGCCCCTCTGGCATGTGACCCTGGGCTAACTCTTGTTCTAATCTGACCAATTGGTTGATGGTTTTCCCCCATGACATGTTTGCATTGTCCAACTCTTGTTGGCACTTTCTAAGTTGATCCCTCAGTCCTCTGGGAAGGTCGCAATCTTCCTCTCCTTACTCCAGCCTCTAGCCCTCTTACTTCCTTTCCTAGTCAGCCCTGGATCCCCTCACCTCTCCCCCCCATCCTGCCCTGCTGTCCTAGGCCCTGGTTATACAAGGGCTGAGAAACCCACCTAGTCTCTCCCTAGATCAGGGTAGGCAACCTATGGCACACATGCCAAAGGCAGCAAACAAGCTGATTTTCAATGGCTCTCACACTGCCCAGGTCCTGGCCACCGGTCCGGGGGGCTCTGCATTTTAATTTAATTTTAAATGAAGCTTCTTAAAAATTTTAAAAACCTTATTTGCTTTACATACAACAATCGTTTAGTTATATATTATAGACTTATAGAAAGAGACTTTCTAAAAACGTTAATATATATTAGTGGCAGGCGAAACCTTAAATTAGAGTGAATAAATGAAGACTCAGCACAGCACTTCTGAAAGGTTGCCAACCCCTGCCCTAGAGCTATGGGCCAAGGCAGGCTCTTGACCACCCCAACACACAGTTGAACTCTTCAATTCCAAACCTCCACTCAAGGTCTTTCCCTCTTGAAAGCATCCCTGGGTCATCCCCTGGTGAGCTCCCACCATTTACCATACTGCCCCAGCAGCTCGTCTCCTTCAGCCTCAAAGCAGGCTTCAGCTTGCTTCACACCTTCCCCCACTGAGGCTGGCTGGGAGCGCCTAACCCAGCTCTGTACCCCCCAACATAGAACCTTCGGGAACTACTACAAGATGACCTGATACAGGACTTTATCCATTGAACTAGTCTCCAAGCGGAGCCACGGCGTCACAGAGTCACATAATTTCTGGACCACTATCCGTGGTCATATCCCTCGTGGGAATGGTTCTACCCGAAACCTGTGTCTATAGACCTCAGGAGTCAACGCTAATCGATCCAAGATGGCTGCCTTCAGCACCAGATAGGAGTTCACCTGCTCATTACTTACCACTCAGTTAGCTGCCAGCACCTCGCCCATGCAGGCTATCCAAGTCAACTCCTCCCAGTCCACTGCCTTTGCCATCTTTAAATGTTTGGCAGAAGGCTTAAGGGTCATCCTCCTGTGTGAGCCTCATGAGGCCCAGAGCCAACCAGCCCCCAGTCCTATCACCAACTGTGTTCGGATGTGGTTCGGCCTGTTTCTATATCCACTTCTGTTTGGAGTGGACTTCTTGTCACCTCTGTTGCACAAGAAACTGGGTCTCCTGCTGTTTTTGTTTATATGCATCACCATTGATTGCATCAGCAGGGCCTGGGTCTGCTGTTGCTGCTCTGGCTGCTGCTGCGTAGCAGCCACCTGCTGCTGTCATGTCACTAATAGGTGGATCTCCCCCTTATTCTAGGAGTGGGCTGGAATCTCACTTTATGTCACCAAGCTATATTTCCCTCTGGCTCCAAAGCATGTGCTGCCACACCCAGTCTTTTGCAAGGAGGTTTATTTTCTTAGAGGTTAGCAAACAGAAAAAACAGTTTTAACTCCTTGCTCAGCGTCAGGCTCCAGGGCCACTCCCTCCAAGGGTCTCTGGCCCTCCTGCTCCTGGCAGCTTCCCAGTTTCTGTCAGCACAGCTCCCTTCCTAGAACAACAGGCACAAGGCTGCTTCCCTGAGCCTCTGGCCCCCTGCTCCAGAGAGTCACCACAGGAGCTGGCTCTGCTCTAGGGTGGGTCTTTCCAGCCTGGGGAGTCTCAGTCAGTCAATCTCCTACAACTGCCTAGTGGCAGCCCAGCCCTCTTTAATTGGCAGGATTGGGTTCCCCTGGACCAGGGGCAGGGGAACTGGGCTTAGCCTATCCACAAGGACCAGCAACCCTGTGACACCATAGTCAACACCAGTTCAGCTAAACCACAGTTGCAAGACAACCCACTGCTGAAACCTTAATGCAGACAAGGCCTAAGACACACAGTTCTTAGTCAAAGATGTCTCAGTCTCTTTATTCCTATGTTGTCCTGTATTCCTGGTCCCTGCACCTTGACGTGGGAACCGCCTGTCCAAAGCCACATCTTCCCTCACTTCAAGGTGCCTTTCCTCAGTACTGAGCAGGGGTTAGTCCAGGTGGGCATGTGTGTTAATCCTGTCCCCCGCCCTCTCTTTGTTGGGCTGCTCTGAAACACAATGGAAGTTCTCAGACAGGTACAACTTTAACCCATGCCTACTGGAGCCAGATTGTCTGGGGCTGCTCTACACTGGGAACATTCTTCCACTGTTAACCTAGCATAGGTGCACCTGTGCTAGCTATGATAGGAATGCTAGTGTAGACCAGGCTCAAAAGACAGGTAGATGACACGATGGCAAAAGTGCCTGTATATGCTACCCCTGCCGGAGATTCGCTGGTGCTAAATCAATGGTGATATTCTAGACAAGGCCTGGGATTCTTCATCCAGAGAAGTAAGTCCCATGTCCTCCCAAACAACCATGCTCACATCTGATATGGTGAAGTATTTTAGCTAAGGCCCATACTATGGCCCAACAAGTCAATAACACATTTCATTACCACCTTTTCCATAACAGTATGATGTGATGCAGTTTATTTAAATGTTAACTTTTAAAATGTTTAGGAGATGTCTGGGGGGTATCAGTCAGTCAGTTAAGAGATATGGTTAAAATATTAATTTTATCTTACCAAAAATGGACAGCCATTTCAAAATGCACCATCTATGAGTCACCACATTGCTACCACTCTTCAGCTTCAATTCAGCACTCAGCAACAGCAATCTAAAGGAAATTCTTAGTTGCAGAAGGTGGTAACGTGGTTGAAGATCCCTGTCAGTTCTATAATCTGTACTAACTGTGTAGAAGAAAAATGTAAGATCATCCAGGAATAAAATTATCTGTCTTCAGCAAGGGCTTCTCACTGAATGCCCATTATTAGTACAAGGAGAAATAGTCACAGCCAACGTCACCCCTTCACAATTCCATCCATAGAGAACATCATGGTGATCCTAATGTGAATGTATCTTGAGTTTCCAACAGTCTGTCAAGATCCACATTTCAAAATATAAGGAAAAACACATTTCTGGCATGACTGAAGGAAAATAACATGGAGATACAGTATGTAAATCACAAGGTAAAGAGACTCTTTTGAAATACAGATGCTCTTTGTTTTGTGATATTAGCGAGATAAGCTAGTCTGAATATGAACAAACCTTGGTAGCTGAAACTCAATGTTTTTGTCCTTGCACTCGCTCTCTGTATGAAAACTTAGTGTTCAACACAGCAAACTGCTCTCGGAGTGTGATTCATTCATCTTCTGTGAGATTCTCTTTATAATTAAAAGTCTGTTTTGCCAAAACAAAAAAGAAAAAAAATATGAATTTGACTAAATATAAATGTTCCCATAGTATAGCCAAGGAGATGCACATTATTGCTGATTTATTGCACCAAGTGCGCAAATAAGATTCTGACCTGAATTCAGCAGTATGTGCTGGTTTCATTCAGGTGCATGACTGACCCAGAAAAAACACACAATGGAATGTGGGAGAATGTATTGTATGATCTCCTTAATCATTAAGAGGTCAGACGCTATAAGCAAAATCTATACCATTTAATGTGTGCACAGTGTCAGTGTTACTGACTGGCAGGAAAGTTATGTGTGTGCTGTGAAAATGCTACAGTAGATTTTATTGGGTCATATTATATATTGTATGGTCTGACCTAGAAACAAAGCTGTGCTAAGTCACAGTATATGCTGCCAAATGGAAAGGGTCTTTCATAAATAGATGTTCAGATAAATATTCAGCTCAATAAGGAACTGTCCTAGTCAACATTTTCTATGGCTTCTCCTTCACTCAAACCTATTAATTCCTCTAAGTGACAGTGGTCTGCGGGGAGCAGGAACTCCACAATTCCAATCCTGGCTATGACACACTGATTCCTTAAGCTTTTGAGGAGTGACTTAGATCAAACTTGGGTGCCTAAATGGACACATCTAAACAACACTGATTTGTTTCTCAGAAGCATTGAGCATCCACAGCTCTCATTACAGAGGGGGCCAAAGAGTTTCAAAGACAGAGCCCTGAGGCTAGGCGATCTGTTTTTCAGAAGTACTTAGCACTGAGCACTTCCCCCTCTGAAGTCAAGGGGAGCAGCTGCATACTCAGCACTTTAAAAAATCTGGCAGTTTATTTAAATGCTTAATGTGGACTGAGAAACCTAAATTTGTGTCTCATACTTTTGAATAATCTTGGCTAGAGTTTTTATCTTGCAGAAAATGCTAATACTGATGTCCTGGTTAACAGGGGTACATCACCAAAACTGGCATAAAGTCCACCTACCCAGATTTCAGGAATCATAACATTCAAAAACCAGTGGGAGAACACTTCAACCTCTCTAACCACTCAGTGACAGACTTGAAGGTGGCAATTTTGCAACAAAAAAACTTCAAAAACAGACTCCAAAGAGAGACTGCTGAACTTGAATTAATATGCAAATTAGATACAATTAACTTAGGTTTGAACAGAGACTGGGAATGGGTGGGTCATTACACTAATTGTATTTCCCCATGTTAAGTATCCTCACACCTTCTATGGGTCATCTCGATTATCACTTCAAAAGTTTTTTTCTCCTGCTGATGATAGCTCATCTCAATTGATTGGCCTCTTACAGTTGGTATGGCTACTTCCACCTTTTCCTGTTCTCTGTATGCATAAATATCTTCTTGCTGTGTGTTCCATTCTATGCATCCGATGAAGTGGGCTGTAGCCCACAAAAGCTTATGCTCAAATAAATTTGTTAGTCTTTAAGGTGCCACAAGTACTCCTGTTCTTTTTGCACCTACCCAGAGTTGCTCTTGGAGTTTAAAGTGGATAAAATATTATTAATATATTGCCCTAAACTGTTGTAGAGTTTTAATGTGCACTGTTAAACAACTACTCATTTTTGCCCCTGAAGTAGCTATATTTTATTGCTAGGTGAAGCAGTTCCTATATAAGGCATATAGTTTGTGAAACACTTTGCGATCTATCTGGATGAAAGACACTGGATTTGTATACACGGCAACTGGGAGCATGCATCCCAGCCCAAGTAAATAAAATATGCACTAGCTCCGCTTGAGACACACGCTGAAAGTCCGCTTGAACGAGTGCACTAAAAATCGCAGTGTGACCACTGTGACATGGGCTAGCAACCTGAGTTGGGAACTGGGGGTCAGGCAAGCTTGTACTTGGGTGACTAACTTGTGCTGCAATGTCCACGCTGCTTGAACAGAGTTAGCGTGTATTTGCCTCAGAGACACACTCCGAGCTGGAGTGTAGACATACCTTTTATGAGCACAAGTCATAATTTGTTACCTGTTCTACCAAGATAGGATGCAAATCTCTAGACAGCATAGACTGAGGAAGATGTTACAAGTTAGCAACTCACTTTTCAGGGGTGAATTTTAGGATGGGGGTATTTGTTGACAATATTATGTAAGTGTATTACAATAGCTCTTAGAGGCCCCATTGTGCTAGGCACTGTACAAACACAATACAGAAGAGACAGTATTGTTTTCAGGGGGCCCTGTCCTCTGTGGTACTGACAGCCCTCGACACCTACGAAAATCAGCGAGTTGAAGCTCTTCAGCATCTCACAGCCAGTATTTCTGGGAATTACACAAAATGTATAGTGTCACCAAGACAAGTCACCAATGATAGAGAATGAAATATACTTCCAAAGGCCATGAGACAAACTGAAGTTCAACAGAGCTTAATATATTATTGGTCACTTAGGTAAAAAGAAACCTAGAGCAGCAGCAAGTTACCTATCTGGTAAACAAATCTTAAAATTCCCAAAGTTGGGACCATTTGCAAACTTCATGACAATCCTAAGAACATCATCATGGAACCAATGGGAAATTCAGACAGCTCAAGCACTGGGCCTAAAGAAGTTGTTGAGATATCAGGGAAGTTGTTCATAGAACCACAGAACTAGTCAAAAGTGTGGGGATGAGTGGGTGGGGGAGGAGGTGGAAGGCATCATTCAGGGTTAGGTAATTTAGTCGATTCTCATTGCTGCTTGCTCGCATGAGTAGAGCGCTCAAACTACCATGCTAACAAGTATCACATATACAGCAATAACTGTTTGCAGGTTTGGGTATGTACACAGGTGTAACAGGGAATAGAATTACTAAAGCATATGTGTTTACTACAGTATATATTCTAGAACTTATTACAGCCCCACTTTAAATGTCTCTTGTATTGGGGCTTCTCTGCTTGCACTGGGAGACTTTTCTATGATCCAATAGATCTCACCATTAGAAAGTGTTTTCGTTTTTGCTGATATTCAGCCTAAATTTTTTCTTTCATAATTTAATCCAGTTACTCTCATATTCCCTTGCACCACCCAAACAATTCATTTCCCTCCTTGATATTTACTTATTTCCAGAGTTATGCCCCTTTTAGCTGATTTTTAGTCAATAATAAATAAAGTAGGGCCAGTGTCTGCCCCTATGTTTATACAGCACCTGTCAGAGTGGACCCTGGTTGGATTCATAACTGTTCAGGCTTCTGGGTTGTCAATAAGAACAGAAGAATGGCCATATTAAGTCAGACCAAAGGTCCATCTAGTCCAGTATCCTGTATTCTGACAGCAGACAGTGCCAAAGGCTTCAGAGGGAACTAACAGAACAGAGTAATTATCAAGTGATCCATCCTGTGTTGTCCAGTCCCAGCTTCTGGCAGTTGGTGGTTTAGGGACACCTGGAACATGGGGTTGCACCCCTGACTATCTTTGCTAACAGCTATTAATGGATCTATCCTCCATTTATCTAGTTCTTTTTTGAACCCAGTTATACCTTTGGCTTTCACAAATTACATCCCCTGGCAACGATTTCCACAGGTTGACCATGCGTTCAGCACCTTATCAGAGCAAGAAAATCACAGAGTATTTACAAACAAAGCAGAACCTTTTCAACCCTCTGCTCACTACCCCCTCCCCCAAAGTGACAGTGAGAGCACGAGGGAAGGAAAGAGGGAAACACGGAGAGCGAAGTGATGTTCCCCCGCCCCCCCAAAATAATGTTCTCCAAGTAACCCCTAGCCCAAGGCTGGGTCTCATCGGGGAGGGGAGGGAACAAAAAGCAAGCCCTGGTGCCGGAGGAAGCTATTTGGACCCAAAACCATGGAGCCAAACTCTAAGCGGCGCTCAGCACCCCCGGTGCCTTTGAGGATTAGCTGGAGGATGCTCAGCGCAGAGCCAGGGTGCCGGACCAGCCCTTCGCTGTTACACGCCCCGCCTGGCGCTGGGCAAGTCACCGCCGCACTCCGCCTCCGGTACCGTGCGACCTTCCCGGAGGACGAGCGCTGCGCGGGGTGATCCGGCAGCCCCGGGGGCCCCGCTCCGCCACGCGGCTCGCTCGCGCTCCCTTCCCCGCCCGCGCCCCGCGCAGCGGCTGCTCGTGCCCTTGCGGTGCGGGATCCCGGGCTCCGCCGCCCGGCCGGCAGGACAGCAGCTCCGCGGGCAGGCAGCGAGCACCAGCCCCCACCCCCCCGGCGGCTGGCACCGCCCCCCTTCCCCCGCGCGCCGGGAGGGGGGTGACAGCGATGGCCCCCGGCCATTGGGAGGGACCCGCCGCCGCCTGCTGGCCCCTGCCGGGCTGAGGTCACTCGCCGTCCCCACGCTCGCCCGCAGACTCCATGGGCGCCTGGTCCCTGCCGGGCCGCCTGCTGCTGCTCCGGCCCGCCCGACCCGAGAAGGCGGCGGGGAGCGTCAGCGCCTGGGAGCCGCGCTCGCCTCTTCCCCCGCCGCCGCTGCTCCGCCGCCCATGAGCCGCCTGGGAGCCCCGCGAGCTGTCGCCGAGGCGCATGGAGAGCGCGGCCGCCTGTGTGTGCTCGGGTAAGGGATGGGGGCGCTGTGCCCGGGGGCTGCCCCGCGGCCCAGCCCTCCACGGGGGTCACCGCCCTGCAGAGGCATCGCCACCCCCGGGGTGAACCCCACTCGCCGCGCAGCCCCACAGCCCTAGGCTGCCCCAGGGGCCAGCACGGCCCCGCCTAGGCACAGCGCGTAGGGCAGCTCAGCCCCAGGGCGGGCAGGGTTAGTTAAGGCTGGGGCGTTATTCGGCCAACGGGGAGGGAGGAATAGGCGCTGGGCTGTGCGGCGTCGGTGGCTCCTGCCCCCCACCCATCATTAGGGTACAGCATCAGCATGGAGGTTTGAGGGGGGAAGTTTGAGATGGGTTTAACGGGGGGGTGTCTAACAGAGGGTCCCTGCTCCGTTAATTTAAGGGGCTATGCGCCTTTAACGAGAACTGCAGAGTGGGCTGTTTCTCTCTTACTCGATAAGGGGGCAAGATTAGAAATATGTACATGCTCGCCCTCTCAACCTGTTTTATAAGGATCAGTTAAGTAGAGGAGGTGGAGATAAATTATATTTATATTAAGTAAGCTGCAAAGCAGTTTATTATATCTAATTTAAAAAAATCTAGTAATGCTTGTTTTCTCTGTAACAATATAGAAACTGAATTGTCTTCCTGAAAAGACATCTTTTATGATTTAGACTACTTTTTTGTGTGGATTTTATTGCCTATAGATTGTACACTTGTATTTTATTTAAATCTAAGTCTTGAAAGTAGTTTAATATCTAAAATAGTGGGAAATTTTGTATACATTCCAGGATACATTTTACTATTCCCACCCCACTTTGGCACACAGCTAGTTTATGTAAGCAAGTTAGGAAAGCCTTGCCAGGGTAGGTGCCCATTTCAGTAATTGATTCAATGCTTAACAATAATAATTAGCCTATTTGCATGACACTGTTGTCTAAACATGGCTTTTTGGAATCCTTGAAGCACTGAAGTCTTGTATAATAGCACTTCCTAAAATAGACTGATTCCTAGGAAATTCGAAGCAACAACTCATTTTATTTACACATTCAAACTGCATCTGTTGTGGATTCACAATCTGAAATATACAGCTCTGTCACTAGAGAGTGGGTGCACTTTAGCAACAACTTGTGTCAGCAGATGACATTTGGCTCTGAAACAAAACTGCTATTAAGGACTCTTTTTTTATTTCCCTCCTTAGTTCTTTTCTTACATCTTCCTCTCATCTCTGGAAGCTCCATCCACATTGGAATAGGCAGCAATTATTCCAATCTCTGTAAGTAATCCTTTTTTAAAAAACTGCTTTCATGGCATGCTTGCAGTCATGTACAGTTGTACAAATATTATATTTAAAGTCTTCTAGAAGATAGGTATCAATCCAATAAAGCGCAAATAGCTTTCTGCCTAAGAAAACAATTGTGTTAACAGAACTGTGCCATTATTTAAAGGTCCCATTTATTTAAAGGTCAAATCCTGCAATCCTTACTCAGGCAAAAAACTCACTGAAATCAGAGAGATTTGCCTGAGAACAAAGCCTGTAAAATTGTTACTTTTAAAGTCTCTAATTCTTTAGATATATTTGCCTTCTTTCCTGCTATTTAAACGTCTTCAGCCACAACAAAACATAAGCCCTTTCCTAACAAAACTGATTTGCAATCTGGCTAGGTGGACATTAAGCTGCCCATGGTTTCAGAAATTCCACACCATTTTTGACAGTTACTGTCAGAAGAGAAGTGTCTACAAAATGACAATTGAAATTAATCAGAATTTAGGATGTTCATTTTGTTTTGGATATTTTTTTGGTAGTCATTGCATGAAAAATCTTAATAGGGAATATTAACTTTAAGGCCCTAAATCTAGCATGGACTTCAATGGGAATCCAGATGGATGTAGAAGTCCATGCTAACAGGTTCCAATGCTGGATCAGGACCCTACTAAGCAAAGAAAAGTGAAGATAAAGACATATGAAGGATGACAGACATTTTTTCCACAGAGGAAGTATTGCTGAAATAATGTAAATAGATTAACTCTTCCATAACAAAAAACAAGAACTGGACCCTCATCGTAGTAAGAATAATTCAGTTTAGGTCTGAAGTTTGAGAGAGAGACAATGGGCAAATTCTGCTTTCAGTTACATAGGTGTAAATACAGAGAAACTCCAGTCAGGCCCACATTTAGGGCCTGGAAACACTACGAACCTTAGAGCATGCTACCCTGAACAGTGAGCTCAGTGGGACTACAGTAAGAAGAGTTGTTCTTGTTACTGTTTGCAGGATTGGGCCCTGTTGCAACAGAGAGCAGAATTTGACCCATAGAGCTGATTACTTGCCAAATCTAAAGAGATCAAAGTGGCTGACTTTCAGAGTTTAATTAGATATTTGCTATAACTTCAGTTTGGCTTTGAACCGGAACTCCTAGCAAAAACATGCCAGACTAGGCTCTAAAGCAAAATTCAAGACCAGCAGATATTGACTGAACATTGCTGACGATATTGTTTGGTTGACAATATCAGATTTTTTTTAAAAGGGGGAAGGGCTTCCAACAGTGGCCTTCCAAAAGATATGGACAACTATAAAAGCTCATCTTATTAAAGCTACTAAATGGCTGCTTAAGAAAACAGGACTGATCATAAAAACCCATCCAATGTCATGGGAAACCTGTGGCCATAACAAACTAGTTATAACATGTAGTTGCTTCTGTGTTTGAGTAAGTACTGTTTAGTCATTTTCTAACAAATCTTTTGCATTCGGCTAACTGTGCATGAGATTCACAGTTCAAGTACATAGCACTAGTCTACCTATATGATCCAGATTGGTTAAACCTTTGGGGGTCCCTGTCATAATGCACACATTTTCCATCCATTCCTCATCCCCACATTCCTTAATATTCTCCCCCTCAAAGTAATTTCTTCATCCCTGTTCTCCAAGAGATTTTTTCCTACTCCCTCCCCCGGCAAGATTCCTTCACGTTCCCCTCCCTGGTCCCTCCAAACTCCATCTTCATCACTCCAGAAGAAATATGTATTTGTCTGCATTTTACTGCATTAGATCCCTGCATACTGGTAGGCCTTGATCCCAGAGTTACAGCAAAAAGTGTTACAGCAGTGTAGAAGGAATTAAATTTCCTGCCCATGCAAATCACAGACGCACATGCTGTAATGACTATTGAAATTCATTCTTGCACCATTTTCTAATGTGCAATGCACCATTTTCTAATGACACGGAGGATAAAATCCCAGTCAAGAGAGATTTAAGAATAGCTTTTGAATAGAACTTCATACTTGTGAAAGTTGCCAGACTGGCAGCCCTGGAGACGGAGGTCCTCTGTATATCCATATAGCAAGTACAGCACAGATAGTGATGCAGGCTTCTTCCCCGTTCTCCCATCAACCCCTTGCATTAGGCAATTGTTGGCTGGTGTACAAAAGAGCATGTCTAGAGTACCTTGTGTGCCCGTGGAATCTAGGCTAGCAGAGGGTCCTAGTGCAATGGGGCTGATGGAGTCAGCATATTTTAGAGCAGCCCTGGTGCTGTTCTGTCTTTAAGCCAACTTTGTTTCCCCTCCCACCTTTGCACAAAGGATCGTGCACGGAGCAGAGTTCAGCCAGACTCTGCACCTTGGTAATTGCTTTTAATTAGGATAATGGTTGTAATGAGAATTATAAAACTCTTCTGTACTTAACTTATGTAATTAGAGATGGCCAAACCAGAAATTCAGACTATGGCCAGTCTAATGCTTCTGCATGGTGCAACCTCCACGGGGTTGCTACTCACCCTCCTGAGCAGGTGGGTGGGAGGGAGGGAGTAGAGTCTTGACTCTACCTCCTAACAAAATATTGATGAAAATTGCATGTGAGAAAATATTGGACTTGTCATAGCCAAAAACTTTCATTGGGAAAGTTCTCAGGTCCAGGATGCAATCTCTGGTCAAAACCAGAACAGGAGAGCCAGCCCCTGACCTCCAGAATAACCAATAGCTTGGTGGTCAAGAGCTCAGAGATTAGATTAAAATTCAGGAGTATGACTGGGTGAAGCATTTGACTTGAATTGCACATTAACAGGGCTGATAGAAAGCCTTCCATAAAAAAAAGTTAGTCTAAAATCTATTTTTCTGTCAAATGAAAGTTTTTCCAAAGTGTTTGCTTTCTGCTCAAAGTTTCAAGTTTTCAATTAAAAAGTTTGCCATCTGAAAAGAAGAAGTTTGATTTTTTATTGAAAAACCAAACGCTTGTCTACTGAAGACATTGGATGGAAATGAGGGGAGAAATTCTAACCAGTTCTACAAAGAAATTTAAATAGTCTGCAGTCATGAACCTCAGCCCCATGCTCGATAGTTAGGTGAACATGGGCCAAAGTTGTTCATATAGCTAGGCAAGCAGGACAGTCTTCCAAGCTAGCTTTCCTCCCCTCAAGTCACTGCCTTTTTCACTTCCCAGTGACCCCCTCTGAAGAAATAATTTAAAAGCAGGCAGAGATACATGTGCAGTTGTATACCTAGTTTGCAGATGCAATTATTCAGCTTATGAACGCAAGTCAAAAGGCCAAAGTGACAGGTGTTAATCAGGATAAATGCATGCACAAGTTAGGCAGGCAGGAAGACAGGCCTGATTTAAAAAAAATTCTTTGATTGCCTCATCTTGAACTTTGCAGGTTTTGAAAACTTGCCCTTAAAAGAATTAGCTTCAAAAATGTGAAGGGACACATTCAGGAATTCTGTGGCTTTGTCCCCCGGTGCATGAAGATGAAGCCAGCAAAGGGCAAGGCCATTTAAAAAAAAAAAAAGAAGAAAAAAAAAAAAAAGAGATGCTACTGAGAAAATTCTGCAGAATATCCTGCCCCTAATCCTACATATCCTTGAATAGACATTCAGGAGACCATCGCCTCAGTGCTCCACTTGAGTCCCCACATACACAGAGCAGCAGCACAGCTGGCTTCAGGCTGTGTTGTCATTGACTACAGGGCTGCCAGCTGTGCTCTGTGACTCCCATGATGAGGATGAAGGTTGAATAAGCATTAACTCGTGAACAACCAAATCCTTATCAAGCAAACAAAATAGTCACTCTGCAGCCAAGACTGCAGGCTCAGCTTCTGCTCCTAGTGACAAATCCTGCATCTTCCCATCCCTCCAGCCTCTGTGGGCCCTCCTCCATAGTAAAATTGGTGCAGTCCCCCTGCCCAGGAATCAAGGGACCTGACAGAAGCACAGGGCTCCCTGTGCTCCAGCTCAAAGATTAACTTGGGGATATACCTGAGTGGGGCCTGGGGATCAGTGGTTTCATGGATCCAGTGGCTATTGTACACTACTTAAGCAGTCGCAGGAAGAGCAGAGGTTGCTGCAAGTCTCTGCATTCTTATCTCAGTGCACAATGGATGGTAGAAATGCATAGGTGACTGAATCACCAAACAGATCCACCAGTACCAGCCATTTCCAGCCTCCACCCATCCAAGGCGCCCTATGGAACTGTGCTGCCAGGGGGAGCAGGCCACCTGTATATGTTCCCCAAATCCTGCCCCACTCTCCATGCAAAGCAAAGCCACCCACTGCCATCACAGCAGAAATCATCCATGCCCACAGAAGTGAGGAGGAATGCAGGTTTTGCCATACCTGAGCTGCAATAACTAATCTGCAATGGATGAGGTCACTCAGAGCAACTGCTCCCTATGCTCCTCCATTGAAACCCCTGTTTACAGGTGGATGTTTTGCAAAGAGACTTGAGACAGCTATACAAAGAAAGGGATTTTGTACCTTTTCTGCTCACATACTACCCTGCACCTCCCCACAGTTTTCCTACAGTTTGTTCCCCCTTGCCATACTGCATGTTATAAGGGAGCATATGGCAGGGGGCTTCCTGACTTGTGAAATAAAGACATCCCTTTAGGGATACAAGTAGCAGAGACTCCATCTTTATCCTTTGCCTTAGGAGACAAAGGAACCAAATGATTTCATCTCTGTGATGGATTCTGGGCAGCCTGGCCAGTCAAAGCTAGAAAGGAGACTGTGGGTGAGAGAAACCATGTTGAACAAAGACTGCATCTTGCTAGATTAAGTTGGTCTTTTATCTATTTGCTTGTAACCATTTCTACCTTTATCCCTGCTAATTGGTATCACTTAGCCTATGTCCTTTTGCTAATCAACTTGTTATAAACCAACTCAGTGCTGTGCTTAAAGACAAGTGTGTATTTGTCTCAGTTAAAGAGTCAGTAAATTGCAGCTTAAATTTAAGAGGACAATGAATTTAATATTTGTGAATGATCAGTGACAGGAGCTGTGCATTGCAGAGGAACAGTTGAGAAACTGAGGCTGGAATTCACTGATTTTTACCTGCTAGGTGAGGTATGGGTCAGGAGAGCCTTAAGGAGTTTGCTGGTGAGGATGGTACACTGGGGTGGCCAGGAGCCGACAGTCTGACCTCTAGCAAGGTTCGCTCTTGCTGAGGTAGAGGGGTAGTAGTGGCTCACAGCTTTGGTTGTCCCCAGGATCATGTTACATGCCCAAAGAAGAGATCCTTTACAATGTAGCCACTATTGGGGGGGTGGGAGGAGGGGGGCTTCCCCCCTCTCTTTGTCAGATCTATTTCCTATTTCACGGAAGGGATGGACTGGAACTGTGTTCTCTGTGAGGGATGTGCAAGAAGCCTCATGCCCACTCCCTTTGTGGGAAGCCTTTCTGTGGTCCCACAACAGGCCCTTTGCTTTGTGGAGAGCAGAAGTTGCTCACTCCCTCTCCCCTGGGAGCAAAGCACTCTGAAGAGGGATAGGGAAAAGGTGGGGTCATTCCCCTCTCCTTGCATACAAATCCATGGAGCTTGGCCAGCACACTTGGAGGAACAATCTGCACCATCCTATTGCCTGATACAGAGAACACATGGAACATCCCTGGGGAGATGCAGGCATGCTCTCTCCAGCATTCCTCCTGGGGAGGGTACCAATGGTTGTTATTGCATTGCCCCCCATTCACGCCCCAGGCTCCAGTGTTTTGACAGGATGGTTGCATCCCCAGAGTGCTTGTAATCCAAGTGCAGGCTGTCAAACACGTCCTTCACCCACTACTGAGAAGTTAGAGCCCTTCCCTATATATATATATATATATATATATATATATATATACACACACACACACACACACACACACCCCATTTCAGCCACTATTGGGTTAAGGCAGGGGTAGGCAACCTATGGCACATGTGCCGAAGGCAGCACCCGAGCTGATTTTCAGCAGCACTCACACTGCCCAGGTCCTGGCCACTGGTCCGGGGGGGCTCTGCATTTTAATTTAATTTTAAATGAAGCTTCTTAAATATGTTAAAAATCTTATTTACTTGACATACAACAATAGTTTACTTATATATTATAGACTTCTAGAAAGACCTTCTAAAAATGTATTACTGGCACGCGAAACCTTAAATTAGAGTGAATAAATGAAGACTCGGCACACCACTTCTGAAAGGTTGCCGACCCCTGGGTTAAGGTCTTCGGAAATCAGGGTTCCCTTTTCCAGGTATTGTCATCCTGCCTGCAGGTTCTTAGCAGTTTTCCTAGAATCTCTTTTGACTGTTTCTAGCCTACATTTCAGTCTGGATTGCCTGTGTTATAAGAGCAAGATGTTATTCTTTCCAGCGGCCAGAAAGCTCCAGGCACAGAGGAGTCTGTACAGAAATGCAGATTTCCCCTGACCCTGCAGGTTTGGAGGGGATTGCATTTCCAGCCCACCCACTTAACAGTTTTGTCAGAGATGATGGCACATGTATGCTGCATAGCTTAAGGGGGGGGGGGGGAGGAGGAGGAGAAAAGGAGGAGGTTCCATACTGTTACCAGGGTTCAGTATTCTCTCCAGAATACAGGACAAAGCAGTATGGAATCAGGATAAACCTAGGGAGGGCAATTTTCCTTCATTATCTGCACATCATTGTCAGTGTAGGGAGTAGTGGCCAACACTGATTTCATAATGGCATCTGCTGGAGGCAATGGGAATTCCTCTGTTGAGTTTCAATACAGGAAGTTCTTCAGGAGTTCTGAGAGGCTATGAAGATTGTGGGTCAAATGAAGCTCAGAAGGTTCTTTAATGGCTGAAATAGAGACTGGGATACTAGGGGCTGACAGAGCAAGCAGAGGATTGGAATAGGCATCTAGAATGCTGTGGGTGAAGGACTAGATTGAGAGAAAAGCCAAGCTGAGAGGGGGGTCGGAGTGATTTGAGAGAATGAGAATGGCACAGAAGATTCAGAAAAAGATCCATAATTATGAGTGGCAGCAGATGAGCTAAGAACAGAGACATGACAATATTGGATGGAATGCAGGGAAAATAAGCAATAGTCAAGGGCGGGAAGCAGAGGGGCATGATACAGAGGATAAGGGATTTTGTAGATATGAAAAATAAAAGTAAGGGCGGACATGCTAACTCTTGCCAGCTCTTGTTTTCATACATCTCTAGCACCTCCTACCAGGACTTATAGGCAGGGAGGGAACATGCACACTGAGAAACTGGGTGTATGACTATCAGTGACTGCTTTTCAAAGGGCTATTCCCCCACACACACGTAAGTGAGATTCCTATAAATATCTTGCAGTTGAGCACCCACTCCCAGACCTTTGAGAGTTTTTGCTCCTTATTTGTCTCCCTTGTAGCTTCTCTCTAACATTTCCTTTTAACCTCATTGGGCTTCTTACACCTCACCATCTACTTTTTTTCTTGTAATTATATTGCTAGCATGGAAGTATGTAAATAATGGGGAAGAGGATGGGAACATCTCTGCTGAAGACTGACATGCTCTCATACTGTACCTCCCTTTGTTTGCCAGAAGTCCTGCACTGGGGCCTATTGGCATGCTGCTCCTTCCCCTCTGGTTTCTCAGTGAATATATTTCCAAGGTTGGTGTGAATCTTAGCACTGCCGATGAAGTGCCCCACTAGCCTCACATACCATATGTGGGAAATGCTGTAAGACAGTTCCCAAAGCATCTCATTTGTGTTTCTGCACAGGATTTTCAAAATAGCTGGATTGTTAGTTGTGCTTGGAGAGTTATGAAAGGGTGGGAGGTTTGGTTCAGATAAGTACTCTAAAACTGGGATGCTTATCCCGGTCTCTTGAGTCTGCCAAATTCATCGTAAGGGCAAGCTTTCTTGCGATTGCTCCAGTCAGGCTAGAAGAGCCTTTGTGTTGCCTTCCACTGCTGGCCCCAGACAGAACCAATAAATGCAGAGATGTGCAAAAAAAAAAAAAAATGCAAAGTTATGCTTTAGGAAGTCAGACTTTTTACAATCTACACAGCACCTCCCTGGGTTTCCAGTTTGATGTGTTTGCAAAGGGTAAAGTTGCTTCTTATTTTTGAATCCTGAATGAGCTATGCCCACCACTTAGATAGCAGACACTAAGGATTGAACCAGGGACCTCCAGAGCTAAAAGCTTGGAGTCTCCATAGCTTCAGCTATAGGCCCAGGCTGTTAAATGAAGAGCTGCGACAAACCTCTAACTTCTGTGAATTTGGAACAGAGGTGAACACATGACACCGACTAGAGGGTTACATTAACACTTGACATTTAGTGCCCAATCCTAAAGCACTTAAGGCTAAAAATCTCATTGAGCTTTGCTTCAGGATTGGGTCCTTCAGTCTTTACCTTTAGACTTAAGTACAGTTTGATAGTGGGCCTTGTCGTGATTTACTGTTTGGATTGCAGTAGCAGCCAAAGCCGCCCCCCCCCAAGCAGGATCATGCCCCATTGCACTAGCTGCTGTACAAACACGTAGTTAGAGACAATTTAAGACATCCCAAAGAGGAGAAAAAAGTTCATTTAAAAAAGAAAAATCATTGCACAGAAATCCCAACCCCTGCTCCCTTCAGGGGCAGGGATTAGAGAGCATGCAGAAGGTACCAGACTTTGGATTTACAAACCCATCCCATCCCCATGGATCCTAGCGCATCAGCACAGAATGCTTTCCTCGCCATGCCCTGCCCTTATCCCTCCTCCTACAGGCAGCATGGTCAGGCCTGTTGCCATGGCCTCTCTATTCTGCAACTGAACACTGAACCCCTGCAGTTCAAGTGAGCAATAGCATTAACTTGTCATCCATGGATTCTATCAGTCTATCATAGGTATTGCTAGGGCATCCATCACCATAGCATCTAGTCACCAGATGCAGTAATTAGTCATATATTTGTCCAAAGTGGCATCCAAAGTGACCTATGCTCAGTCTGAAATGCAGTGCCAGCAGCACAGCCAGTGCACTGTAATGGAGAGCTCAATCCCTTCTGCAACAAAAACCAACAACTCGTTTGGGATAACGTGTCTGCTGTTTTAGCCTTCATCATTTTGAAGAGTATGTTAGTACAGTTTAACAATCCAATTCTTTAAACTAAACAAATGTGTAAAATCAAATGTTCCCTTGGAAAGGAAACCAAGATGTTAAATAAGATTGACACAGCACTTACAATACATTCATTCCATTGTGTGCCAGAGCGCAAGCTGTGTGGTATGTTGTGCCTTGATTGGAAGCCCTCAATACCTAGGAAGAGCAGAACATCAGTATGCTTTTGTCCTGCTGTCTATCACAACCCCTTTTTCACTTGGCAAACTTTATATTTTACAGGACAATTTAATGGAGATTGAGCAGTTACAGAAAAAAATAGAATAGTTTTTAAAAAAGGCAAACGATTCCTAGTTGAAATACCTGAGTGGAGACATTATGGGGTCCTGATCCCACTCCCATTTTCCAGCTAGAGAAATGCAATCCAAATCTGAACTTCCCCTATGTTTGGGGTATCTTTAGATCTGGAATCCTGGTTCAACAGTTTGTAGACAGAAAGGGCCCAGTTGCGAAGTTCAGTGAATCAAGTCCCTAACACGGATCTGATGTGTTACTCCTCTATGCCAGTGTGTTACTGTTTATTTCAATGGATTTATACTGGTACCAAAATAAAAATAAAAAGTGGAATAATGCAATGGTGAGTCAATAATGCAAGTTCCTACAACTGGAACTTCCTCAAAGCTCAGGGTATGAGATCTGAGGTTTTGGTACCAGCACATAGATAGAAACAGGAGTAAAGAAATCTGGTTTGGGTTTCCACATATCAAGCTCTTATCTTCTGCTTCAGCCAAAGACTGCATAATGAACTCAGGAGTGGGGTGTAAAAGTGGCATTTAGCTACCTGGCCAATGCTGGGATAGTACTGTCCCCGCACACAACTCCAATGAAAGGCTGCTCTAAATGCCAACAGTGCAAAGGGGCTTGGGATCTCTGAGGTAGCTGAGGGTTTCCTGCACTAACCCTATCCTCCAGCCACAAGAGTTCTTACACTATCTCTGCGTCCCTAGAGGATTCCATCTATACTGGTGAGACCCTCCCATCACTGGCTACAGTGCCAGAACACAGCTGAAAGTCAAGGCTATGATTTTAAATCAGATAGTGTTCCTTTAACTATGGACATGCTGGGGTTATGTAGAAAGCCAACCTCAGATTCTGCTGGTGAGTAATCAGCACATTTTCAGACTCAGCTGGTTGATACCAAAGCAAGTACACAATTAAATCAGATATAATCCAATTAGTCATTTGAATAAAAGGGATTTTTATGGTAATTGCATCATCCATTTATGTATTCTTCAGCAAGATATACAAAATACAGTTCTTATTTTAATAGCATGGAATAGTTTTTCAACTTTTGGGTAGATCTTCTACATCCCAGTTGTCAATTTGACACACACTTATTGACAACTGAAAGTTATTCCAATCCTGGGAAGTTCAGTGTTTACGCTAACTTTAGACGGACAGTCTAGATTAGTCAACTTCTGGGTTTCAAATAGAGCTATAGGAAATACCAGTTATTTCTCCCAACAACCAAATCAGATGGTAACAACTTATTCACTACCAGCCGGGGATGAATTTTTACAAGGCACCGAAGGCTAAAAAGGTTTTATAGGCCTTGTATAGGGTACTTAAGTTAAAGGGACAGTTGAGTGCAGCGCAGAACTCTCAGACCAGGAGAGGTGGGAAGGGGCCACTATCTAAGTTATGGCAGCAATGCTACCAAGAACTCCCATAGTGCTATGGACTGAGCTGGCCTAGTGTCTGCACTAGGAGAATTGTAGCAAAGTATTTCAATGGAATGTGTCAATTTTGCTAATTTTCTATGGAAAGTTTCAAAATAGAGTATTTAGTTTCAGCTCCAGTTTTTACTAATATATAATTTTATAATGCTTCAATGTGGAAGCATTTCAATACAGTAGTTGCAATGTTTCCAAATTGAAGTTTTTCAGAATTTCTGTACCATGAAAATGTTCAGCTTTTTGTGCTGATTGGGGATGAACAGTCTCCTGGTGTTGGAATTTACATCCTGGGGGAGATAAAGTTAGTTATCCATCCAGCTCTGCTTAGCACTTCTAGAGTTTCAAGGAGGAAGGTTCATTATGCAGGTGTGACGGGTTGGATCACAGAAACCCCCTTGGGAGCTGCCAGACTGATGTGCAAAGGCTACTTCTGTTCTTGTTCTCCCTGCCAGCTCAGTGATTTCAGCACCCTGTCTTGCTGAAGCCAGACACACCCATCTGCTCCAGACACAGACACAGGGTCTGAATCACCTGTCCCAAAGCTGCTGGTTTACCTGAAAACAGCTCACAGAAGTCTGCTTGCCTTTAGCACGCAGATGCCCAATTCCCAATGGGGTCTAAACCCAAATAAATCCGTTTTACCCTGTATAAAGCTTATACAGGGTAAACTCATAAATTGTTCACCCTCTATAACACTGATAGAGAGATATGCACAGCTGTTTGCTCCCCCAGGTATTAATACATACTCTAATTAATAAGTAGAAAGTGATTTTATTAAATACAGATAGTAGGATTTAAGTGATTCCAAGTAGTAACAGACAGAACAAAGTAAGTTACCCAGCAAAATAAAATAAAATACGCAAATCTATGTCTAATTACACTAAATATAGATAAGATCCTCACCAATTCCAAAATGTTCCCTTTTACAGGCTAATCTTCTTTTAGCCTGGGTCCAGCAATCACTCACACCCCCTGTAGTTACTGTCCTTTTCCAGTTTCCTTCAAGTATCCTGGGGGGTGGAGAGGCTTCTTCTCTAGCCAGCTGAAGACAAAATGGAGGGGTCTCACCCGGGCTTAAATAGACTGTCTCTTGTGGGTGGAGACCCCCTCACCCTCTGTAGAATCCAGTCACAAAAATGGAGATTCGGAATCACATGGGCAGGTCACATGCCCATGCATGACTCAGGACTGCAGGTAGCAGCCATTACCCACATGGTATCTTGCATGTCTCCAGGAAGACTTCTTATGTGGATTGGAGCATTCCAAGATGCATTGTTCCCCGATCGGGTACTTAACCTAGTGAAATCCTTCCTAAAGAGGCTGATCAAATGCCTCACAAACGTTACCTAGAGATCAAGCAAGTATACAATCCATATTCTTAACCTCAAGTACAAAATGATATATGTGTACAAAAGGGATGAATAGATATAGTAGACCATAACCTTTACAGAGATATGTACCTGGCACAGGCAGCACAAAACATATTCCAGTTATGTCATATTCCCACAAAGCCTTATGGGAGGTACCATCACAGCAGGGTTATAGGCTGGAGCTCCTCCACCTGAGAGGGACTTGCCAGGCTTGTTCTCCAGCTGCCTGGCACCTCTGGAAACAGCTGTTTTCTGATCATGCATCAGAAGGGAGATTCACTTAATTTATGCGAGTTTGTGCCAAGATAGAAACATCAACTGAGAAAGCAATTTGTTGCTCACACCACACATTAGGTCATGTACCAAGTCAGATTGATCTTCAGTTTGGATCAGATTCACTGGCTACCCAATAATCAAAGCCAAAAGCCACCCCTTGCTGAAACAAATACAGTTCTTGAACCCAAAATATCAAAATCAATATTGAATCACCTATGTTTAATAAATTTCAAAGACACCCTATGATTACATTAGTGTATAGAGGCCAGATCCTCAATTAGAGCAAAGTGGGGTAGCATCACTGGTGCTACACTGATTTGAAATGCTGAATTCTAGGACCTTTTGCTAATCAGATGCACCAAGTACTGCATAAATTTGCATTGTTTCTGAGTGTGCCACCACTGGAATAAAAATGTGAATAAGAATCTGAGTGACACCTATCATATGACTAGTGAAGTCACTGTCAAGAAGCATTGCACCTCTCCAGAGTACTATGTACTGGCAATTGAACATTTTTATTACACCTTTCTGCTTACAGTCTATGTTTCAGAAAGGAAAAATGCCTTTGGGAATTAGAATCCATTCACTTAGCATATTAAAATATGGTGTTTCCATGCTCAGAGTGTTAAGTATATATACTGTCCTTGTACTGTAGCCACACAAATGTTGGCTACTCACAGGCAGCAATACATTAATCAAGGTCACTATTACTTGATAATTAGATATGTAAATTGTACCAAGCTGATTCCTTTTCAGAGGCAAGGCAGTAAACATGATGGGGGGAGTAAAATCCATGGTTTGGATTTGCACGGAGCACAAAGCTATTCAATGCATATCACTTCTCGCAGTATTTACCACCCCTTTTTATGACACCATTTAATATTTTCTCTATTTAAATGAAAAACATTTAAATGACTTAAGGCCAGAAGGGCCCAATACAATCATCTAGTCTGGCCTCCTCTGTAACATAGGCCACAGAATTTCACTTAGTGATTCCTGCATGTAGCTCAGATGAGAGATCAAATTTCAAAATACTAAGAAATTACTAGGTTCTGCAACATGATGCCCAGCTGAAATCTCTGCTCCAGTGCTGGCTCTAGGTAGCCAAGATAAAGATTAATACAAATGTACCAAAGAAAAAAAAGCCAGAAATACAGGAGAGAACTACAGTGCCCAGGAATGGAAATGGCTGTTTACCAGATGTCAAGAAACAAGACCAATCCACCAATTTTGGTGGCATAATTTCATCTAACACTGTACTTAGAGTGCTGTATTTTTAATCAAGACCCTTGTGACTTCAGAAGACACATGAAATTAAGTGAACTGAGTAAAAAAGTTTGATTACAATGAAAGTTCAGCATCTCCAGTTTTCTTGTCAGTACTAAGATTGAGCCATTATATTAGAATACTCAAATAATTTGAGACAGTCACCCTTCTATGCCCAACTATCACTGGATTGCTGGAGTAACTGTCTTCAGTGGAGTTCCCCCAGTATAAGTGAGAACAGAATTTAGCCCCTTACCCATATTTTGTCCTCAAACAGTGCCTTCACCTTCCCCCTCCCCGCCACTAGATAAATTGCAGCAATAGAAGCCCCTTGGAGTGGGTAGGCTGCCTCTGCTGTTTGGAGACAGTGTCTACTATTGTAGATTGACTATAAACCAACCTTTAGAAGAGTCAGTTTTGCCTGCCCTTTTAGATGTCACCGGCCTTCACTGCTTCTCAGGACAAGGAAGCTCATTTTGCCCATACCATTCCTTATAGCTCACAAGCCTAAGAGCTCTCCTCTCCATTATACCACAGCTCAGTTTTTAATAGCATCTTTCATGTGTACTGTATCCCAAACAACTAATAGCCAAAAGACAGACATTTAGAACTTTTCTCCCTTGCCTATACAGTGGCTATGTTCTCAGGTGACATTTGCAATCAAGCAGAGAATCTTTGTAGTGTAGAGGCAAGATTGCAGTTCCTGACTATGGAACAGCTGAGGCCAATGCATTTGCATCAACAGCTGTAAAACTATTGGAGTTATAGAAAGGAACTTAGTGTTGGACAACTGGAAATGGAGCAGTGAGGGGCAGTGAAACCTGTTGGGCTGGAACAAGGTCAGAATGTTTAAAAACAATTAGGACATCTTAAAACTAGATCTTGAAATAAATGGGGAGCCTGTGGAATAATGCTGTGGGAATGTGTGTGCACGTACACACCTTTAATATTTAAGAGTAATTTTGTTAGCATTTTCCCTGACCTACTCAGAATGTCTGCATGCAAGTTTTTTCTGAGCTTAGACCTGTATGAAGTCAATGGGTCTGATTTCTTCCACCAGGGGTGGAATGGATCCTGTAAGTTCCATTAGCCTGCCTTCACTTTTAAGTATTTTAGCTCCTTCAGGGAAAAAAAAAAACATCTTTAAAAAGCCTTTAGATTGCAGTGAATTCTCTTCTATTTGGGAAATGCCCAGGTTCCCAAAGTTCATGTTTCAAGTACCTGCCACAAGTACTGTAGCTGTTCAGAAAACATTATCCAAGATGTTCTAGAATTGCAAAACAAAGTTCGATTATTACCCTGTAGATGGAAGCACTGTCGGGTTATAAGTGTATGGTCTAATACATACAGGTCTGTCGCATCTTAGGCGCATTTAACATGTGCCATTTCAGCTTTATGCGGTCGGCAAAAACAAGAAAAATACTGTTTCTGTAGTGTGGGCGATTCTGCCCGCCATTACACTCAATGTAATTTTGACTATACGCGGTTTTCGCTTTAGGCGCTGACCGCAGAACGTAACCCCAGCGTAAGATGAGACAGACCTGTATAGTAAAAGTGTGCTTTCAATGCTGGTGCTATTTATAAATGCATTTGTGGGTTCTGACATTTTCCACTGGAGCAGCTGTGTGGAGAATTGGAAATCATGAACAATTACTCTTAACTGCAGGGTTTTCCTGCTATGAAAGCTGACACAAAGGTCTGAATTAAGAATATTGGAGAACAAACAAAAGTCTTTAGTCAGAATGCCTTTCTTCGGCTGGATGCCAGTTTGCACGCTGTTTTTTCTGTTCCTTTGCTTCTAGGATCTGGTATTTTCAAGGTGGGGTCTGACTTATTTGGAGTGTTGTTAAAGCTGGTGATATACAAGTGACTTGAATTCAGTTTTAGGGTACAGGATAGGCACCAAAAGTGTAGAAGTAAACTATTGGTTTTCTATTCCTAGTGCTCTTCATTACTAAACATCGGAATCCTATTTAATTCAGTTAGCAGTAGAGCTATAATGGACACCAGTTAAGTGGTAAATAAGGTGCCTCTTCTCCAGTTGTTAAAACTTTTGCCAAAGCATGTGCATTACTTACACCTTTCAGAAATTTTCCTCTCATCTTCAATGAAACATGACCAGCTGTACTACTGAAGCTGGATTTATTTTTGTGCACAAGTTCTGAATTGTATGCACATTCATCCTGATTTCTGTGAATCTATTTGTGCTCTACAAATATTGAATGAAGAGTCTGGACAAATTATAAACTCAAACCATTCTCTTCAGCACCATTTGCAGGGTGTGACTGGTAATCTACATGACAGTGTTGTTTCTCTCTCTCAATTGGAAGAGTAACATTTCAAAAACAGGCTTAATAAGTAAGGATGAATAGTAAATATTTTCCCCTGCACATGGGTACAAACATTAATTTTGCACACAAACAAGGATATGAAGAGCACCTGCTCCCCAGACAGTGGTGTGAGCAAGTGTCTATTCAAGTGCTTGTTTAGGAGTATCCATTAAAATGGTCACATTGAAGAGATAAACATGTATTTGTATTCACTGCTTCTGCAATAGCCACTCCGCTCTAGTTACACAACTCAGAACATTCAGACTAGGGATGTAGGACTGTGTTCAGTGACAATAAATGCTGACCCAGACTTTTACTCATTTTTCCACCTGAACGCCATATGACTAATTTCTCATCATTCAGAATTGTTGGGGCCCTCAGCCAAATTTCTGCTTCTTCATAGTGACTGGAAACAAAGGCCTTGTCTACACCTAAAACTAAAGGTCAACCTAGCTGCTTCACACAGGACGGTGAAAAGTGTCTTGCACTGTGAAACAGAGAGGTTGACCTAACTCGCACTATAGATGCATCTAGGTCAACAGAAGAATTCTTCCCTTAACCTACTTACCACCTCTCCAGGGGTGGATTAACTACAACCAAAAAACCCTTCCATTGCTGTAGCAAGAGTCTGCACTATAGCAGCAGAACTGCTGTGCCCCAGCTGTGCTGCTGGGGCATTTGTAGGGTGGACATGCCTGGAGTTATTCTCGCCCCCTCACATTGAGATGATAGGGTGAGGAACTTAAGAGGACCATCAGTTGTGTCATTGGGAAACAAAGTTAACCTTTCCCCTACATATGCAGATGTGGGGTGGTTAGCTATTAAACTCCTCCTCTAGGATCAGAGATGGTCTTGAGGAGTGAGTGGATTCTTCTTCATTCTTCCCCACTACACATATGGTAGGAGAAAAAGATCTCAGCATGCTCAAAGGGAAGGGCAAGTCAGACCCTGCTCTGTCCTAACAATCTCCAAACCCAGGGCCGATGCAACCACTAGGCGGCCGCCTAGGGCACCTAGTGGTTGAGGGCACCTAAAAGCCCGCTCAGGCAAGGTGGAGTGGAGGTGAGCTAGGGCGGGGGGGGGGGCGGCTCGGGGAGGGCCGCCCGCAGTAACGGGGGGGGGGGGGCTGCACAGGTGAACCGCTCCCTGCCCCAGATCACCTCCACTCTGCCTCCTCCGCTGAGCACACAGCCCCCGCTCTAATTCTCCTCCAATCGGTGCCGCAAGCCTGGGAGGGGAGGAGAATTAGAGTGGCACTGGTGTGCTCAGCGGAGGCGGCGGAGCAGAGGTGAGCTGGGGCGGGCTCCCCAGGCGGGGTTAGCTGCCGCAGAGGGGGGGATAGCTGCTGCAGTGGGTGGCCTCCCCGGGTGGGGGGTGGTGGCGGTGGGCTGGGTTAGCTGCCGCGGGGGAGCTCCTCTGGTGGGAGGGGCGGGTGGGCGTGGTTAGCTGCCACAGGCGGGGGGGCGGCGGGCAGGGTTCGCTGGGTGTGGGGGTGGTGCAAGGTGGAAGTTTTGCCTAGGGCACGAAACTTCCTTGCACCGGCCCTGTCCAAACCCAAACGTGAATTATGCTCTAATACAGGGGTCGGCAACCTTTCAGAAGTGGTGTACCGAGTCTTCATTTATTCACTCTAATTTAAGGTTTCGCGTGACAGTAATACATTTTAAGGTTTTTAAAAGGTCTTTCTATAAGTCTATAATATATAACTAAACTATTGTTGTATGTAAATTAAATAAGGTTTTTAAAATGTTTAAGAAGCTTCATTTAAAATTAAATTAAAATGCAGAGCCCTCCAGACCAGTGGCTAGGACCCGGGCAGTGTGAGTGCCACTGAAAATCGGCACGCGTGCCATAGGTTGCCTACCCCTGCTCTAATATTTGTCCAAATGCACATTTTTCTGATGTTTAGGGTGTTCAGCCCACACGCTATGAGATTCAGTTCCCATCCTTACTTTTCAAACTGGAAAGGAGTTGAGATGTTTCCATCCATGGCTACCTCAGTCCAGCCCTTCACGATCCTGGAAGTTAAAATAGCTCTAAGTTTATCCTCTTTTCTGTCATCCCTTTTGCATATAGACTAGGACAAACACTGCAGGTAAGTTTTCAAAAACACTCATGTCCCATTTTCAGACTTTACCTAACCTAAGTACCTACACTTTTGAAAATTTTACCTTCTGAGATTTGTTGGGCACATTTTCCCTGCATGCACTGCTTCATAGGTCTACAGCACTGTATAAATGATTAACGATATACCAAGTTTTTGTCGGAGTCAGAGGCCCCCCCCCTTTGCTATCTGACAAAGAACAGACAAATCTAGTTTCACTCTCACAAGGCTTTTAGAGACAGCGAAGAGGACGGACTTTCAGAAGAGCTGTGGCATTGTGCAGCAGGCATTTCCTACTTTAATAACAGTCATCCATTGTTTCTCTTCCTTTCAGATGAAGGCGGCATTCTGCCCTGTAAAAAAGAAGAACTACAGTGTGGCAACGGACTCTGCCTCCTGAACTGGCTGCGCTGTCACTACAAGAAGGACTGTGGCAGAGACTACATGTCCATCAAACTAACATGCTCAAGTGAGTTACCCTTCAATTTCCTCCATGGGACTGTCAATACACCTTCCTGTTGAATCATTCTCCACAGACTGCACTTCGCATTAGATTTGTTCCGAGTTTGATGCTGCATTAATATGGGTGCTTGGTGGGCTTATTTATGTCTAAGTCCCTTGTTTATACTGCATGTGGATTTCAAGCAGAATACTAGCAAATAGTAGTAGTGGGAAGGGATGATTTAGCTCTGCTCAATCTATTTAGCTAATGTATCATGAAAGGTGCTGCAACCAAATGCCAGTTTTAAAAAGGGGGAGTATAATCCAAAAGCTGAGAATACTTAAGAAGCCAGTCATCAGTGCTGGAACCTATTAAACATTGGCAGCTATGGAAAAAAAATGTCAATATCGAGGAGCAACTGCAGGCTAGATTCTCTGCATTTGGAATTGTTAATGCAAAGTAACAACCCAACCATCAGCAGGTTAAAACAATGTTGGCAGGAACAGAAAATTACTGTAAAAGCAAAGACATCAAATGTATTCAAATGATTGATTTCTGCAGCCAGTGTATATAGGAAAAAGTGTTGTTCTGGCAGTGTCTAAGCAATGCCTCGGGTACTTTATAAATTGATAATGCAAGTTTTATGAAAAGTAGTATGTTGCAATTTCAGTGATACCTATTTACTAGTATATGGGTGATAACAGCTTCAGCCTAGCCTAGTTCCCTTGATTTTTGTTCTCGCCTTGCTAAACTGCTGATTTCAAACTATAGGAGTTTGAACTTCAGTTTAATATTTATATTCTGTTGCCATAAAAACTTGCCAGAAGGAAAGTTGTCAGAACCCTATTCCACAAAGTGTAAGTGGAACTGAGGGTGCACTATTGTCCTTAGTTACTAGCTAGAAATGTCTATTGACCTCATTTTCTCAGTTAACACAACTCACGCACACAAGCATATAGCTACAAGTTTGAGGAATGACAAGGAGCCAGAGTTATATTAGGGACAATAAACTGACAGCCAGCAGCAATGCACATAAAGTGGAGTTAAAAGCATTCATACAACACAAGTACTGTAGTAATATAGTCCGTAATCCAAAGGCAATTAGACTGTGAGCTTTGGGTCAAGCCCATGGCACACAGGAAGTGTGTGTTTATAATTAAGCATTTCATAATGGCCAGAACTACTGTGTTGTGTAGATGCATGCAAGAGATCTGGGCTTGCTGGGACCTCGGTTTCTCACCTGTCAACTTAGTGAATCTGAGGAGCTGTAGTAAAATAATGCACAAATGTTCAAGGGTAATTCTGAGAGCCACTCACTGCCCAAATATCCCTGCCATCTGTGCCACAAATCAGCACTAATACTGGAGGAGACTGCTTGCCAGACCTTGTACCTGTAAGAAAAGCCCCACAAAACATCTAAAGGAGGGGGGAGGAGAAAGATCTATACAATATCCACGTCTTGGAGATTAAGGTTTGACCTGGCTTTTTGGGGGTGGTTTTTTTTGTTTTTTGTTTTTTTAATAAAAACCCTTTATCTTGGGATAGCCATGGCAATTAAAAAATCTTAGATGCTTGACAAGGGGGAACTGGCCAGTCCGTTTCTGCAAGCCAAATCGGAATATGCATTATAGTGCCTTCAGAACCGTTTAAAACTTTTCTGCAAAATGAAGCATTTCAACAGTTGCCTGTTATTTCAAGATGTACTTAAGCAGAATTAAAGCAACTGACTACTTAAGTCTCAAGTATCAATAAATACCAAGCAACATGGGGTACTTCTCCAATATATAGGATTTTCCAAATTTGTTTGCAAAGCTATCAATTCAATACTAAAATACACCCTATAAAACATGCTGATCAACAAAACAGTTAATCAGAGTCACCTTTTAGCATTTCTTCTGTAACAAGCTCAGAGGAACAAACACCCCATAAAACAGATCATGTATAAATAGTCACAGAAGCGCGTGGTAGAGGCCTATACAAATCAAAACTTGCTGACAAGAAAAATTCACTATATTTCCATGGAAAGACTGATTTTCTGTTTGCAGCTGGGCTTGAGTGCAGGGTGTCACAGTAAGGGAGGGGTGTCCAACCTACGGGCCCATGGGCCTTACACAGCCCACCGGATCATTTCATAAGGCCCATAGCCTGCTTCAACACAATATACCAAATGGCGGATTTGTTAGCATTGTGTTCTCTTTGTGCCCCCCCATTTTCTATAATTCTGATACACATTTTATGCACTGGTTTCTTTATTTGTTTTTAAAAAGACAATACTAGATATAGCAACAGCTTATCTAAATACATATGAAACAAGCTGAACTTAAAATATAAATCAATACAGAGGACTCAATCTTATTAAAATCAGTAGAAGCACAAGGTTGTGCTTAGGTTTGTGGCCCTCCTGTGTACTAAGGTTGAGCACCACTGCAGTAAGGTACTAGTATCTGTTATTTCCCAATAGTCTCAAAACAAAAAGCAAAGAAGAGTTTTATACAAGGCAGTTGCCATATCAGGCATCTCTGCTAGTTTAAGGTGGTGTTGCTAATACCAAGGACTGTTAAAATACCAGCACTACAGCGAGATAGGAAGCCTGTATGAACTTGAACTAGCATGCTATTTATGCCCACCTAACACCACCCCAAACAGTATTGCCACAAAATCTCAGTGACTTAGGAAGGGGGAAGATGGATAGCAATGACTATTGTTCAAGCGCTGACAGATTTTCAGATGTAGGCACCACCTATAGCAGGGACCCATATCTGAAAATTTAACCATGTATGCAACACACAAACAACCACAAACACCACACAATTGGGCAGAATAAAAAAAAGTTTGCCTGAAGGTCTTCCAGCTGGTTAGCCTTTAGATTTAATACTATATAGCTGCATTCTGTGTACACTTTATTGCTATAAATGTGCAAGAGTGGATCTATTTGCATCATATGGAATGTGTTACCTATGGGTTCTTCTCCCAACAGATCTTAAGTCCTATGTCTCCATGGTTATCTGGGTTCTTACATGGCGCTCATCACCTTTGCATCTGATCATACTGATTGTAATGTAAGAACGGTCAGACAATGATTTTACCTTAGGACAGGAAGTAAAGAACAAGGGCACTTACAATAGAAACCTCCCTTATTAAGCTGGGTAACCAATTACTTCCAACACTATACCTGAGGAGGCAGCAAAGTTGCACCTGATATAGAAATTGCTCACAGGAAGTATGTTCTCATGAATAAAAAAGGTGCTGTTCATGTCAGCTTCCTTTTCCAGCTCATTTACAATGTTTTCTCCTCACAGCTCTGCTTTTCAACACCTTCTTCTCAGGTTTCTATGGGGTATTTTAGGCAGTTGTGCTAAAAATTGGCATCATGGGGTCCTGGTTCAGCCTAGGTCTGACGTTAGGAAGTCTTTTGGGGGTAAACTAGGTGAATACTCAGCCCAGACTTCTTTGCATAACCTAATTCCACATGCACACCCTTTCTATACACAGTGGTGCCTGCTTACATTAGCTGTTTCATCCCTTCCCATGTAGTGTGTATTTGTGGTGCATCTGCTCACATGCTGTACAAACCCTTATTTATTTCAGTGGTATTTTAGACAGCTATTTACAGAGGACTCCAGTTCTCTAATCTATAATTCAACACATCTCAAATACCATGCACAGCTTGAGGCTGCATCAGATATGCTGGGTTGCCCCAAAATCAAATGTAATTATAAATTGCTCTGTGGCAGCAAATTGTGTCTTATTTTTGTCCCCACTTTTAGTATTTGGGAACTAAAGTAATTTCAAATGCGAGAGACATACTTTCTGCAACAAAGAAGAATCTGGTTTTTTCTGTCTCCTGGTTTAATAATAATAACAGGGTTTTAATTCAGAGAGTCACAAATTAAATCAAATATATATCACTCAAAAAACCTAATAAGCACCAAAAGTAGTGAAAATACCATCAACAACTGGAGAAAGCAACACCATGCACATTACCATGTTCAAAACAGAATGAGAAAATTGAATTGTGTGCTTAAGGGCACTTGAGTTGGCACTGCCTTGAGTGTTCCCTTCCTCATTTTACTAAAACACATTCAGTCACAGCCTCAGTGAAAAAACCCACATTCACAGGTACATAGGCAAATCGGTCACGAAGTACAAACCTGATTTACACAGCCATATCTAGAATTTGTGTGCGCAACATTACAGGTCAGTTGAAAATTTGTCCAATAGGGTGGAAAGGACCTTTGTTGTGTTTCAACTAGTAAAATGCTTTAATTATTACTTCCTTTCAGCTAGTGTCTGAACTTGCAAGATATTGAGCAAAGCAACTCCCACTGAAGTCAATGAACACTTCAAGCACTCAGACCTTGAAATCAGATCTAAAGGTTCCAGGAATCAGGCATTTAGACAAGTTACCAATGCTCTTTAATAAAGCTCAGAATTAGTGTGGTTTTTAGCCTAGAATATATACACGGCTTCTCATTAAGAATGGTGTGGTACAACCACAAATGTAAATCTTTTAGGGAGAAAAAAGTGTCAACCCTTGCAAAAGCCTCACATCATTGATAAGGAGACAATAGGAAAAGTGCAGTTCCCTCAACTTACTATTTACAACAGCTGTTATGAGTTTAAGTTAGCATTAAAATAGTTGAATGCATGCCTCACTTACTTTGCAAGTCCCTGGACTAGGAGTGTATCATGCTTTTTAAAGATGTAGAGTAAAAATGCAATTAAATGTGTGTCACACGAGACCTTTACTGGGTGTACTGGCATTTTAGAAGACTATAAATATCAACATTTCTAATTGAGATTAAAAAGGACAGACAGTCCAGTTTTTTTAAGTGCTGGGTTAATAGAAATTTCTTTATACAAAATGATTGCAACAGCCTTTAACAAAACTGATTTCATCTACATTTCAAACAGATCAAATAAGCATCAGTACTATTTCCGTTAAAGTCTATTAATGAAAGTTTCTGCAGAAGTTAGAGAACTAGAGACAGATTCAGTTACAATGATGAAGATCTAGAGTAATATTGAGGTCAATGAAGTTACTTTGAATTTAAACTGTTAACAGTATGACGGGTTGGACCCCTTGGGAAGCCACCTGATGTGCTGAGATACCACTGAGTCTACCTGTTCTGCCAGCATGGGCCCCCTTTAACCTGTCTTGCTGAGCCAGGCTCTTAAAACCTCCTCTAACACACACAGGCAGGGCCACACCCAGCTGCACATCAGCTCTGGGAAGACTCAGCATAAGGGACTTGCTCCAGCACTCAGATGTCCACCTCCCTTGGAGTGCAGGCCCAAAGATACATTATGAAATTTGCCTCCTTCCTCAGTTTGGAAAGAGGTGTGCACACTTCTCCCCGCTCCCCCATTAGAAGTTACAGAAACTGGGTTTAATAATAAACAAAACAAATTTTATTAACTATAAAAGGCAGATTTTAAGTGGTAAAAGGGGTAACAAACAGAACAAAGCAGATTACTAAGCAAATAAAGTCAAACACGCAAACTAAGCTGGTTTCACTAAAGAAATTGGTTACAAATAGTATTTCTCACCCTAGATATTGTTGCAGGCAGTTTGCAAAGCTTCTGTGGTTCAGAGTTCCAGTTATATTCTTTTTCAGACTAGACGTGTCTCAGTCTGGACTCCCCCCTTGTCTTCAGTTTTTCTTCTTGGGCAGACAGGCCATGGAGAGGAGGAGTCCTGTTTGCCTTCCTCCCCACCCTTAAATAGGATTTAGACAAGGCGGGAATCCTTTGTTTCCCAAACTTAACTCCCCCGCTCCCCCCCTTCCCTCACAGTGGAAAGTTACAAGAAGTCCCAGGTAATGTTTTAGTATCGGGTGACAAGACCACCTGACTCTAGGATTACAGTGTCCATGAGTCAGTGGCAGTATCCACAGGAAGGCCAAGCTTTTCACAGTCCATTGTCCTCGCCGATGGGCCATCCACCCCATCTGGCTTTTCCATTGTTGTACCTGAAGTGTTAGCAGTGAGCGTCACCCAAAGTAACAGTTTAAATACTGATACATAGTCAATATTCCTAACTTCAGATACAGAAATGATACAGGCATACAAATTGGATAATCACATTCAGTAAATCATAACCTTTCCAATGATCTCACATGAGCCATCTTGCATAAAGTACATCTCAGTTATTTCATATTTATGTAAAGCATATTTTCATAAAGAATATGGAATGACACGTCACAAACAGATCATAATCTGGTCCTGCCTGTTCAGTTGTAGAATCTTCAATAGTCTTTTGGCTCTGTAATAATATGCAAGATGCTCGATGAAGCAAGAACTAGCACTAGAAAAGTCTTATTGACATTCTCTCTGGGGTGGGGAGAGCAGATCCATGGCTACATGCTAGACCAGGGGTCCCCAACGCGGTGCCCGCGGGCGCCATTGCGCCCGCTGGGGGGTGTAAGTGCACCCGCGTAGCCCTCGGGGTTTGTGGTTTTTTTGCTCTGCCGGCAGCGCTTGGGGTGTTTTTTGTTTGTTTTTTTGCTCCGCCAGCAGCGCTCGGGGTTTTTTTTGCCGCCCGCCAGAAGAAAAAGGTTGGGGACCACTGTGCTAGACAAATAAGGAGAGATTTCATGGTGAGGGTTTTGACCTTCTTCTAGGTTCCTTTTCCTTAAAGGACTGACTGCCTTAATGTCTTCCCTTCTGAGCCAGAGTTGCTCTGCAAGGGGTCCTCAGAGGCAGTATAATTGAAAGGGTAGGGGAAAACCAAACAAAACCAAACACACACAGACTATTAAAAGCATGATTGATTGTTACATCAAGGGGGTGCTGAATTCAAATCTAGATAAACCAGAAGTCCATAGAGAATAGGTCTCTGCCTTTATCTAGCCTTTCAGACCATTGGTCAGCAATTCCATCAGAAGTCTGTGCATTTAAGAACACATATTATTGATCTTCAGTGGATCCTATTAGTTACTTGTTCTGTAGTTTTGAGGAGCTGACTGGATAGAAAGAACAGCTGTCCTTTTTCTACTCCCCACACAAACGGTGGCTGTGGTCCAAGTTTTTGCCATGCAATATGGTGTTCCTTAAGAAAAAAATCTAAGCCGATAATTTTGAAAGTGAATTTCCTTTATGATATAATTTTCAATCATAAACCATGATGAGAGACTTCTGTATGGACAGATTGAATTTCAGCCTTTACCAGCTTCACTGAGTCTATGAGATGTCACAAGTGAAGAGTTTCTGCATAAAGTGGACCAAATATGATATTGAACCTTGAAAGTTTTCAGCCCTCTGTAATTACAGAAAGAAAAAATGGCAGTGTGATAGGAATGTAAATCATTCCCATCTTTGCTTAAAATAATTCCTGTGTGATTTAGTTTTTATCATCATTGCTTTTGTGCTTCTGGGGTGAAATTCTCCCCTCTGCAGAGGGCCTGCAAAAGGTTGGCAGAGCACTTAACCCCGAATAGGACTTACTTTAGTGGGACTTCAGTGTACACAGCTCTGGTGTTAGCTCTCTGCACGAGGGCAAATATTACCTTATTTCAGAAGCCTAAATACTCAAAGCCAAATTCTGCTCTAGTAACTCCTTTGGGTACAGCAGGTCCAAACATTACACTGGGGAGGTGTGCAGGTTAAGAACATCTCAAGGGGTTTCCTGTACCTCTGGGTCTCAGAGATTATGTTCAGTCTACTATAGCACGGATGGGAGAAAGGAAGGTGGAAGAGAGGAACCTCTCTAGAGAGGTGTGGGAGAAAAGTTGGTCCAGAGGTTTGAGCATTGGTCTAGGACTTATCAGATCTGGATTCGAGTCCCTGCTCTTGAACAGACTTCCTATTTGACCTTGGTCAAGTCATTTAGCCTCTGTGCCTCATTACAAATGGGAGACTAGCACTTCCCTACCTCACAGGGGTGAGGTGAGGACAGACTAACTGATGGTTGTGAGGCTCTCAGATACTGTGTTAGAGGTGGGCACACAAGTACCTTAGTTAGAAGGCTTTGTTGGCCTCCTTTCATCTGCGAGAGATGGTGGGAATTGCAGCCTATGATGTAGATGGTTTGCAATGTCTCATGTGACCAAATAGGCTAATCCGAGATTTGCATGATCTTTGGCAGTTATTGCAAATGTATGCATCTTGGTTAGGAGCTGCTTGCTTCCTACGGGCTCTTTTCTCTTCAAGCTGTAGGAGCCAGCTCCTGTCATGGACTTCGATACCCTGATGGAGACAATGGCGTCACTTGTTACAATCACTTGCCAAGATTTTCCATTGGTCAGAATAAATTCCAAATTCCTTCGTATCTTGCTTGCATGTGTCTTTATAGCGAAGCTTGGGACGTCTTGTTGTTCCTGTTCCCTCCAATAGCTCCCCGTATAGCATGTCCTTGGGTATGCATCCATCTTCCAACCTACTCAAATGGCCCAGACGGCGCAGTCATCTTTGCTTGAGCAGGGCTGTCAGTTGGTAAATTTGCCCTTTGAAGAACCTCTGCGTTGGTGACTTTATCCTGCCATTTGGTGTTGAGTATGCAGCATAAACAACGTAGGTGGAAACTGTTCAACCTTATCTCCTGATGAGCATAAGTTGTCCATGTTTCCCCACCATACATGAGAGTGCTGAGGACGCAAGCTTGGTACACTAGCATTTTGGTTTTGGTGGTCAGCTTTGAGTTGTTCCATGCTCTTTTAGTTAGTCTGCTAAAGGTGGCAGCCTTTCCAATGCAAACATTTCGGTCTTCATCCGTGAGAGGTTGGTGGTCACTGTAGAACCTAATAGCTGAACTACTTCTAGCTGGTTTGCATTTAAGGATCTTGTGGAACCCCCTGTCCTAATACAACCGTTAGTTGGAAGGTCAAAATCATTAGGTCTTGTTAGAATTGAAAACCTGCTACCACTATGACCATAAGTAGTACAACCTGTACTGGTCAATGCCCAGTGCTGGGTGGTGGTTAATTAACCCAGAAACCTCAGGAAGTACCAACGGCTTTGGGCTGATGAGCACCTGACGAGGTTAGTGGAGGAAATGCGATCAGAAGGCAGATTGGCAAAAACACTGAGTGAATTTGCTCACTACATCCACACAGGACAGATTGGTTATCAGCCACAGCTGAAGGACCCAATCTAGAAGTGGAGCCCTGAAAGACAGGCAGATGAAAGATCTCCACTGCTCTAGCAACTCCTGCAGCGTAGCTGGTTCCAAATGTATTGACTCCTGTCCTTCCTTTGGTCCAAACCAGTTAAGTCAGACGGGGACACTGACACATTGGCAAAGCAGTGCCTCCATATCAACTGCCCAGGCTATTGCAACTACATCACATGGAGAGGCTATTGCAGACACATCACATGGAGAGGACACTCCATCCTTGCTGGAGTTGGAAGGATGGACAAGTGAGAATAAAGGGAGGTGTGTTGAGGAATGTACAGCTAGTGGATCTGTGACTACATGCATACACCAGACAATTATTCCAAACCTCTTGGAGAGAGTAGAGGGACACAGATGCCAGAAAGGTTGCTCTGGCCATAATGGAATGTTCAGTTCTCTGCCTTGTAACAAGCACATGTTAAAGAAAGAGCTGTCCGTGTTGGAATCCCTATTTCCAAAGGAAGGAAGAATTAAATGTGTTGTACATGGCTGGAACAAGACAGAAGTCAGTTTTCTTGTGAGTAACACTCAGATGATTCAGCTATTTTTTCCATGTAATTAGTAGGGCACTTTTGTAATAGATCAATTAATTGCATTACCAAGCAGCTGGTGAAACAGTCAGAAAGCACACAGGTGTGTTCTATGTTTTACTGTTATTATAGAATTTCTATCAGCCCAAAACACCTTTCATGCTAATAGCTACTCATTCCATTGTGTTATTTTGTTCCACTGTTTTCATTTTGGTTTTGTTCCACTTCTCCCCCAGTTTCCTTCTTAGAAGCTGGTGTAAGTGAGAGAATGTCGATGAATAAAGCTGGTACTGGAACAATAGCATGGACTCTACATGACAGACAGGTTGAGTAAAACCAGTGCTTAAATGGCATACACATTCCACTCATTCATTGACATCTCAAGAGTCTGAGGCAGTGATTTTGTTTTCTAACTTATGCCCTAACCAGGCTGGAAATGTCTACAACTGAGGAAAAAAAAAAAATCTGCCAGTTGGTGAAAGGCAGCGGAGTGTACTTTCTAGTAGGTCACTGCATTCAAGATAAGGAATGCAGGTACTTAGTAGTTTCTCAAGAGGCAATTTTATCAGCCATTTGAACAAATGTTTTCATATAACGGATAGCTATACATAGCTATCCAGAGGGGCTTAGCACCTTCGGAGGAGGAAAAAAATAATTCAGCCAAGGCTACAGTGGAGATGCTAAGCAGTCAGATACTGTACGATATTATGGGAGAGCCTAGCTCAGAGTTTTCAAAAGTCATTGCACAGCGACCCACTTCTGACAACAAAATTCTACATGACCCTGGGTGGGGGGGACAATGGGCCGGAGCCTGAGCCCTGCCACCCCCAGTGGGGGGTGAAGCTCAGGCTTCTGCCTCAGCCGTGGGTCCCAGCAAGTCTAATGCTGGCCCTGGCAACCCCATTAAAATGGGGTCACAACCCACCATTTGAGAATCACTAAATTACCACTACAAACTGAAGGGGAGGAGGAATGGTTTCTCTGCCCCAAGGGAAAAATCACAATCCCCCCCCCCCCCCCCCCCCCCCCCCCCCCCCCCCCCCCCCCNGCCACAAGAGCTCCTAAAAATACTTCACAGGAGCACATCTCTTTTGCCTTTAGAATGGACCAGATTATCCCAAATGGCAGGTATCTTTAAAACAAACCGTTCACAGACAGCATAAATACAAGGCCTTTATACAAATAAAGGCACCTCACTTCAAATTATAAAAGTTTAACAGTTTAAGTTCGGTATTCTTAGTGCAACTTCCAGGAACAAAGCATAAACATTTCCAACTAATAAACTTAATACAAGTTTGTTTGCCCAGTACTTTCTCAAGGCAAAATCATTTTTCTTTAAGTGGGGAAACAAATGAATAGTTTCCCCAGACCATTAGTTCTCCTGTCTATGCAGTCACACCCTAGGGATGCTAAGATTTATCCCAGGTTAAAAGGAAATTATAGAGAGCCCTTTGTTAAAACACTGGCAGCACATCAATCCCTGAAGCAGACCAATGAAAGAGTGGATGGGAAAACAAAACACCTCCTGCCCAGAGTGTCATTAATGTCAAACCTAATATTCTCAATTCAGTCAGTGACTGAAAAGGGGAGGGAGAAGAAGAGAGAAAACGTTTGTTTTTATTTTTATAAAACCAGATATAGTAGTGTCCATCAGAGCTGGTACCTTTACCAATAGTTACTACAATGTGCTGGTACCTGAGGGACCCATTTAGAATAGGAAAAGCTATGGTACTTCAAATATGCAAATAGTGAAATCCTCAAAAATGGAAGGGCCAGGAAAAATGGGAGGAGCTAAGGAAGAGTTTAAGTTAAATACCAGGGGAAGTTCCTAATTGCTATAAGAGAAATTGGGCATGGGAATAGATTCCAAAGGGAGGTTGATGTGGCACCATTACTACATGTATCTAAAAAATACATTAGAAGATATTTTAGCAGGAATTACGTACTAAGCAGTCACACTAGATAGCCCAAAATGGTCTTTTTGACCTTAGTATTCCTGGGTCAAATCCTCATGTGTTCTCAGCATGTACAACTTATGTTTGCATCAGCGTGAAGTCTGGCTGCTCAATACCTCAAGATTTGGCCCTATATGCTGTTCCTTCCCCCCACCCCATAAGAAAAAATATATATATATATATATATATGCGCAAAGCACCCACATTCTTGTTTGTATGCCCCTGCTTTTTTATCAAGGCCACGATGTCTGGTTTTTGAATATCATTTTGTATTCACAGTAGTGAGCAGCTGTTCTATTGCCTGAGGACATGGAACCAACCCCAACCACCTGGATTGGGGAAATGAGGAAGGTGGCTACTAACAAGAAGTGTTTAAATAAAAAGTTCTATTTCAGCTTCTGTTTCTAGCCAGAAGGGCAACTGTGTAATTCTCAATCCAGCTTCCTAGTGTAAAAGAATATTAAGAAAATCTGATCAGATGTAGGTAGAGGATTCAGAGTAGGGGACAGACACTTCGAGAGAAGCAAAGGTTAACAAAATAAGTTCAGCGTCAAAAATAACCCTTTATGAACAGGAGGCACAAGGATGAATGAACAGTGGTGCTGAGAAAATAGCTGCAAGCAGAGCTGGTGGAATAGGGAGAAATAGTAGGGATGTGTTTGTCACATATGGGATGTATTTGATCTCTCCAGCCTTAGCTGCAAATCCATTTGTATCACTACTGGGCAGCCAAATACAAGGCTTTTTGAATTAGGAAAAAAGCCATATTGATCATTCTGTAATAAGAGCAGATGACAGTTGTATGGTCTCCTTGTAAGGTGCCATACTGTAAATGCATTTTAAAAAACAACAGATATCCATATTCAAAAGCAACTTTGGGGCTGGGATTTTAATAAAAAAGAAAAATCCCTTCTCCACTGACATTAAGAAGAGACTAGAGTATTTTTTAAAAAGTGGAGAAATAACCACTCCTTGAATCAGATGGGGCTTACTATCACCTCCCACACTTCCCTACACTCCAGAGAGGCAGACCAGGCGCTGGCTTCCCAGTTTTGTTGTCATGACAAAACTATCATTAGTACTTGCCACCCCTACATTTTATTAAGGCACAATTTTGCAAAAAGCAGTTATCTATAGAAAATGGTGAGGCCCTGACCTACTACAAAGCCAAAATGAAGGTATGTGTAGTGAGTACTTTTGCTATTAAGCCACAGTTACCTCCCCTTGACTGTTAACTCATGTTTTACTGCTGTCTGTTTTTACCAATACTCAAAGGGTCTCAACAGTTGGGTCACTTTATAATTAACAATAGGTCTTCCAGTCTATCAGGGAAAGAAGAAGATTAATTTATTTCTTCTTTTCCTACACAACTTTGGGGGAAAGAACCAGAGCAAAAAATAAGCCAAAGACATACCTTAGGTTATCATCTGCCGAACCAATACTGAGACAGTACTCACACTCTACATCCCCATTCAGTTAGTTAGGCTTCTGCTCTACCTTTATAAAGTTTCCTCGTGCCTTGATAAGTTGTTAACTTGGTGCAGCTGAAAGTCTTCCAGCTCTCAGTCATTAGTAGTCTTTGGCAACCAGCATCTAGTTCTCAGGTGCATGTATGTAGGCATAACTACCCAGATCCCCTCTTAAGGCACCCAAATGCCCTGTCACATGTAGCTAGCATTAACAGTCATGAAAAGGACAAATGTCCTTTACCAAGAGACTAAAGGTCACATTGTACCCTCAATCTTTTGTGCAAAACAACCCAGGACATCACTGAGGAGGGTAGAATATAAATTTATGCTTTGGTTGAAGTGCTTGTGTGAGACAGGCAGAAGGAAGAGAGTGATGTAATAATGAAAGTAAAGAGGAGTCATTGGTCTGGGATAGCAGATGCTGGGGCTCAGGGCCCAATCCTGAAAGGTGATGAGGATCCTCAACTTCCACTGAAGCTTCTGGCTGAGGAAGGCATTGAGCCTCAACTTGCAGGATCATGTCCCACATCCCAAAGATCTTGCTCACACAAAACTCTCACTAAGATAAGTGGAAGCTTTGCTTGAATAAGGATTGAGCCAACACTTTAGGATTTGGCCAGAGGAGAGCTGAGAGGTTAAAAGGCTATTGCCTTTGGTTTGCTTTTACTAAATAAGTTTTTAGTCGTTCATTTCAGTTTGATTCAGTGGATTGGTTTCAATTTTAATGTTTCACTGAGCTGTGATTACCATGAAAAACATGAGTTTAAAACTGCAGTTGCATGGTCCCTAATAGTATTACAGCTTGCTCCTCTAAAAGTCTGAGATATTATATTTCATAAAAGTTGTGAAGGAGATTAGAGGAGAGGGAAGGCATGAGTGGGTACACTCTCTCTCTCTCTCACTGTTTAGATAGAAAGTGACATGGGGCCTGATTCTCCACCCTGTTATACTTGTCTTACCTTGGTGTAACACCATTGAAATTGTGATGTAACACAGTGGAGAATCAGGCCATAGTATTTAGAAGGTGCCCATCACTCATGTATTTCAGTAGAGAATGTACCAGCTGCTTGGCCAGCATTCTTACTTGTTGTATACATGAAAGTGAATGGCAGAGCTGCAGTGTCTCTCTGTATTTGTGTATTCCTTTAGGGGCAGAACTGAGCCCAGATTTCAGCAGACCCCTTTTGAATAATGACCTGCAGATTATAGTAGCCCACATAGCACCATGTTCTTTGAGGGGTTATAGAAGGGTTAGGCAGCGGGGGTGGCTAAGGTAGCTTGCCAGTAATAGATGCAGGGCGTTGTTAGCCTAGAAGGGAATCAGAAAATTTGTCACTGGGAAGCTTAGGGGGTTTCCACAATAGGTGGGGAAGGATCTGGGAAATTATCAGTCGTGGGATTGAGAAAGGTTGAGTCCCCAAATTAATCTTTCAAGGTGTCTGTCTAGAGTCAGAGCAGACTTACAGACAGGGGATTGTATAGATTTATTCCAGGAGAGTTTGCTATCATATACTCAGCATATAGCTCCATTCTGGAGGATTGAGGGGGCTCAAACTGTTCTCAGTGGATACCCAGACATCTTTAAAACTTGCTGTGGCAGGAGGCCCATGCTTACTCTTACCAGGAACCACAGTTTCTTAAGGTGAATTCTTTGGGACACATTTTCTTTTTGTTCTGTGCTCATACAGCGCCTTGCATAATGGGTTCCTGGTCCATGACAGGGACTCCTAAGTGCTACCACAGTACTCCTAATACTGGCCTGTGTATTAAACATGAATCCTGTAGTCTCAGTACTGTGTATTGCATGGATCACAGTAGTCAGGGGGGGGAATATGAGTAGTTACATGTGTGCATCCACAGCAGTGCTTATATTACAGTGAACTGGATATGGTCAGATATATTCAGGGAGCAGAACAATCCCACCCATTCTATAGGAAGTTTGTTTTAATAATAATTACACACACACACAAACACACTTCATTCCATCTTGCAAGGTCAGAAATCCTTGCAGCTCAACTGGACTTCACAATATAACAGTTCTCTCTCCTCTCAGAGAAGTAACAGATCTCCTTCCCTAACATACTCTGGAGTAGTGTAGTTTTAGCACTAAATACAGGGTTTTAATTTAATCTGCACAACTACCATGAAATTTGGCCTGTTGGGACAGAATGTGAATTATTTAAGTGCATTCTACTATGAATATACTTTCTCTAGCTTCCTGTATCAATCAATCTGAATCCCACTATGAACAAGTAGGCTCTCTCTCTCTCTCTCTTTTCTTTGTATTTTACTCTATGGCAATTTTCTGCTGTTAAATTCTCACACACTACAAGTAGAACTACTGCTAACAAAAGCCTTTGTACTCCATGTACTCAAGAGAAACTGCGCTGAAAAGCAACGCATGGATTTGTTCCAGTTGAGAAAATAAGCTAATATTTCCCTTGCTGTTAAAGGAAATCAGATGTATAATCTTTGTTCAAGAGTTAACCATAAATTCCTTTGAAAATACCACCACTTAGCAAAACAGTGCTGACTTGTAACAGTTTAAACGTATGTGCTTTTCCCATTCTTCTCTTTGACACCCTTTTAAGATAAAAACTGTAATTATGCTTACATTTTAACTGTTTTACCATATTTCCAACTCCCTCAATGTCATTGTTACTGTTGAATTCAACAACAGGATTTTAATGTCTCTCAGTAGGCTTAAGTGCTCTCCTGAACTAAGGCCTATGTACCTTGTCTAAAGTCACAGGAAATGAGTGGCTTCATACAGATCAGAAACTCCTGACTCCTAGCCCTGTGCTTTCACCGTACTCTTCAGTGAACCTTGCAAGCCACTGGCAGCTCCTGGGATCACAACTTTTTTGGCACAACATACAGCTCTACACAATAGTATTTTCAAGTTTGGGCACATTTTGCTGTCTTACCTTGCAATTACAAACATAAAGTAGGGAGGCCCTTGAAGTTTCTTACATCTAGCCTCTTGGGAGTTACATACAGCATAGCCCTAGGAAACATGAAACACAAGGTATTTGGAGACGAGATGAAAAATGACTAGGAGAGCAAATTTAAAAAATACAAAGGGGCTAGGGGACACAAAGGTTTCCTTAAAAACCTAAGTTCAGATTTGCCTTAGGTCATGACTGAAATTTTTTATGTGGTTTCAGTTGAGTCCCATGTGGAAGAGTTCTGGTAACGTAGTGATATGGACACAGAGAAATTTTCAGAACTGCTAGTCTCTGCTCCAGAGAGAAGGCAGTAGTTAAAAAGCAGGGTAGGATAAGGTGCATTGGCAGATATGGACCACCTTGAAAAAAACCTGTGTGTGTGAGACTAGCCAATGCTAGCACTGGTCATGATCATGAGCAATAGCAATTCACCAGAACTAGTAAATACAGTTTATAATTGAACAAAAAGAATGAATCTCTCTCGAAGGGAAGCAAAAACCCTGGATCAAACATTCCCTCCCTGTTCTGCTGCTTGCAGAATGGAGGGGAAGGGAACAAAGGTGCACATGTACTGAGTGGCATGTGTAAGCAGTGTAAATAAAGTAGACATCCAGAAGCTCTCATTGTTCAACTGACTGTTGGGCACTTTTAAAAATCTGACCACTTCATTTAAGCACCTAAATAGGAACTGAGCACTTTTGAAAATCTGACCTCAGCTGTGGGTGCAGAAGACTTCTGAAAATCTAGCCCTTTGCATTTACTGTGAACAAACAGCCATTCTAGGGATTTTTTCACAAAGGAAAAATGTCAGAACTGTTTGTAGTAATCAGCTATGTTGGCAAGATTTTTATAAATGTCACTAAAATGTAAATTATCGCACTGACTCAGGGCAGCAAGACTGAAAAAGGAGACAGAACTTTCTTATTTGCATTTAGTAGGGGAAGACAAATGTTGTTCTCTTCCTCTTAGGCTGAAATTGTTGGCTCAGTGGCAGGAGCACTAGGATGCATTTCTGCTTCTTGGGACCAATGGGTTAGTGCCAACAGGATGAAATTTGCATCTTGAGCTTGTCAGTGAGCTAGTTGTTTTGGATTAGTACATTACTCCAGGAAATTCTAATTCTGGATAGGAAGGGGTTTATGGATGGAAGTATGCAATTGGAGGTAGTCAATAAAAAGCAAAGGGTGGACTCATTACTTTAATAAAGAAAGGGAGGTTAGTTGCTGAGCCCAATTCCCACAAGTAGAGCCCTGCAAATCTGCAGCTGTCCGTAGACCATTTTTGCGGATCACAGATCAGATGCGGATAAAAATTTTGTATTCACTCAGGGCTCTACACACAAGTTTTGGTTGGGCTCCAGACGTTTTCTCTCCAAGCTAGCATTGCTGACAAGAGCATATGCAAAGTACTCATCTCTTTTTGCAAACACACTATAGAACTTGAAAGCTAAAGGGAAGGACATAAGGCTAATCTGGTGATGGAAATGAATAAATTAGAGAAGCAGGTTAAAACCCCTTAACTTCTGCAGACTGGAAAAAGGAGACATCATTGGGATAAAACCAAACTAAAAAAAATCTAAGAAATGTTAGCTGGTGTTCACAGGTTTGGGGGAATATAATCCAAAGTAAGAATAAAAATCAGAACAGATACCATATTTCATTATAAACTAAAACTACTACAGAGGTTGTTGTGGAAGAAATAATACACTAACAATCCCTAATGAAAAACAATGAAAATATCGGGGGGGAGGGGGGAGGAGGAATCCTTGTCTACATTATAAATGTGTTCTGTTTTAATTCTGTTTTCCTTTTTTAATACAACCCATGTAATATTAATCAAAAATGTCTTAGCTTAAGGAAACAGATACAGTGTTGATAATTCAAAAGATCAGGAAAGGCGCAGCGGAAAAATAAATGTATGTAGTAGCAATAAATTGCAGCATAACATAAAGCAGAGCATCAGGCAGCGATGGTGCAGTGTAGCAGAATATCAACTGTGTAGTTTTCTTTGGAATCACAAAACAATTAGATGATTGCAAGGAATTAGGAGTTGTTTCTATCGTGTTTGTTGTTTTAGAAAAGTCATGTTTATTTGAAACAAAACGATAACCTCACCCCGACCTATCCAAATTCACTGGCTTGTTGGCTCACCAACTCAGTAGGCCAGCAGAACCATTTGTTTTCAGGAGACTGCAGTGCAGTTAGCACATTGCTGGTCTTTTCAGCAACCACAAAATAAAGTACACTACTGACAGCATTTTGCCAGACTAGTTCTAATAGAGGTAAACCTGGGATTCCATGACAGAACAAGCCAAACAGTGTCACTGTCTGAGGTGCATATACACACTGTTTTTTTCCCGCTTGCAGGAGGGATTTTTGTTTTGTATTGATAATAACATCATAATGGTTTGATGTTCAGAAAATCCTCACACACTGTGTGATAACTGGTAGCACTAATACCATGCTCTCACACAGATGAGCCCACAGGGAGGGTACAGATAGGCCCATAGATGCAGACTTCCCCTCTACCCGGGGGGTACTCGACACCCCCCCTCCGCCCCAGGCCTACCCCTGCTCCATCCCCGCCCCCACTCCACCCCTTCCCCCAAGGCCCCCCTCTGCCCTGCCTCTTCCTGCCCCCACTCTGCCCCAGGCCTCATACCCACTCCACCCCTTCTCCCAAGCCCCCACCCCTGCCCCCACTCCACCTCTTTCCCTCCCCTGATCACGCCCTATCCCCTGAACACCTGATCCAGGCGTGCAGGAGGCACTGGGAGGGAGGAGGGGAGCTTGGCTGCTGGTGGGTGCTAAGCACCCGCTAATTTTTTTCCGTGGAGCACCCACAGAGTTGGCACCTATGGTTAGGTCTTGAACTCTGTAAGTTCCCGATGCATTATCTAGTCAAGGGAAGGGGGCAGGGTTGGCAGTATTGTGTAGGAGATGGGCTTCCAACCATAGGGATATCCCATGAGTCATTGCAAAATCCAGGAAGGGACATGTCCTCCTGGTCTTTAGCTGTATGACTCCACTTCCCTTGAGACAGCCCTTATTCTCCAGCATGGGGTTTTGGCACCATGGAGCAGGGCTCCACAGAATTTCTCTCATGCCCGAGCCACACCCAGCCAGCTACATGCACCTCTAAACAGAGGAGCCACAAAGTTCATGTCAGGGCATATTCACTGAGAGGGGCTACTGTGGGATCAAAGATATGAGGGGGAAGGGAAGGGAATGCTGTTTTGATTCTGCTTTCTTCTAGTCTCATCCCATCTGTGTTTTGTCTTAGAGGAGCTTTAGTTTCTACACTGTTGAAAAAACAGAGAACAAAACAGAATATTTATTGAACAGCATCTTCTTCTACCACTTCATGTCCACATGTCAGCCTTGTCGCAACATGCAGCTTGCAATGAGAAAGCCTTGTTCTGACAGAGCTGCTGCATTAGAAATGGGAACTACTCTTTATTAAAGGATGGCAAGTTAAAGTTAAGATGAAGGCTGGGGTGAAGCAATCCAGCTTCCGATCCATCTTGATTTGGGAACACAGTACAGCAACTAGTTGTGATAATATATGCTCATAAACATGTATTGGCAGGAGGCAGAGCAGGGTTTGATACATTTATGTTAAATTAGCTTGAATATTTTATAGTAATTAATAATAACAAGGGCCAAAAGACAGTAATTAAGGAGTAAACTTGAGTGTGAAAGAGTCATAGGGTATAACATTGAGCCAGCAAAGGCGTCCATTGTAAATGCCATAAAAATTTTCACATGAATGTTCTGCCATTCAAGGTTCCTGGACATTGAAATACTCTGCTTATCCGCAGGGCAGGTACAGCGCAGGCCTCCCTCATGGCCCCACATACATACTGCAACCATGCCCTTGAAGTAACTGCCTCTAAGCATAAGAGAGTAGTTAATTCTCTCAACCCGGTCAGGCTTAACTGTGCTGAGACACCCAATCAATACTATGGTGTTCTTTGTGGTGTGGATGTTCTTTCCCTTGGGAACTGCTGCGAACTTCCCCACCTCTGTGGACTGGTGTGGGGTGGTGAAAGATTCTGCCTGCTCCCATCCCAGCAGGAGAGGATAGAGACAGCAGCGCCAGGGCTCCCTTGAATGCAAGGACTGCTGTTGTGCCAGACCTTTATGCAGGCCTAACAAGTGGAGGGGAAGGCCCCTGCTCACTGCACGCCTGTGCAAGGGGTAGGCCCACTCTGGCCCAAAGAGAGGGATGGGCTGTGGTGCAATTTACTAAATTTAAATGTGAAACAAACACAAACCACAAGTGAATATTCAACCATTCATCATTCATTAGCTCCTTCCTTCACTCACTAATTCATTTTCTCCCATAGTAATGTTCTGTGTCAGTGAGTATTCTTGAGTTGAAGAGACACTGCTCATTGACTCAAGAGCACCAGTTAATAAACATATAATTTCTATTCATGACACTAAATTTAGCAGGAATAGGAGCCGTTATAAATAACCTGGCTGTTTATAAATGCTGTGGGATGTTCATGAAAAATGAAAGCAGCAGAAACAAACGCAGAAAGAAATGTCACAAATGATTGTACATGGACAGCTGCCATGTTCCATTTATGCTGAGTAGAAATACGATGAGGCAGTCATGTCACCATGTTAAGTGGGGAGGTGTGGGGGCAGCCTACCCACCCCTCAGGAAGAAAGTGTGTTTGGAGCACTCCTGTTCTGAGAGATGCCCCTTCTTGCACTAAGACTCAGATGGTCTCAGTCACAATGTTATATACCAGAAAACACAGGATCTTCTGGTCATTCACTTCTGATTGTATCTGAACCTGCCTCTCCCTTGTCAGCATTGTTGCCTGTCTCTCTGCGGACTCGAACCCCAACAAGCATCTCCAAGGAAAGAGGTTCTGTAGTCAGAATCTGCTAGAATATGTAAGTAATTCAGATTCCCAGAGTGCTTTGGAAGAGAAATTGGAATCTATCCCAGTTAAAGTTACTAATTAATAATAAGGTTTGTCTAGATGAAAACATATCAGGGCCTGATATATGCACGATCGTGTATATTTTTTGGGATGTCTCTGCTGCTGGAAAATATTAACCCTTTATAGATCACCTAGACACCAAGCATCATCTGAAGTATTCATTTAGCTGTTGATCTGGACAATGCCAGCTAAATCAACACATACACACCGGCCCCCTCCTAGGGCCAAATTCAGCAGTGATGTGGATGGTGGTATAAGTCACATGTTGGTAAGTGGGCATAAGTGAATGTGAGCATGTGTGTAAAAAGGTGGCAATTACACTAACGGGTCAGGAGGCTGGAAGGAAAAGCAATCAAGGTCTAAAATCAAACAGGACTAATGTATGTCTTCCTACTGCTTGAGTCAGGGTGAGATTAAAGAGTCCGGGGACCTAGACACACATCAAATGGGGCCCTATGGCACTGCCCTCCTCCTTGGCCCTGCTCTTCCCTTAGATGGCAGTGACCGGGCCTCCTACACAAGCCTATCACCACTGTGTTGTGGTTCTTTTTTAGGCATAGAGAGTTTGTATTTAACAACTCTTTTTTTTTTTAACATTAGAGGACCATAACACAGCCAGAGCCTCGTGCTGACTACAGCTCCTTGCCATCCAGAGCACCCTGGCTTCCGAAATGGAGCATGACTTTTGTTTGATCTCTGCAGCCATGCCCACATCATTACACAACAATGACAGCTGCTCCATACAGCCTCACCTAATTAAACTTAAACATCTGTCTTTGTGAAGGCTCTGGCTGAGCATGCTACAAGTCGCCACACTTGGTCTCTTCTTTACAGTAGTACTGCACCTCGTTCTGGAATTGGCATATTGTTGCACACCAAAATATGTGGTTAGAAACAGTGCTGCAAGTCTGGTGCTAGTTCTGGCAGCTTTGAAGCATTCTTTAATGGTCACCATCTCATACTGGAGAGTCTCCTTCTGTACAGCTGGAGTCTGTCTGGTGGATGATCTCTATTCCCTCTGTGTCTAGTTCCTTCTGAAACAACAGGAATGCACTCAAGATGTTGTTCCTTTTCTTTCTGTTATCATCTGTCCCCCTTCCTGAGATGGAGGAAATTTTTCTCTCTCCGAATCGACTTCATGCCAAGCTGCTTCCAAATTTGATTTGTCTCCTTCAGGCTGAAATTCAGAAGTTCATTTTCAGTCTCTGTTTTGGACTCAGTGCAGCTGAATTTACTGGAATCTGGGCAGCCATTATCCATACTCCGTCTAGCTAGCAGTGCTACAATCATCTCTCCCCATCTACCAGGGCTCTGATAATTGGTCCATAGAAACAACATCCATTTCCCCATCAGTGAAGCCAAAATTGGATTTCTTCACTGCATTTTAGACCTGGTTGGAAACTTTCTGATGGAACATTCTTCCATGGGAAAATGCTGATTTGTCAAAATGAAACATTTTTTGGAAATGTATGAATTTCAACAAAATTTTGTCTAAAAAGAAAAACTGAAAGAAGTGTTCTGATAAGGTCGAAACATTCCATTTCAGCTTTTTTGGAACAGGATGTTTTGATTTTCCATTTTGAAGTCACTTTTGTGTTATAATAAAAGTGAGTAAAAAAATCAAAATTGGAATGAAACATTTTGATTTTATTTAACAGCATGTTTTGATCGACCCAAAATGAATTTTTTTTCAGAATTTTGTTTTATGGGAAATTTCAACATTTTTTGGTTGCGTTCCATTTCAGATTAGAAAAAAAAAATTGAATTCACAGATTTTCCCATGAAACAAAACTTTTGGGTTCCCACCCAACTCTACTGTGTTTACTGTTTTCCTTTGCCTGCATTGTCCTGCAAAATGGTTGCACTTGAGGCAGACTCTGTCCATATGCTGGCTGATCTATGTGCATGTTCACATCCACACCTCCCACACAGCTGTCTGGGCTGTCTGTTGCAAGGTTCTGATGCCATTTCTTATACTGCCTGATTTCCTCGTGTTTTTCCCCTCATGTCCATCCTTCATATTCCACTGCACAATAACCTCATGAATGGTTTCTTGACTCTTTTCCTTATTTAAAGCCTGAACCTGAAATTTTGCCTGTTCCACTGCTTTGCAGGTTGTATGGCTTTTTCTGAAGTCAGCACACAATCTCTCAGCAAATGCTCACTTACCTTCCTGTCTCTTCAGACCACCACCAGTCTGTCTGTAATCAGAGACTCTCCTACAGGGCCTGTCAGAGTTACAGGGTGAGTTGCACTTTAGACCCCTTTGTGTCCCTCTCCAGTGCACCCGACAGGTGACAGGCCTAGCTTCCTGCACCTCTCTCAAGGGTAGAACCCCATGGTGTAACCACTCAGGGACTGGGTCTTTGGGTGACAGAGCCCATTTCCCAACCAGGTTAACACAATAAGTCCAACAGTATTTGACACCTGTAAACCCACTTTCTCCAAGAGCCTGAGACCCACAGCTGATTAAAAGAACTAAAAAGAAACTTCTTCAAAACAAAGCATTATTTATTCATTCATCCCAAATTACATAGCAGTCAGAGACAAAGGGGAAAGCAATAGGGGCCTATAGACATACCTAAACCTTAATTTTTCCATGCAAACTTTGGTAAATTCTATTCAGTGCAGTTTCCTCCATCTTTGGGCTGGGAGAAATAGACTGTACTGCTGCAGCATGATCTCTGTGTCTCTCTCTGTAGACTCCCCTCCAGCTGCTGGCTGCTTAACCCCCATCCCCTCCTGTCTAGGCTAGGATCTTTGATCCTAGACTTGGCCTGGGCAGAATAAACCTTGCAAGCCTAGTTGGAGCCAGGCTGGAGGTATTATCCATTGTTTCCCCAAAAGCCTTTGGCATTCTCTATGATACTTTGCCATAGTTTCATTGCCTCTTTGTTTCCTCCTTACAGCCCCCTTTAGTATTATCCTGCCTGACTGCACTAAGTTAAATCAAACAGGTAAACTGAGGTGCACATGACATTTATAAGACAAATAATACAGAGATGTCCCTCATTCACCACAGGACCAAAACTGCAAGACTGGCTGTTGAGCTTCACATCTGTACCATATCCCTCAATACTTTCATGTGCCTTTTGCGCTCTTATGTGGAAGAGAAATCCTTCAAAGGTTTCTTTCTGTCTAGGCACACGCTTCAAACTATGCTAGAATGCTATCAAAATCAGTTGTGTCTGCAGGTGAGAGCTGGAAACTATAATACTAAGGCCACAGCACAGCTTCTGGTACTGCTCATTGTGTCTGCATCCACTATAATCCTAGACAACAAGAAAGGATACCACAATTCCTCCACATTGCCCCCAATTCTTAATTCTGGTGATGGTTTCAAGCCTTCTGACCTGGCTGGCTGTGTAAGTGCAGTTCAGGCATCTGGCATTGCTGTGAAACTCTTCCTGGTTGCTCTGAAATCTGTGCACTGCTGGTTCCCTGTGATGTTGTTTTGGCCGACACAGCGCTGTCCACACCTGCAATTTTGTCGGTGAAAAGTACGTTGGTCAGGGGTGTGTGTTTTTTTCCACAACCCTGACCGACAAAAGTGGTAGTGTAGACAAAGCCTTACACAACAACAATTGCGCCACACAGTCACTGCTCTTAAAGAAGTGTGGCCTTCTCCCTCCCCAGGCCATCTTTCCTTGTCTTCTGGTAGCTTGGAATCTGATGGCAAAGCCATGATGGGGTGGTGGCAGCAGTAGCGGCGCCAGCTTTGCCGGCGCCCTAGGCAGCGGCAGGTCCCGCCCCCAACAGCGGCGGCAGAAGGTCCCGCCCCCAAATTTCTACGGACGGCGGGGGCGCAGGCGCCCCCAAAATAGCAGCGCCCTAGGCAACCGCCTAGGTCGCCTAATGGGAGCGCCGGCCCTGGGTGGCAGTGAGAGCTCCCCATGAAGACCTCCCTGCCAACATCACATTGGCAGCTCCCCGCAAGAACAACAGGTTTCAGCATTAACACATCATTGGAATGAATAGGTGGCTTACCCGTCCCAGAGCTTTTGTTTCAGGCTGTCTGCAGAATCATGCAGATGACTCAGCATTCAGGTTATTTTTTCTAGGTTTCCTTCACAAGCATGCAGACTAGAATGCAATTTTTTTTTTAAATGAAAACAGAGATTCTGATGTCATCATGAGATTTCAGGGGCTGGGGCTCCAGGCACGGGCTGATAGGCTCTATGTCTTATTCCTTATTCAAAGCCTGGCTGCTTTTCTCACTACAGCCCTTCTGGGTGTGTAACTTGGGCTATGTCTACACTACGGACCTTACAGCACTCCCGTGTAGCCTCTCCTGCCAACATAGCACTGTCCACACCAGCACTTTTGCCAGTGAAACTTATATGGGTTGGGGGGGGTATTTTTTTCACACCCCTGACTGACAAAAGTTTTACTGACAAAAGTGATAGTGTAGACAAAGCCTTGCATTCACATCACCTCTAAATCTGAGCCTAGAGCAGAGGCAGTCACGCCACAGAGGAAAACAGCCACATTTACTTTTCATCATTACGGACACGACTGTACTATTTATGCACAAACCACAGTGAAGGGAAGGGGTTGGAGTTGACAGTCCTAGGAGTGTGTGGGGAAGCAGTATACCTCTTGGGGCTCCTGGGCCCACAGAGAACATCCTTTTTGTGGGATGCAGTATGCTCTACCCTGTGGCTCGCACATAAGGGGAAGAGCCATGATCTGGCCTTTTGCCTGCCCCCCTTGGGCTGCCATGTACCCCAAGTGATTAGGGAGAAAGTAGCCCTTGCATTCCCAGAGTAAATGGATTGCAATTCTACCTGGTACTTATGCAGGCCAGGCTAGGGGGATAGGAAGGTCCCTTCTCTCAAAACCGCACACCTTTGTATAGCCCAAGTAAAATCTGGCCTTTAAGAATTAATCTTCAGGTCAGTTCCTTAGCTTTCCTGGATGCTGTGAATTACGCTATATGTTCCCCACCCAGCTTAGCACTGCAGTTCTATCAGGGGTTGCCTTGCAAAGGGCAAGGCAGTTCATTAAAAAAAGAATACTCCTTGGAGCAATACTTAGGTCTTTCTTTGTATGTTCTTAGAATGATAATGAACAGCTGGAAAAACAAGTAAAATGCTGAGCCAGATTAAAGCAGAAGGACTGTCTGCCCTTTATTAAGAACTCCCACCATCAGTCTCCTAGCTATACTGCAGTTTTACTGCTAAGAAGAATTTCAAAATACAACATGGTGGGAAAATTAGAAGTAATATTACCTCAAATACTGTAAACATCTATTGAAATTTAATCTTGATGCATTTATGACAGGGCTTTTAAATAAGCTTGCAACTGTTTCTGTCACTATGAAAGTAAAGCTGCATGGGAAAATACAAACGTAATAAAAACGCAGAAGTCTCAAACTGTTTTATCTAGTCTCTACTTGGGTTAGACAATCTATTATAAACAATATAACAAAACAGACATTTTTTACAAAACTCAAACTCCTGAGAGTTTTCTTTGCTTACCAAATGTTGGCACCATTGGGAATTATACTCTTTGGTTCAGAGACATTAATAAGCAGCTTGTTGCATGCCTGAATCATTTCTGTAATGCTGCTTTTGTATGAAGTGTAATATTATTGATCTACATCATGATTGCACTAAGCTGATAAAATCTGAAAGCTACTGAAGATGCAGATTTGCCATTCCCCCCACACACACTTTTGAATATTATATTTAATGAGCATTTTCATTAAAAGACAAAGTGAAAAATAAGATGATGGTAGTGGTCACTTACAACATAACACCTGCGCCGCCCTCCCTCCCCCCCAACACACACACCTTAGTATTTCAAATAATGTTTCGCATTCTGAAAAATAAGAAAAGCTATTTAATGGCCTACTCCTTCCACCTTTACTCATATTGAGTTGCACCTTTCTTCAACAGGCCCAATGAAATCACAATTCAGAGCATGTATGGGGATCAGACTCTTACCCATAAGCATTAAGGCCTGATTCTTATACCAATTTTACATTGTTGTATATCCGTTTACTTCAAGGAGGGTGCTCTTGATGTAAGTACATGAAATGAGACTCAGGCCCCAAGTCAGAAAACATATGAGAGATGTAAATATTACAGAGGAGGTAACAGTACATGAGGCAACATAAGAGGGGGAAAAAGAACATATAAATTGTTTAGTATTCAATAATTATTGTAAGAATTTGAAGTCACCCTCAATCTTTCTATAGTTAAAAAGAGTATAATTCACTATAGTGTAGACCAGGGGTAGGCAACCTATGGCACGCGTGCCGAAGGCGGCACGCGAGCTGATTTTCAGTGGCACTCACACTGCCCGGGTCCTGGCCACCAGTCCGGGGGGCTCTGCATTTTAATTTAATTTTAAATGAAGCTTCTTAAACATTTTTAAAACCTTATTTACTTTTCATACAACAATAGTTTAGTTATATATCATAGACTTAGAGAAAGAGACCTTCTAAAAATGTTAAAATGTATGACTGGAACGCGAAACCTTAAATTAGAGTGAATAAATGAAGACTCGGCACACCACTTCTGAAAGGTTGCCAACCCCTGGTGTAGACTAAGACCCTCAAAATGGTAACTTCTGTCACGTTTGATTCCCACTCCTACAAAGCTGCTTGGAAAGCCAAAAGTGCTTAGCCCCAATTGATGTCAACAACATTCCACTCCTTTTGATCTTTATAAATAGTTTGCATTTCACTAAACCCAGTCATAAAATACATTTTAGAGAGAGTTAGATACCAAGAGCCCTGAAGCACTATTCATTATATCATGAATTTGCCTCCACAGAGGCTAAAATCCCAGACATGACCATGTCTGGTAGGACAATTGAATCATTCATGCCTCCAACTCCCATCACTAGGTTTCAGCCTCTGTGGCGGTAACATCCAACCCAAATTATATTACAACGTTTGGGGAGAGCTGATATCCTTGCCTGGCAAGTCTACTAGAGTCAGTGGACAGTGATCCCTGCCATGTGACATGGATATTTTGTAACCTTGACCCATGTCAGGTGATAAAATTATTACATGGACAGGGTCTCCTTGGCTGATTGACTGCTAAGGAGACAGTGAAGTCAACAAACACCGCATTCTACCAATTCCAACCTGTAGAAAAACACACAGGCTTGCAGATAAGAGATTGCGCTTTATTTCCTGACCCTCATCACTTGACATGGTGTTATAGAAGAGAAGGAGAGAATGTTTTTCAAAGCCAGCATCTATTGAATTTCTTTTGCATACACTAAATTTTTAGAACTGATGAAATAACGAGATTAGATATTAAATCTTCATTATTGGTAACTGAAATTCCACAGTTCTATGAATTTTTGATTTACTCATCATACGTTACATGTGGCATCAATACTCAATAAACATATAGGGAAAAGTTTTAACAGCACAGAGAACTCTGGTCACTCTCCATTTGTTTTTCTGAATTCATTCTATCCCACTGACATTTATAAGCTAGCAACCATCCTTTGAGAAAGCCCCAAACAACCAAGAATCTGATGCAAAACTTAAATACAAACCCAATAACGTTTTCAATAACAAAGTCAATCAGGACATATAATAATTTAATTTTAAAAAAATCAGTAAAAATGCCCATCTGGATTCAAGGAGTACAGGCTAAGGGCCAACTTCATCCCTACTGCAACTCTGCTGTTTTAGTGGGGTTGCACCAGGGTTGAATCTGGGCTTAAATAACTTATATTTTGACATAGAGAATAAAAGCCTTCTTAATTTCTCTTCAAGCATAAGTGGCACGCTGGCCTTTAACACATATGCTGCTCTTCTTTCCGTTCCTCTTATTTCTCCATGTGTTGTTTATTTTACCACATGTTGCATAAAGACTGTTGCATTATGTAAAAACTGTTTGTACTAAAGCTGGAGTAGTCTTCAGGGGGAGCACAAAAGGATCTATTTAAGCAGAAAGGTTTTGTAGTCTAACTATTGTAGGAATCACTAAAAGCTGTCACACTCCCCACAATGAACACAGGCTATCATATGGAAGCTTTTAAGGAAGCTTCAGACAGGTCTCCTCTTAGTTCAGTCTTGCAAAAAAAAAAAGTTTATTTAGCTCTTTTCAGTAACTAAGAGTTTTGAAGTACTCCAATGAACACAGTCTTTTAACTGAAGCCTTTTCATTTTTAGGGCTACAAATATATCCTCAGGCTTCTATTTTATTTTTGTATCCCAGAGTTTTAAACTTTCTATTGCATCCAAGTATTATGCTGTGAGACTTAACTATTCCTCCTCACCCCCCGATCTTCCTCATTCTTTGTATTCATTTGTATCCTCTGCAGTTTCAAAGGTTTGAACTGGATTCAGTCATGCAACTCCCATTAAAGTCAAGAAGAAAAGTCAATGGAAGTCATGTGACTAAATCCCGTGCACCTCTTTTAACTGGGGTATATGTCCTTTGTACTGTACATTCCTATTTATAAATGTTTTTCTCCCTCACCTCAGTACCAAATATACCTATCTGTTCAATTGCATAAGTCAATTGTCTTTGCATATTCCTGATCCATCCTATTACTCCTGATCCTGCTTCCCTTTCAAAGTTTGCTTTCTTCCAAGTTAGTGTTGTACAATAATAAAAAAAATTAGATAACAACAATAATAATAAAACTAAATCCTGATCCTTGAGGCTTTTATGCCATCTCCAGGCATAATTCAGTGTTTAGATTGCTAAATTGTCATTCCCCAACCTAGTTCCTTATCCACTTTATCAGCTCTTCCCCTAGATCTAACTTGAACCTTGCAGATTAGTCTTCTGTGCGGAACTGTTTCAATAGCTTTTTGAAGTCCGGGTAAATTATGTTCACATTTTAACACCCCTGTCAATTCTCTATGTTCCAGAACTTCCATCTGGCTTGTTAGTTTAGCATGATGTTCATTTTGGGAGTCCAGGCTCTCTTTGGTCAGTTCTGTATACATCTTCCTTCATCGCAGCAGCTCTCAATCTTGGGGCCACAGGCTCAAAATTGATCTGGGGAATAGCAGGTAGGTTGGAGGGTTACAGCCAAAATTGTCTCATACCCGAACAATTGGAGACAGCTGCTAGCACGCAGGGAGAAAAGAAATTGTTCTTTCCTCCTCCTGCAGCTGTCCAATCCCCACTGTTGTTTCTTGTGCCTTCTCCTCTCCTTTTATTTTTTCCCCATAGTAATATAGCTCCTGCCGTATCCCAGTCCCAGCAATGGTGTCATTAATCCAAACTAACTGGTCTATTTATTGGGATAGTTACCATGTATGTATGTGTGAGAGAGACTGGCAGGCAGACACGGACCCTCCCTTATTCTTTTGTCATTTCATTTAACATCGGGGGGTTTACTCTGTTTCTAATGACTATTTGTAGCTCTCAGATGTAGGCCATCCATCTTTGCTAAGTTTCGCACAGAGCTCTGGGATGGAGCCCTCTTGGCTCTGCTGCCTTAGCAATCATCAAAAATGCAGCAAGGTCAATGATGTGATAATGCACCAACAAATAATTTGTGCTTCACGAGCACTTAGACCGAAAATGTACCTTTTCTATACAGCCAGTTAGCCAAAACTTGTACGTTATAGATTATTTGCTGGTCCCATTAAAGCAGTCATATCATCTACTTTGATTCCTTTTTCTTAAGGACTAATATTACAAGTAGTTATGTGTATCGATCATTAACCCTAGCTTCTTTATTAGAAATCATACACCTAGGGTGCTATCAGCCCCTCTGTTTTTGTAAGTGGAGAGGAGATGCTGGGAAATAGAAAAGAGCAGTGTCATCTCTGCTGCAGCATCCTTCTGCCTCATAACCCTGAAGAACCTGCTCTGTGCAAGGACCACATGGAGAGTGGGAAGTTGTGCTGGGGGCAGGAGGAAGAGGGGCTGTTTGCAGTGTCCTCCACTCCAGGTGCATTAGCCACTTGGATGTCCCCGCACAAGTTAATGCTACTCAGAGTGTGTGTGTGAGTGAGCACAGGTGTGGGGTGTCTGACAAGGCAAAGGAGAGCCAACTGTGCCAGACTGGGGTTCCCATACCATCTCTTTCATGGCAACCGTAGTCCTCTCATGGTGTCTTCCACTCTCACCCCAGAAGGAAAGATCTAAGGGAAATGCCACAAAGTCACACTCACAGAAGTATGCTGAGCCCTGTGTCTCCATCTGCACATATTTCTGCAAGAAGGTGAAGTTCAATATGATTCCTAATTTGCTTTTAATTTAGTGTAATGATGAACACTAAGAGAACTGTACTGATTTGGATAAACTAACCACAATACTAAATTGTTTTAAATTTCAAGAAAACGTACGTTTAACCACAAAGGAAGTGCATTTTTGCCTCCCTTTACTTGTTTCAATTACTAAAACAACATGTTACCATGAGAAATAGCTTGCCAAGATCCTAATACAGCAATTGGTTGAAAAATTAAAAGACGAACAAATAGGGCCCCAATTTAAAAATAAAATGCTGTTGTTTACATAAGAAGATGAATAAAGTTGCTTGCCTAATTTGCAGATGTTTGCATGGGCCAATCCAATGTATTAATGCAAAAATGTCACTTTTTCATCTAACTAATTATGTGTGTGCAAATACCTAATCTGTGACTACAACATTGGTAATCATGTAAATAAATTAGGCATGTATCTGCACACAGTTTTACGTGCGCAGTTGTATGCATATAGTTTTGAAAATCAATTCTGTAACACAACCTATTAGCATCCTTGCCATTTGGAATATTATGGCACTGTATCATCTGCCTCTCTGCAATTTATGTTTGTAAATAATTGTGAAACTTAAAGATGAACAGATAATGAAAACACTGCACAATGATAATTTGCTTGAACATTCAAGTATTGATTGCTCCTACCAGGATCAGTACCTGGTGAATAATGGAAGCTTTTTCAGATATTATGAAGGCAGTGTGAAAGAAATTACAGAGAGCACATCCTTCACTGATGATATCCATTTCATATGAAGTGGAGTAGTAAAAATGCCATATTATGCCAGATTCATCAGAGGAAATGGGGCCATAACTAATGTAGTCAGCAATCATTGTGGCAAGTATCATAAATTAATGTATTATGCTTCCTTTGTCACTTTATGTTTCAGCCACAGTAACTTTCTAGGCTTGGTTGGTATTTGTTTCTGTTTTGTAAATGAGTTTCTGGATAATCTAACACTTGACAAAGTAGAACATGAGGAATAAACATACATTCATTAGAGATACCCTAATCTTCCTTAACAGATTTTGTTTATCCTGTACTAACACAAAAGATGAATGGAGGCAAAGATCTTATTTTGAGCCCTATCTTGCAATGTGTTAAATCAGTAGGAGCGGAGAATTGCTCAGCACCTCAAGTAAGTTTTCAGTGCCTTGCAAGATCAGATTTATTGTCAGCAAAGTCACTATCTGTACCCATCATGGATACTGCTTTCTTGACCCTGCCCTTAAATCTGGTGTTTTATGAGACAGCCTCTTGGTTGGTTGAATCTGTGAACTCATCCCCAGAAGAGGATGTTTGTATCAGAAAGAATGAGACAGTAAATAAGAAAATACTAATCTACAGAATCCACCCAAAAATGTGAAATGTTCTTTATTTCTTGCATTCTATGCCATATCAGTGCATTAATGAACAGAGATAAGATCTAAAGTTATACTCCTTGACCCATGTAATATCCAGTTGGACCCCAGAAAAGCCAGTTTTAAAAAGACACTGTAATAAATCTCTATACAAAGCATAAACATTTAGCATGTGTGTTCAGTCCTATGCTACGTAGTGGACAACTGATAATATTTGATAGCACAGATCTCCAAATGATGCCAGCACATCTGACTATCTGAGAGGGCAGAAGTTCAAACAGAATTTTATATCTGCATCATATTCACTAGGGGACAGATTATGACACCCTTATTCACAGTGAACAGTAAAATTACTCTGGATGCATTTCCATTCACTTCAATGAGACAGGCTATGGAAGAAAGCAGGGGCTCTCGTGACCCCATGTTAGAGTAGAAAGAAATTTTAGGACTCCCCTTATGGAGTAGCCATCAAGCAAGGGAGGGTGTTCGTGACCCCCTGAAACTGTTTGTGACACCCCAAGTTAAGAGCGAGTGGTGTAAGAAACTATTTGACATGAATAAAGAATTTATAACCTGTTCCTAAAAGAGGTTTTAATGTTTTGTTCCAAGTTAAGGACTGTGTGTGCCTTTAATAAAACTGGCAATTACATCACCAACTGTCTATCGAAGAAGGCATTTTCCTGCACAGCTGGATTTACAATGTACTGCAGAATTCATGGATCTGTAAATTCTGATAAATACCTGTTTGGCCACCACATCTATTTAATGCTGTGTATACCACATCTGCTTGAAGGCCATAGGATGGTTGTGAGTTTATATGCTACTACTTTGTTCCTCTCTCTTTTAAGCAGAGCCAGAAAGTGCTGCTGGTTTCTTAATTAAAATGGTGCTTAATGTGTTTTTTTTCCCTGGAGATACTGTGCAGTGTTTCAGTGCCCATTATGACACGGTGAGTTCATGCTGCCAGTAAAGTGAAGCTGCTTTTAGTAAAAGCGAGTGGACTATTTTTATTCAATTGAACAATCAAACCAGTCATTACAGTGCTCTCACATGTAACCCTTTTGTAGTTGAAGATTTGTAAGTGCACATTCTCCTAAGCATTCATTTGGCTACTGTTCTGGAATATGCAAGTGCCCTAAGGCACAGATTCTGGATTCCTAAACTGGGGCCTATTAAATAGGCTTTATACAGGAAATCTATAGAGAATTTTATGGCAGAAGGATCAATTACAGCCCCTAGACTCAGCTCTTGTTTCTGGGTTTTGATTAATGGATCTTGGTAGCTGTAGATCTAGTGGCCTTATACCTTCCAACAACCAATCATTCCTGTCCACCCTGCCACAAAGGCAACCACCATACAGAATTGCATATCCACTGCATTTAGGGTTTTCTATGACTCCAGTGCTCCTGGAAGGATTTCTTCTTAAGAGCATAAATACGTGATATGCTAAGCAGTGGATTTCCCAATCTCCTGCAAGGAGTCACGGGGAGATTAGAGTCATAAAAAGTTGCCACCAACATCGCTGAGAGAATAGACCCCATTGTATTTTGTTGAGGTGTAGGGTGACCATATTTCCCAAAGAGAAAACAGGACACAGCACAGGACTGGCCTGAACTGCTCGCCCAAGCCCTGCCTCCCCCACTGCGTGAGGCTGGCATTGCTGCTTGCCCCCTGCATGTTCCTCCACACCCCACTTTTTGACAAAAGTGGGCATTTGTCCCATTTGATCTTGCCAACTGATCAAGTTGGGCACAGCAAATGGGACAAATACTCACTTTTGCAAAAAAAGTCAGGACAGCCGGGATAGGGCTTTAAAAAAGGGACTGTCCTGGCCAAAACGAGACGTATGGTCACCCTACTGAGATGGAGAGTACTGCAGGCATACTGAATTTTATTTTTACCTTTTACTCCTGAGGCTTTGCACCAGTCTCATCGATGGTATCAGCAGGGATGAGTGCCCCTCAAGGAGCAGGATTTGCTTGTTAACAACTCACACACTATATTTCTGGCATGTCACATAAAAATGGTCTCTATTTCTCAGCTATACTTGTATTTAGCTGGTGATAGCTTAATGGAATTTTTAAAATATAAGGGAGTTGACACTCCAAGGACCACATTTTTAACCTGCTTCTAATTATGGATTGTATCTTTGAAGCCTGAACTTGTTTGTGCATAAAAAGAGTTGTTCTGCACACACCAAGCCAAGCTGTAATACATGCAAGTATCTAATTTGCTTGCATAAATATCCATTTACCTATGTGCATACATGTGTGTGCACACTTCATGTACAAATTTAGAGATCATCTTGACCCACCTGTAAATCTGGTTCAACAGGAATCTTTCATACAGTTCTAGTATTGAAGCACATTCTGAATTGCCCTGTGTTATAGGACTCCTTAGAAAGAGGCTATGTTTAGTTAATTTGAATAGGTGTACTTTATTGTTCAAGATAGGTGGATCTGTTGACCCCTTTATGAATGTAAGAGTGTAAATCTTATCTTCCAGCACTTACCGGTAGATAAAATGTATCATTAAGACAGATAAGGGGGAAAATTGAAGAGAGGGTTCAGCAATTTCTTTTCTAAGCCCTTTTTGTATTAATATGTTAATCTGCGATTGTGGAAGCCCTTGCTGCTAAAAACTGAGGATGGAAATCAAATTTGCCTTAATGTACATTAAGGAAAGCCAGGGCGGAAGTAACCTACTTCTGTTACAAAATTGTTTAATGTAGCTCAGTCCAAATGTACTTGTCCAGGCACTTGAAAGTAACTAGAGCAAGGCCATTCTCCCTATCAGCTTAGAGGTCAGCATGTCATCCTTATCAAGAAACAGATACTCTGGGTTGGCTCCTACCCCCGTAGTCTGCTCCCTCTGCAGCTCTCTGCCAGTCTGAAAAACCCTTGGCATTCCCCCCAGTGTGGAGAAGTCCTCAATGGACTCTACCACTACCAGTCTGTCGCAGCCCTTAGTGTATAGAGCAGGGGTCGGCAACCTTTCAGAAGTGGTGTGCCGAGTCTTCATTTATTCACTCTAATTTAAGGTTTCGCGTGCCAGTAATACATTTTAACATTTTTAGAAGGTCTCTTTCTATAACTCTATAATATATAACTAAACTATTGTTGTATGTCAAGTAAATAAGATTTTTTAAATGTTTAAGAAGCTTCATTTAAAATTAAATTAAAATGCAGAGCCCCCCGGACCAGTGGCCAGGACCCGGACAGTGTGAGTGCCGCTGAAAATCAGCTTGTGTGCCGCCTTCGGCACACGTGCCATAGGTTGCCTACCCCTGATATAGAGGATATGTTAAGGGAACATTGTGGAAAGAGAAGGGATGCAAACCAGACATGCCAAACCCATGGGAAAAAACCACAGAAATTGGGCTTGTTTTTGGCTTAATTGGCTTGTGAGTTGCTTGTTGGCTAGTTTTTGGCTTGTAGCTTGTTGCTTTTTTTTTTTTTTTTTTGATCGGCTCCCAGCAAGAGGGGGAGAGAGTCAGGGGTGCACAGTGGACCCACCACAGTCTCAGACTGCACGCTGGGGGGGGGGGGGAGATCTAGTCACAGAGTGTTGGGGTTCATAGGGATTGGCTTGTTTTGGCCTTGTTTTGAAATGGGATTAGCTTGATTTTCGGCTTATTGTGAAAGTCGGGGTGCTTATTTACCACGTGAAAGCTGGCAACTGTGATGCAGACATAGCATGTTGTGCTTGGATATCTCCAGCTGGCAGACAGCTCCGTGGGAGCTGCTACCGTCTGGCATGCTGCTTTAATCTCCTACATGATGACTTAATCTCCACCATGCCCAATATAAAAGCATCCTAAGAACCAATGGGGTGTACCAATTCCCTGCCACACCCTGTGGTACCCCCCCAGAGACTGTGTACAGCAGAGGATCTGGGCCTTTGATACAAATGGCGTTTTAGGATTAGGTGTCCACTAATCATACAGAATTGCAGTGTTGCCAACTCCCATCTGTGATATTTGGCATTTTTCTTAAATCCCCAGGTCCTGGAGTCACATGAGAATCTCAGCTTTTTTTTTTTTTTTTTAATTTCTAGCCCTTATGGTTTCAGAAAAAAAGTTTAAAAGTGTGACTCAGGTGCCCCCTAAAAGTTCAAAAACCAGAAGGTAAATAAAAAGGAGCCAAAGTGTATTTTTGAAACCTCGGCATTTTTAAGTCTGTCTCATGATTTTGGGGCATGAGATATGATTTTTGAACTCTTGGTGTTGGCAATACTGGAATCATCATGGCCAAAATTATACTATAATCTGCACTCAGTGCTAGGAATCATGAATTTAAGAATCAGTCTGGAGATACCTCGTTATCTCTAGACTGATTCTTGCCTGCATATTTATACCTGCCTCTGGAAATTTCCATTACATGTGTCTGACGAAGTGGGCATTCACCCACGAAAGCTTATGCTCCAATACCTCTGTAGTCTTTAAGGTGCCACAAGACTCTTTGTTGAATTTAAGAATATGAACTGCAAAAACCTTACAAAGGTCAGTTCCTTATTCATTCAAGGTCATTTGGGAGACTTTCAGGGACACATACAAAATACAAAGCATACTACACAGAGCAGGGGTGAGCAAACTACAGCCCGCGGGCTGCATCCAGCCAGCCAGCCAGCCATTTTAAGCCGGCCCTTGAGCTCCTGCTGGGGAGCAGGGTCTGGGGCTTGCCCCACTAAGGCGCTGCAGCCACGGCGCAGGGTCGGGGCTGCTCCACACGGCTCCCAGAAGCTGCGGCATGGCCCCCCTCCGGCTCCTACACGCTCTAATGGCCCCCTCCGGCGCTCCAATGGGAGCTGCAGGGGCGGTGCCTGTGGACAGGGCAGCATGCAGAGCCCCCTGGCTACACCTCCGCGTAGGAGCCGGAGAAGGGACATGCCGCAGTTTCCAGGAGCCGCTTGAGGTAAGTGCCACCTGGAGCTGCACCCCTGAGCCTCTCCCCGCACCCCAACCCCCTGATCCCCCTCCTGCCCTCCGAACCCCTCGATCCCAGCCCGGAGCACCCTCCTACACCCCAAACTCCCCAGCCCCACCCCAGAGCCCACACCCCCAGCTGGAGCCCTCAGTGCCCCCCCCCACACCCTACCCCAGTGCCCCCTCCTGCATCCTGAACTCATTTCTGGCCCCACCCCCAAACCTGCACCCCCAACCAGAGCCCTCACCCCCTCCCGCACCCCAACCCCAATTTTGTGGGCATTCATGGCCCGCCATACAATTTCTATTCCCAGATGTGACCCTCGGGCCAAAAAGTTTGCCCACCCCTGGCATAGAGGGTCACGGTTGGCCTACATTAACGAGTTCCCCACAGTTAAACCCGGGACTATGTTTACCTGAATAATATGTTGTCCTTCTATTCAGGAATCTCCAAGCACTTTCTAGGTGTTCATTAACCTCATGACACCCTAGGGCAGGGGTCAGCAAACTTTCAGGAGTGGTGTGCCAAGTCTTCATTTATTCACTCTAATTTAAGGTTTTGTGTGCCAGTCATACATTTTAACCTTTTTAAAAGGTCTCTTAATAAAAGTCAAATATATATAACTAAACTATTGTTGTATGTAAAGTAAATAAGGTTTCAAAATGTTTAAGAAGCTTCATTTAAAATTAAATTAAAATGCAGAGCCCCCCGGACTGGTGGCCAGGATCCGGGCAGTGTGAGTGCCACTGAAAATCAGCTCGCGTGCCGCCTTCGGCACCCGTGCCATAGGTTGCCTACCCCTGCCCTAGGGAATAGTTTGGTTTTATTAGCCCCATTTTCCACAGGAAGTAACTGAGATAAAGAGGTGTTATGTGACTTGCCCAAAGTAACGTTTTCTGTTAGTGAGGGAGCTGGGGGCATACAATCCAGACCATCTGAACACTGGATCAGAACCCAAAGGTCCTTCTTCCCTAGCTGAAATAGTGCTGAATTACTTGCATATGTATGGAATGACTACCATGCAGTATCGTTAGATCAAAAATTGACCTTTACCATTAGACTAAACCATAAACGTCTCTTTGATGTGCATAACACCAGGGAGAAGAGTAGAGAGCTGCATGCTATTTCTCTCTCTTTGTTGTTGCAAGCAGTATCATTTAAACACCTCTTATTTATGTCTTCTCATTAGATTCATCCCTGTCCTGCATGTTAATTTATTTTTCATTAAACAATGGCCTGTTTTGTTCAAAATGCCCTATAGGGTTGCAGTGTTCAGAAAATATTCTGTATTTCATTTCAGATTTTGTCAAGTGTGCTATGTGAGTACGGCTATAACAGGAGTTCAAACACATATAGAACGCCATTCATTATGAAAGGATTATAAATCTTTTGTCCAGCCAAATGTAATTAACTTCCCTTAGACACAAAAATATTTAAATAGGATCAAATCTAAGAAACAATGTGCTCACAAGGGAAGGTTCTATTTGCAGGCTTATTCTGGTCTCCATTATATTCTCTCTCACTCTAGTTCAGCAGCAGTGATGCCAGACCTGATCAGTACACACTACCATTTCCTATTGCTTTTATAAAATGGCATAACTAAAAAACAATCCTGTTCTAGGTTTCACCTAACCTGGTGCAGGGAGGAGAAGTTTACAACCAGACCGGACTGGGGTCCAGCACAGTCAGCAGGTGGTGCTGCCAGTGCACTCTCCTCAGGGCATTCACAAATTCAGTCAGTCTCTCAGCCACCCCTGCACAAGTCCCCTCTTCAGCCATCATCACTTCCTATTTTGTGTCTCCCGCCGGGAGACTAAATCACAGACACTTCTCTGCAAACTGGACTCTCAGCAGATTTTGTGCCAATGGGGATCTCTGAAGTTGTCAGCATAAATCCTACAGTGAAACCAGGCTTTAGATGGGCACACACACACACTCTCTCTATATATGTATGTACGTTTTAGGAATTTCATTACTTTAAGAAATCTCTCTACTGTTCCTATAATACTGGATATTCCATGCCTACATCTCACTATTCATTGAGTTTGAGGCATACTGAACTTGCAAGATTAGCCCTGTGCAATAGCAAGTATCTGCGCCATCCCAAGAGAAACAATTCTTGTCCCTGCCTTCCCCTTGCTCCCAGGAGGAAGTCGCTTTCTGCAGCTCTTTACTGGCTGCAGCTTACTTCCTTTATGAACTAGCTCAGCTCTGCTGGGCAGCACATTCGGGGAAGAGGTGGAGCCAATGCTCTGCCCACTCCCAGGTCCCAGTCCAACCATCCACTCATGGGTGGATGTATTGCATGCATAGAACCTGCTTCTCCTCTTCCTTTCCTGCCAAAAATCACACAATGGGAAGAGCCCTAGAGCAAGGGTGAAGTCGGGTTACTCTCCTGCAAGGCCACATGAAGGCCACTTACCATCTGACCCTAAACTCAGTTGAAATCAAGCTGTTCTATTGTTACCAAGAAGGATGTACAGTAATTCAACAAATAAAAATCATGAGCCAGGCCAATTGGCCCTCAACATCACACCTTTCCCCAGTGGTGCACAAAGGCATATGGATACAGAAGTTAAATGGTCAAATATTATAAAGGGTTCTGGGGGTTGGGGGGAGAAGCCACAGAGGATTCAGACAGGGCAGGGGATGGCACTCTGCAGTGAGACTCCATAACTGAGAAGAACTCGTCCCTTGCTCCATTCAAGGGGTTATTTTTGCCCCACATGCCAAGTGCATGTGGAATGATATTTTGCTCCTGGTAAGTCCGGTATTCCTGTTCACAACACAGAACACTTTAAGGCAGATTTCTTTCCAGTCCTGAAATTATTCACAGCCATCATCATTTCAATTTCTGCAGGAGACCTTAAAGTGTCCTTAAGTTTTGGTGACTCCAACTAAGAGTGGGTGATGGCAAACCCATGTGAGTTTCAGTATTACTGAAATTCCTGCGGCTCTCTCAACCAAAGTCAAGGTGCTATTGATACAAAAGCTGAATGAATGAAATAAATTCCTAAGTTTTCATAGCATTAGGAGAAGGCTGACCTATTCTACTCCTGTTTTATGCTAGGTATGCAGTCGGATGTTGGCCTGGCTCTCTCATGCTTGTGAGGTACTAAATGGTGGGACCATTAAGTGTCATACGGTTGATTTATTGCTCTCTCTGTCACCAGTAATAATGACTCACATGACAGTACGTAGTTTCAAAGTCATTTTAATCAGAGCATAAGTTTCAAATCTCAGAGCTGGAAATAAAAAAGATTCACTGTCTTGAGAGAGAAAGATGTGTAGATTCAGCCACTTGCTAATGAGCTTCTGTCTGCTCCTAGCTGCTTACACAACCAACTAGCATAATATTTCTACTGCTACTAAATTTTCTGTTAAGTAGTAAGGAACTAAAAGGTAGAAATGTCAATCATATCTTCATGATTTCCCCCTCATTGCTTGTCACCCTTAAACACCAGGGGGTTGGGAGTAATTAGGGGGTGAGACTTTTCCTGTATAAGGGGAAGGCACAAGGCAGCAGCAACCCAAGAGAAGCCCAGGGAAGAAATTGTGACTCAGGAATTGTCATGTGGACACTTGTCCCCTGGAAACAGTCTCGAGGCCAACAACAGTATTGTCAACTCTCATGATTTTATTGCAAGTTTTCAATATTTGATGTTTTTCTAATAGCCACAGTTCGTGGAATCATTCTCATAAGAGAGAATTTCAGCTTTTAATAAAATAAGTTTTCTACCCCTCATATTTGCAGAAAGAAGCTGAAAAATGTGAACCTAAATGTCTCAAACAACAGAAGGCAAGTAAAACAATCCAAAAATATTTTTAAAGCTCATAATTTTGAAGCCAGTCATATGATTTTGGAGGGGGAGGCTAAACCCCTGATTTTTCAGTGCATGGGGCTGGCAATAATGAACTAGCAAGCCGACAGCTGGTAACTACTGTGCACTACCAGAGCTGGTTGGGAGTTTTGAGACAAATGTTTGTTTTTTTAAATGAAAAATGCAATGTCTGCAAAATCAGAATTTTACATTGAAAATTTAGGTTTTGCAGAAATTTTTCAATAGGAATTGGGCTCCCTGGCTGGCCTACATTTCCCATGATACATCACTGTCTCTCCTCTGGCTGAACCACCATGCTGCATCAGATTTAGTCAAGCCAGGGAGCCCAGAACACAGAGGAAAATGAGGGCATGAGGCACCTGAACTACAGTGCCCATGAGGCACCACAGAAACAGAGATAAACACAATTCACTGTTGAATCAAGATGAAACTAAATGTTTCAACATTTTAAAAAAATCATCGTTTTTCCAGAACTTTCCATCCCCTACAAAACCCCCACACTATTTTGATTTTTGGGGGGCTGAATCAGGATGAAAACAAAATGTCAAAATAGCAATTTCCCATGGGATAGAGATTCCAATTTTTGACAAGCTCTGGGCTGGATTTAATCTGGTGATGCTAATTTATTTTAACTGGTTAACAGACTGATATAACATAACACCTTACCTATTTCTAAGCCCTAGTATGGTTTATGGAAAGAAGAAATAGTAGGCTCAAGTCCTGTTTATAAAACTGCATTAGCTCAAAGGTGTTTGAGTAGGAGAAAAGGGAGAAAAATATATATTCTCCACCATAAGGTGAGCTGCTTTACCTCCAGAGTGATTTGTTTCACTGTAGTGGTATTTATCATGTTGATAAAAGAGGCCATGGTTCTGAAAATTGGAAGATTTTTCCTGTTAATTTGAAACAGCACCTATACATGCTGCTGTGACATCAACATAATACCTTAAAGCCAGGAGATCTGAAAAGATTTATTTTCTGAGCCCTTATATGCAGCTGCAGTCTCTTTGCTTCTGACATTCTCAATTTGCAGGCTGCTGGTGATCCAATCTTATTCATTCTGGCTCTATAATAAGGATGTCAATGCAAGAAGAGAAAAGTCATTATCTGATAGCTAGCAGACATGATAAAAAAGGCAGCGTTAGATATCTCAGAGGGTGGACCACCTTTGTGGTATTGGATGAGCTTCTCAAGGTCACTGGTAGCTTTTGTACCTGCAAGTATGCAGCAAATTCACTTAAAGATATCTGTACTGAGTGCATCTGATAAACCTGTAATGCTCCTAATACTCAGTCGCATGTTTTGAATGAGATATTGATTTGTTGGTTACTACACAGTGGCAAAGTTTTAATTATAATTAGAACATATAAATGAAGAGGTGTGCAAAAGAGGTGGTGGTTCTATGTGGAGCAGGTTTATTTTAAATTTAGGGGTTCTGTCCAGTTCATGGCTATGGTTCAGGTTTGGATTATACAGTGCTGAAATCTCTCCTCAAGTAAAGCAGAACTCTTGTGCAAACAGCTGCTTTTTTTTTTTTTAAGTAGTGATTTTTACTACATCCTATCCCAAATTTAAAAATAATCAACATGCCTCAGAGCTGGAAGGAGTGCACATTTAATGTCCCAGTTGTGGTCCACCACTAGTAAAAAGCATGGAACTGCAGTACAGTCATTGTAAGAATATTGTTTAGGGTGCTCAAAACCTAAGATGAAGCGTGTAGGTAGATGAGACATAGGGAGATTTTCAAAAAGGACCCTAATACTGTTGACTATTAATGAGTGTTGGATGCTTAACACCCTTTTGCTCCTTTAAGAATATCAGCGTAACCTCTTTGGAGGTGCGTATTTTCCCTTTCAGCTAACATAGCTTCTACCCTTATGATTTTTCAAATTCCCTTTTTCTCTTTCAGTGTCAGGGATTTAGAGGTATTTATTTCTCTTCTACTAGTCATAACTGCCATGCCCAAGACTTGCACAAATGGGCTCTGATGTTCATATCAAATTAGTTTGCATGAAAGCACTATGGGAAAAGCCTGCAAGATTCTTGTTCCAAGAACTAAATGGCACTTGAAGGCAAAGATCTTATACTTGAACCTCCTGTTGATTTCTATATCACTCATGTGATTATGAAACAAACAAAGAGGAATACATAACACTGATAGACAGTCAGGACAAATGGCAATCAGTGTATTAAGGGAGCTTGCAGGGCCAGCGCAACCCATTAGGCCACCTAGGCGGTCGCCTAGGGCGCAAACATTTGAGGGGTGCCGGTGCCCCGGCCAGCCGTGGAAATTTGGGGGCGGGACCTTCCGCCGCCGCTGTGGGGGCGGCATTTCAGAGGCGGGACCTTCCGCTGCCTAGGGCGCCGGAAATGCTGGCGCCACTACTGGGAGCTTGCTCATACTCAGCTATTGTGCGTTATTTCCCTCCCCTTCAGTCATGCCTCAAATATTATAAAGTATCTTGTTGGAACGTTGTTTACCATTAAAAACCTGATCCTATGGTCCTTTTGAGCACATAACTCCCACTAATACCAATGGGAATTTAGTGAAAGGCTGGACTCACTACTGGAGTGCCTCCTTGTGGCTGAGCATGGCGTAGTCTCTCTCCCCTCTGATCCTCCAACGGCCTGCCTTTTCCTGTGACTCAGCCAAGGTCACAATTTATGTCCATTCCTTCTGGGGTATTAAAATCCAGAAATAAAGTAATATTATGAACTCAAAACCAGGGTCATCCAAGGAGTCTGCAGCAGGAGCCCACCCTTCTACTTAGGGCTTGTCTTTATGCAGCCAGCCCTTTCAGTCAATCTGTCTGGGCCCGGTCGTACCACACATTGGGCGGTTCATCTAGGCAGCAGGCTGTCTCATTCTCTTGGTTGAACCCATTTTCCATCAGCAAGACAATCAGAGCTCTGCTCTCCTTCCTGGTCAGCCCCAAACTGAACTGAGTCTCCTCCTTTTAACTCCCCTCTCCACTCCCGATATATGCTACAGGTTTAGTGGGGCGGGGCCAATCGGGTCCACCAGCCCACATTAACCCCTTCCTTGCCAGTGTGCCCCATCATCACACAGGGCCCAAATAAGCTGATCCTCCTGTAAAGTCCTAGATGTGAGTACATGGGCCCCTTCTGAAGTAGCATATTAATTTGATCCCACTTTTACAAAAAAATTAAAATATCAAGTTAAGTCCCTGTCAGTGCAGGTGAGTGACTAGTGCAGAGCAAGTCCAGGACCCAGCTGGAAGAATGGATCCACCCAGCGGGTGTGTTTGAGGCTGGTTTATATCAGGGTGTTTGTAGCAGGGTGATGCATATGAGGCTGTGACGCTGAAGACACCAACGAGCCCAGCTCAGTCCATGATGGGATCCGAGACTATGGGCTCCAGTCACTACCCAAGTGGCTCTGAGGCAAAATTCCTGCAGCTGTAGGATGGGATTGGATTGGTCTGCAACTCCCCCACAGAGGCCCAGCAGCACAGACCCGGTCATGCTCGGAGGCCGGATACAGAAGAGGCCACTCTGTGGCTAAGGGGAACCCCCAGATGGACAGGGCCAAGTCTATTCGTACTGCCTTCTAGTGGCAATTAGGAGTGGGAGAGGATTTGGAGGAATGATTTTACTTCTGAATGTTGTTGAGATTATACTGGAATACTGGATCCAGTTCGAGTGTCCATATTTTTTAAAAGGACGTGGAAAAAATTGGAGAAGGTACAAAAGAGCCACAAAAAAATATTTGAGGGATGGAGAAAATGCCTGTCAGTGAGACAAAGAGCTCACTCTATTTAGCTTAGCAAGAAGGAGATTGAGATCTGATGTCTTCGGATCAAGACCTAGTCAAATATAAGTTATTGGGCTCAATCCACAGGTAACTGGGTGAAATTCTATGGCCTGCTTTATGCAAGAGGTCAGACTAGATGATCTAGTTGTCCCTTCTGGCTTTAAAAAAAAAAAAAATCTATTAATTATCTAGAGATACAATTACACAATACAGGAAATAAGTAAAGCTTGAAGCAGTCTGTGATGGTGCACCCCATAAGGCTTTATGGAAATATATATATATATATATATATCACATAACTGGAATATATATCACATAACTGGAATATGTTTTATGCTACATATGCCATGTAACATCTCTCTGTAAAGGTTATGATCTACTGAATCTATTCAACATATTTGTATGCATGTGTCATTGTTGTATTCGAAGTTATGAATATTGGCTGTGTACTTGCTTGATTTCTAAGTAGCCTTAGTAAAGCATTTGGTCAGCTTCTTGAGAAAGGAATGTGAAAATTAAGTGCCCAATCAAGAAACACTTAAAGGACAATGAATCTTGGAAGGCTCCAATCCACATAAGAAGTCTACCTGAGGACGTTCAGGGTAGCATGTAAACAATGACTGCTGCCTGTAAAAACTGCTGCCTGTAAAAACTGAGGGATGTGCTGGCCACCCTTCCTGCAGCCCCCATTGGCCTGGAGCGGCGTACCGCGGCCAGTGGGAGCCGCGATCGGCCGAACCTGCGGATGCAGCAGGTAAACAAACCGGCCCAGCCCGCCAGGGGCTTTCCCTGAACAAGCGACGGCCCTAGTTTGAGAACCACTGCTCTAATGGAACCATCACACATGACTCCAAAATATCATGAAAATATTTTAAATGCTTTCACTACAATTCGAGATGTGAAAGATTACTAAGAAGGTTTGTCTTCTTTTAAATTGCCAGCTCAGTTTAAAAACCTCTGCTTGATTACAAAAATGCACCCCAGAGCTCCATTTTGGATTTTAAATTCAACTAGCAACCTGTTCTGGCACACAAGTGAAACAATAGGAAAACTATAGTCATAAATCAAATATAAGCCTGTCTGGATTTACTCTGGATTTACACTTAGTATAGCAGAGGGCCCATGGACCCTGCTGGACAGGAGACCTCTTGGCATGTCTGGCCTGATGGACAAGACCAGTCTTTCTTTCTGATCCAAGGTGTAGTGTCTTGGAACTCAACAGACATATTTTTCTAAGATCTAGTCCTGATGTGGCCATTGCATGAATGAGTTAAATCATATCATTTCACCTGCGACAGCGCTACTTGGCACACAGCCAGTTCGCTGCAGTTTGAAGTGTTTGAGAGATTATTTTTGTAATGCACCTACTCTGCTTATTTTGTGGTTTCCTGCATGGAAGCTATAGGAATAAACAGCGTGATAGCAGTTTGATAGCTGCAGTAGCCAGAGGTTTATTTCACAGTCCAGCAGAGAGCACAGAATCCAATTGGTCACTCTTGACCGAACTAAATCATCACTGAACAAGAACTGCTCATAAAGCAGGAGCAACAAAATCTTTATCAGTTCTGCTAATTTGCCTTATCTATCATTCCTTCTTTACCATCTGTCAGTCTTCTCCCCTTGATTAAAAGGCTGCATATTCAGTGGTCTGCATATTCAGGAGTCTGTCTCATCATTCCTAAAATAAAAGTAATTTATCCTAGCTAGAGAAAATGAGGCTCTTGAAATATACTTTGAATAGCTTACACACGATGCACCTTAGTGTGTTAAATATGGCACCTACTTACATTGTTTATACAATATGCCACTGTACATGCCACCCATGTTCAGTCCTATAGGGGTTTATTCAATATATTTAAAGCTCATGGAAAGTGTGGATTTATAGCCCTAGTGGATGAACTTTTCTATTAATCCACAAAACAAATTCAGCATGGGCAGTGTCAATGCAGTATTGTCTTAATATGCTTTAACTCTGAGCAGGGAAGCTATCTCTAGGATAAGAGATTTGCTTTCCATGATCATTCAGTCCTTTACCTTCTTAACTGACATTGGCAACAATTGTGGCAGTTGTGGTTTTTGTGATGTGCTCATTACTTTTTCAGGGGCTTTTTCCCCCAGTCATGCCACACAAGAAAGAAGACATTCTAGCCAGCCCAGTAAAGCAAGATCCGCTGTTGCCTACATTCCTGGCCCCATTCCTGCCTTAGTTGTTCCACTGGGAAGAAATGCCAAGGAGGCCAGCAGGAAGAGCTCACCTCTATATGCCAACCTGCAAAGGCAGAGGAGGCCAAGGACAAGTCTCTAGAAAGTGACTGGCCCAGGCTGACATAAAGGCGCTCTCTTGTGTGATGTCACTGCCCTCTTGTGTGTGGAACTGATGACAAGGCAGAGGCCATTGGCAGTAAGAGGACTCCTGCACAGCAGGAAAAGGCCATGTTTCTGCCTAGTTTTGAACAGAGGACTTCTTGCATGTTAGGTAAACATGATAACCACAACACTACATAAATCTTGACCACTACTCTCCCTTTCTCCTCATTGTCTATCCACTTGGCAACCAACTCATTGCCTATAGGGTTGGCTAGATCGTCTTTTAAGGTTCCAGGTAAAACAAAGAACATTATGCCCTTCAGCACAAATTCCAGATACACGTTACTCTAAAGTGGACATGCATTCAGGAAATAATTGCAGTATGGCCTCTATTCTGCCCCAATGACAATACAAACTGCAAAAAGGTAGAACTGTAAGAAGGGGAAAGCCAGTTTAAGCCCTGTTAAAGGGCTATATCCTGTGAGGTGCTGAGCAGCCTCAACATCCATTGAAGCCTTTGGAAGTAAGTGTCCAGTACTATGCTAGAGATGCTGTGTACCAGGTTAGGATCAGATTCTAAGTGACCCAGAATAGCTGTATTTCCTTCCCTCAGGTAAACTGGAATAGTGTAAAAAGGTTTCTCTTCAAAAGAGAGATTCATGGTAGGGGAAAATGGCACCACGTGATAAAGTTTCCAAAAGAAACTTGGCACCTCCCCCAGCAGAATGGAGTTGTGTGTATTATAAACAGTGTCTGTTAGGAGTGGTGCAAGGGCTGTGTGAAATTCTATGCTGAGGTATTAGAGAGGTTTTGCAGACAGATGTTTCTGTCTAGAATAGGCAATTTTCCACCAATATTCATTCTCATTCTAAAACAAGCTTCACCGAGTCTGCCACATTTGCACTCATTTCAGGTTTGTTTTCTGTGGATCTGAAAGTGGCTGAGCTTTTCTAGCACCAAAGAAATAGTCCAGCTCAAATGCTTGAATATTCAAATTGTGCATTTTTCTGTGTAATAGGCTTGGTCTCCCACAATGCCCCCTCGGGGTGTGAGGGAGCCCTGTACTCACCATGTCAGCAGCCTCCCACACCCAGCTAGTTGTCAGCACAGGCCAGGTGTGGGAGATTCAGCCCTCGGTCAGAGTCCATAGGAATCTATCCCTTCTGGGACTATCAAAGGCCCCTCCCAAGCACCAAAGAAAGAAAAGAAAAGCAGAAGCTGGCAGCAGGCCTCTGTCTTTGAAGGGGCTCTGACTACTTGTTGTCCAGTTCAACACCCTCACGAGAATCACTCCTAGCAAGTGTTTTAAAATCACTCCTAGCAAGTGTTTTAAAATCACTCCTAGCAAGTGTTTTAAAAGTGTTCCCTCCAGAGGGCTCAGACAGGCAGTGCTCAGGGGAACAGTCCAAGCCCCTCTTTGGGAGCTGAGATTTGAAGGTGTGTTCCGCTCCTCAGCCAGCTGCTAACTGAGCCAAGTTTCCCATGTTAGGCCTTTCTTGTAGGCTCGACCTGCTTGCACGTGTGACAAGGTAGGGCTGCTTGAGCCCACAGCCGTTCATTAACCCTTGGCTGGCTGGTATGGAGTTTGCACATTTTGGCTATTACAGCCTGTGATGGGATGTGCAATTTGCCCCATTACCAAATAGAAGCAATTTGATGTGATTTATGTAACCAACAAGGTGCAAATTTTGAAGGACTAATATGGAATATTCACAATGAAGTATTTACAAGCTACAGAACTACAACTGGATGAAAACATTTACAAACAATTTAGCATAATGGAATAACTAGGAACTCGGTTACAGATATTTGTGGGCTCTACGTAAGTATCCATATTCCTAATATTTATGAAAGTGGAAGTTAGTTATTTTGCCATGCATAAATATGCAGATTACCAACTGAGAGGAATTTGGGTAAGAGAAAAATATAAAAGGTTGACTTTATTCTTTGCTCTGAGTAGTACGAATAAATTTTGTTTTCGGAAATTAATAGAAATTCTTAATTCTCAGAAATAAGGGGTCTCATTCTGTAACTCTTACTCTCTTGAGTGCTCCCATTGAACTCAGTGCTATTCAGGAAGTATAGTCTAGAGGATTAGGCTCAGAATTTAAAATACTGTAAAAGAAGGAGATTATCAACTGCATATTGTTTTAGAAGCTGGGCTAAGGGCAATTCATTCCTTTTAATAACAGTAATATTGTAATATATCATGCTTCTGCCAGAGACTGGGTTCAACTAGATTAATATGTATATAAAATGGGGAAGATTCATGAATATGAGTAACAGGAGATAAAAGGATGAGAGTTTGAACAGCTTAGGCATCTTCAAAGCTCTGAGGGAGTGCTAGATAAATGGGCTCTTTGTCTTACAAGAAGAAATGCTTCTTTGGGTACAAAAGGGGAATTTAAAGTTCAGAAGTGATTTCTTTTTCAACTCCCTGCTAATGAGATTTAAACTCCTATAAACAAAAATAGGGCCAGATTCTGATACCCTTACTCTAACTGACTTTAGTGGGGATACTCATTGACGAAAGTGCTATGCAAAATGAGTAAGGATATAAGAATCTGATCCATAGCTCGTATAGCTAAATAATGTCTAAAGGTTGAACAATGCCAACCCATCCTTTACTTTGGTAAACACTTTCTTTACTAGTGAGGGCAGCTATTAATCTTATTAGGGCTAATAGTAATTCTAGTAGCCATTTTTCTTTTAAAAAGAAGTGTGTGTGTGTGTGTGTGTGTGTGTGTGTGTGTGTGTGTGTGTGTGTGTGTGTGTGTGTGTGTGTGTGTTCGTTCCAAGACAGCTCAGACTTTTCCAGATCTACAGTTATTTAAAAAAAACCACAGAGCATCACAGTTTGTGGAATAGTTCTGCACTAGAGTCAATAAATTGTACACCCAAATAATGGTTTGTTTTCTTCAGTTACCCATTAGGGTAACTGAAATATTTTGGTGAAAGGAAATTGCCAGTGCTTCTGATTTATTCTTAAATATTGACCAAACGAGTCTCAGAATTTTGTTAGGTTAGGCATAACGATGGTGGGATCCAACACCAAAATTAGAATGCTCTGTAATGGCTGTATATTCTAATTTGGCTATGGTAATTATTGGAATAAATTCCACCTCCATAAAATTGGTCAGAACCCTCTCTGAGGAGGCATCTACTGATGCAGCATTTCCGTTACACATAGAAATGTACAATTTTTCACTTGCAGTAATCTTCTGAGCTTGTTTAGCTGATAAGAAAGAAAATTATGGGAGAGGAAAGAATAGAAGTTTTTGGATATTCAAAATAGCCCACTCTACCTATATTCTTAAACTAATGCAAATCCTTTAGGTCATGATCCTTCCAACGATCACAGCTAAGTACTCTGCATATTTTTTCCATATCCTTATCACAAGACTTTGTATTCCTTTTTCCTTGTACTTTTTACTACTCTATTGATAGTGATTAATATGTACGTATTTACATTGAGAAGCCAGGTTTGTTTAAAACTCATCCTGAGCACATGAAAGGGAATAGACTGTCACATAGGGCAGGATTTTCAAAACGGCTCATCGTAGTCGGTTTTGAAGTCTATAGTAAAATTCCCATTCAGTTCAATGGGAGCAGGGGTAAGCCAACAATGAGTGCTTTTGAAAATCCCACCCATAAGCTCCTCCTGTGAAGTCCACAAAAGTTAACCCACGTCATCTAAAATTCTGTAACCCACTCACTCCCAAAAAGAAGAATAGTATTAACCTGGGACCTTCCTCTGGATCTCCCAGTAGGTTTCTAAGTAAACAAAAAGGGCAAAAGTAGGTCTAGGACATATGTCAATCTCATTCAAATTCACTAGTTACTTCTGGTTTACACCAGCATAAATGAAAGCAGAATCTATCCACTTCTTTCAGGGTCTGGAAAGAATCAGGCACATTGCTGGTGCTTAACCAGTAAATAATAATAGATCAAAGACTTGGCCATGAAGTTTAAATCTAATCTCACTCTGAATCCTGCACCAATTACAAATGAAAAAATCAGATGAAAAGCTTTTGACATATTCTTGTGGACTTGCCTAGCATTCAGTGAAATTCTAGCACAATTAATAGACTCTGTGCATTATGCCCGTTTTTCAAATGTGAAACATCTTCAGAGGGCTGACATTTTTTATTACCAACCTGATGTATAATATCAATATTACCATTGCTACACCTAATGTGAAAGTATTAAACTTGCCTTATGAAACAATTGACTGATAAAACAAAGGCATCAAGGACAAGTTGCAAGTCTAACTCTCTCCTGACCGTCTCATTTCTGCTATTGGAGAACATAGCTTTTATAAGATCTCTTAATGGTTGGCAGTTGATTATAGTAGGTTGCTTTTAGCCAAACTGACAGTAGAATCTCTGCTTTAGTAATGGCATATTCCCATCTGCTAATTGGTTAAAATAAATATTTGGAGGTCAATGTGCCAATGTCTGTGTGGTTTTAATTCTGTTCTGCTTCAAATGGCTGACAATCTACCTGGTAGTGTCTGTTGCCACATCAAGACTCAATCTCATGTCATCATGGTGGGTACTACATTAACACTTTCCTTTCATCTTTGAAAACTTGCAGAACATTTGTGAAAATCTGGCTGCATATACCTTGGCCTGATTGTCAGAGCGGGACTTTCCAGCCCTTGTTGAAAATGCTTTTCATTTTTGCTATTTAATCCTGCAAGAATTTAGGTAGTGTGTATCAGGGAGAACAAAGTCATTGCAATCCAGTGCCAGTGTAACCCACATACCTCCTGTGTGTGGTGTTCTGTCCCATCTAGTGGCACCGAGACCACTTAGAGAGAGATAACTAAGGCTGTAGAGCAGACTCATTTTAACAGCCAGTTGGTTTTTAGCTCATACAGGAGAGCAGTGGTTCTTAACCTTTACTGCAGCCTGCACCCCTTTGGTTCTCAAAAAATGTTCTCGCACCCTTATCAAAAATCGTTGAAGTAGGTCAGTTCTTTAAACCTAGATATATCATAACTATAGAATTATATATCTCTTTCATTCTATTTATTTTAATTTTGCAGTAAAATTAAGAATACATGAAAAATTACACACTTTTTTTAAGTTTACCGGCTCAGTGACTCTTCTGCTGTTGCTTTTGTTCAATGATGTTCAAGAAACGAGGAACTTTTTTGGAAGAGCCACACGCATGTCATCACTCGCATTTAGGTGGTTTCTGGCCTTTGTTTTGATGTGTAAGAGTGATGAAAATCCTATCTCACACAACTATGTCTCGTATCCCCAGAAATGGCATCTCGCACCCCAGATTAAGAACCACTGCAGTAGAGGCTCATGCACTAAGCTCCAGAGGCCCCGGGTTCGATCCCACCCACCAACGACCGGAGTCTGTCAGCATTACACCAGCTTGTTGGAAATGTTGCAAAGTACTGCTGGTTTAACAACAACAAAAGTTCCTGCTTTTTTAAACAATTTCAAAATTTTATTTTCAATCAAAACATTAACATTTTACCAGTTGCAAAGTGTGTGTTGGGGGGGGGGGGGGGGGGAAATCACTCATTAAAAAAAGTTATACATCTTTGTTCTAGTGTAGTGAATGTGCCGGATCTCACTTTATTCCACCTGAAAAGGTAACAGGAAAGCTACATTGTAAAAATCAATCCTCATTTTCTGTGAGCTTATCATCATTGCTAGCCTGTAAAGCTTTCATATAATCAGTAGCCTATGGAAATTACTAGAGGTGAGATCTCAATCTTCAGGAAAGCTTGGATGCAAATCTGGATCCAAACTTTGCAGCTGGCTCCTATCTTTACAATCAGGGCCGGCTCTAGGTTTTTTGCTGCCCCAAGCAAAAAAAACCACCATACACCTCCGAGAGCGCCCGGAATGCCACCCCTGAAATTGTGCCACCCCAAGCATTTGCTTGGTTTGCTGGTGCCTAGAGCCGGTTCTGTTTACAATGAGCCTGTGGTTCAGAAACAGATCCAAACTTTGCACTGTGCACCCATCTTTAGAAGTGATATTTACAAACTGGCTCCTAATGCAACATCCACAACCTCAGCTAAACCCAAATGCACGTTGCATACTGAAAGTGGTGAGCCAAGAGTTTTCATTAGTGTAAAATTAGGATAGGATTAAAAACACAAACACACTAAGTCACCAACTTGCATACCGAAAGTTTCATTATCCTAAAGAGCAAGACTTTGTAAGAGCGCCGTTAAGTTTTTTGGAAAGCGGTCTTAAATGCCCATGAAGATTCTCAGTCAGCCAAGTGCTGCTAAAAATTAACAAAAACACTGCACACAAATTCCCAAGGGTTTTTTTTTTTCCCTTAGTAAATGGAGTATCAAGCTTTAGCCACTGATCATACATGTTGGCGTGAAGCCATCATGTACGTACTGCTCCTCTTTGCAAGCTCAATGTGGCTGCAAGAGTATCATACAGTAGCAAGAATTGGATAAATACTGCAGAAAATTATCTGTTAACATCCATGACAATAAAAAGTGCATATGCCTTTATGGGACTCACACAACATGTTTTATTTGCTTTTCAGGAATATTTGTAGGAGCAAAGTTTTGTTAGCAAGAATGACTACAGAAAGGGAATATGCCAGAAAGGGAATCGCCCATTGGTACATAGAAACGGTGCATACACAAATTCTAAATGTGCATGTCAGCCTGTACCATTTTTGAAAGTTTGTCCCAATGGGTACACCTGCAAAAATTTAAGTTGCACTTTTTGCAGCCAGAAAGCCCTGCATGGCCCCTCTTTCCCAGAGACAGCCTGATCCAAAACCCATTGCAGTCAACTGGAGTTTTTTCTGCGGATCAAGGCAATATGGGGTAACAGGCCATGAAAACAAATCCCTGCTGCAGCTAGCTTTAAAAGTTTGTCCCTGAAATTGACAGTTTTATTTTATGTCCCACTTCCCCCCACAGCTTTACTTAGTAGGGGACCCTATCAAGCCTATGGAGAACCTATGGCACCTATGGAGAACTTGGTTAGGGAAGTTCACAGAAGTAAAGTTTACGTACATTGAACATTTTATTTGAATTATTTTCAGCATATAAATACCTGTGCTGATGCCTATTATATAACATCAGCATAGACATGTTCATGGCTGAAATTTATTTAGTTAATATACCTTATTTTAAAAAAATAGGAAATTCCCAAGGAGGGGGGAAAAAAATAGTTTGGGGTTTTGGTTTGGTTTTTGATTGTGCAATGTGATTTATTTGTACTTCAGACATTTCATAGAATTTAAGGGCAAAAGGGGGCATTATGACTATCTTGTCTGAACTCCAGCATAACAAAGACCACAGATTCATCCATTGCTTCTAACCCACTGCTCCTTATACATTTGTTTTAGAAACTGTATGAATGGTGAGGGTATTTGAATATTTATCTTCCTTTCACTATTCATTGCCATAGTTTAAATACTTAGATTTTCTTAAACTGTAAAGTTACTTTATACATATACTTTAAATTTAATGTTAAGTAATCACTATAATGTAACATTGTTTGTTAATGAGGTGGGTATTAATGTAGGACTTGTCTAGGTAATAGGGTCACTCTTCATAGCACATGTTCCTTGAAGCCGTACAGAAGACTGGGCAGGAGAAGACAACCTTGTGCTGTTAAACGGACATGCTTAATGACTAGATAATCAGGACTGCTAAGTTAGACTCTAGCATGGAAGAGCCTGCAGAGATGCTGCAGTACAGGTGCACTACCATTAATTGCTGCAGAAAGAGTAGGCTAGATGGCTGACTTTATTAATTATTTTAATATTTAACATACCATACCAGGCTGACCAAGCGCCCATATTCAATTATATGCCCACTAATATTGAGAGAGAGAGAACTCATCTCTCAGACAAGCCAAAAAGGTTTATCCAAGTATCCCAGGCGGACAAATTATTCAGGTTCATGGCAGTTATTTCCATTGTAGAGATCACTGGAACTTTTATTATTTGCTACCAGAATAACACAGACAGAAATAAAATAACTATAATCTTGTGAAGATAATGAAGCAATAATCAGGAGGGGGGGGTAATAAAAATACACTACAGATAGCTGCTAGCCTTTGAAGCAAGTACAGGCGAGTCTCATCTTACGCGCATTTAACATGCGCGAATTCAGCTTTGCGCGGTCGGCAAAAACAAAAACAAAACAACAACAAAAGAAAAATAATGTAAATACTGTACCTGTAGCACGGGCGATTCCGCCCACCATTACACTCAATGTAATTTTGACTATATGCAATTTTCGCTTTACGTGCTGACAGCGGAACGTAACCCCAGCGTAAGATGAGACTCGCCTGTATGTGCATCGCTACACAGGAAGTTTTACTGGCTAGGAGCCAGGACATTCTTACTCTTCAAAGATCTTTTGAAAAAATATTAACAATTTCACAAGGAGATCATTAGGGGCAAGATGTAATCTGTACCATGCAAACAACTGTCCAAGTTGAAATCCATTTGTAACTTGTTGCTCTGGATATCTGTTGCTTATGCAGCAGCTTTAATCAACACAGTCTGTTCCTTTCAGCATCATTTATGCACTCTCTCCTCTCTCTCTCCTGTGCAGAAGTTCACTTGAACCAGAGCAGCCCTATCAGTGAGTTTCCCGGCTACAGTGAAAATGGCAATGACACCAGCTTGCTGGTCTCCCCCCTCCTGGTAGCTGGAGTAGTGATTGGACTTGTGCTGTTTCTATCCTGTGTGACAATCATTGTTGGCAGCCTGAGAAAGGATGGACGCTTAAGACACCCACACCTGAGGAGAGAAGCTAATTATGGTGAGATAGTGCTTACGCGTCTTGTTGCACTGCTCCTATGGATAGTGAGAGCATGGCTCTGCAGAAACTGCAAAGCAAACATTAAAAAGACAAAGGAGGATACAACTGGCTTTCTTGTTTAGTTGCATCTCTGTGCTGGCACTGAAGTAAAGTAATGAGAGCTACATTTAATATTTTAAGGGGTCAAAATGAATATGTGAAAGCCAACTGCATAGCTCCTGTTTGCCAGGCTGCTTAGTTTTCTTTGGTATTGTACACATTTTTGTCTCCCTCCCTATAGTCTCCTAATTTCCTGCTGCACTCTGTTGAAATCCCATCACTGCCATTGGTCTGTGGGCCCAGTTTAATTTCTCTCTGCTAGAGAGCCAGCATATAGTAGTTTCTAGAACAGGAAATAATGGAGTTCTCAGTCTTCAAATCTGTACCAACCTTGAAAATTGCCCCTTTGTTTTCTATAGAAGTGAAAGAGTTCCATGTAATGATACTGCCCTGGCAACAAGGCAGGACATCTGGTTACATTAGACTTTAAGCCCCTTCCCAGCAGCACTAGTCATCCCACCCCTTACCACCCAAAAAGTGTCCCCATTTTTTCTTCCTGTGACCGAAATATTTTGTGATTTCAAAGTATATGAGATATGAAGGGGCCCAGGATGACTTTTTGGGCCATTTTGAGGCTGCAGATCAGAAGAGCTTGAGAGCCAATTACACCAGAAAAACGGACAGAAGATGCGCTTCTGTAGTTAAAAAGGGAAAATATTAGGGATGGATATAAAAAGTGATCCCATTGGCCAGATCTTCCACTGCTGCAAAGCACTGTAGCTCCACTGAAGTTGAGGATCATTTAATTTAAATGGTGCATTGGCAATTTACACCAGTGAAGGATCTATCCCCACAAGTTTGCAGTTTGTCATACGACAGTTAATTTATATATTTTTTTTAATTCTAGTTATTCTCAAGGGGTTGTTCATTTAGGATTTTACAAGAAAAAAACCTCTAAACATTATAATTTGGAGGAAAAGCCACTTACCAAAAACAAATATACCCTGTTTTTGGAAGATGCCTCTCAGGCCGCTTAAAAGTACATTGGACCAAAACTTAAGCCTACTGAGGTAATTTACAAAGCTCCCATTGAAATCAATGGGGCTTCAATCTGGGGCAGTATTTCTCATCTTTATTTTAATAATTATTCATTTTGTGTTCGATCTGTGTTTAATAGAGAAGTGTCTACAGTCAGCTTCTTCAAATAATTCAAAAATTGTCAAGGTTTTTGGACCCCATGTTAGATTCACATTTTTCACCTCTTTTAGAATTGCTATATTTAATAAATAAATAACTAAATAAACCTTAGTCCATTGGAGATAAATTACAAGCAACGTCTACTGTTTTCGTAAGACCTATTTTTCTTCTGCTCTTTTTTATGGCTTTGCAGCAATTAGGGCACTAATCCCTGAGCGGTACAGTTACTGTATCATCAGTAAAGCTGGTACACAGATGTTTTGGCATTATAAGGTGTTGTATATTATAAGATGAAGTGGTCATTGTTTAAACAAAAATGCCTATGTTAATATTTCAGCTTCATACCAACACAGAAGGTGGGGGGTGGCATCAAAGCCCCCAGAGAAAAGGACAATCTAAAGAAGAAAGCTATTTTCCCATCTACCACCTGATTATTAGAAATAAGTGTTAAGTTGTACGAAAGGGCTTAGCAGCATCTTTTAAGAAAAAAAAACAAAATAATAATTTTCAGCTCAGTGGTGCTCATCTGCCTATCTTAAGGTTTTACCTTAGCAGCCATCACCATAGCATCTGGGCACATTTCCATTGGCTCCAGTGGTAGCACCAGGAAGCACTGTGAATTTGGCTGACTAAGTTTACTAAGCATAGGAGAGGTGTAGTAAACATGGTGCCCTGAATTAATCCCTGGTGGAGTTCCACCAGTAATAAGTTAGCCTATTCAAATGACCCTGAAAAATGAATTGAAAATGTACACAGATGAAAACTGCTTGAGGAAGGCACAAACAGTCCCCAACTTGTTGAAGTGTGTCCCAACGCCTATCCAAAAAGATCACTACTCTGGTAGAGACCTCCCTCAAAATAAAAGAAAAATATTGATCCCTATATACAGTCACAGCCCTAATTCATGGATCTAGGGCGATTTGCTTCATTAGAGGGCACAAATTATATTATCTTTTCTATCTACAGCTCAGAACACCTTTAGGAAGTTTACATCACTATTTTGAGTTTCAGACAAGTCTTCTCACGGTAACCCATAGCTGTGAAGATTTGCTGAATGTGTTTGTGGTAAAGAAAAGTCTAATTTAAATCTGATATCAAAGCAGTGGTGCTGGCAATGAGCACAGACTCCAGGGCCAGATCCTCAACCAGTGTAAACTGGCATAGTTCCACTGGCTCTGATAGAGCTATGCTAGTTGATATCAGCTGCAGAGCTGGCCCTTGACTGAGTAATCATTGCAAGGAACCACTTTGCAGTGCACCTTATAGAAATCTTAACAAATGGGAAGCAGGCACACAGTTCACAGTAGCTACTTTTTATTCACAAATGAATTTTTATCCACACTATTTTTCTACATCAGTGAGTTAAACCGCCTCTGTGAAACATGACTGCCCTTGTCAGCTCACTAAAGAACAGGCCTCGCCTGCCTCTGAGTAATGCTGACATTTCATGAAGTGCACCTGGTTGTGGAGTAACCACCTGCAAAAATCACATTGTGGATGATGTCTGACATAAAACCAGACAGGCAATAAAATCATCATCTTATTGGCTCCTTAAGGGAGTCGGGGACAACTTGTCCTGGTTATTTTTGTTCATATAGAAAAGCCATAGGAAAACTACAGAAGATTTTGAAAGCTCTGTCTGCAGTATTTGTGGTGCTACTGTACATGAAATTGTGACTAGCTTTACTGGTAACTCTCACAGGACAAGAAGGGAGGTCTGACAACTACCATTAGAGCTGGGGAAAGAATACAGAAGTCCTTTATTAGATTAATTTTGCCTCTTCTGTTCACAAAGGGGAGGGCTGGAGGTGGAGCTGTGGGGTGGAAGCATCATGTCACTGGAGACCTGCTGTTGTATTCAATTTCCTACTTAGTCCCCTGGGAACTCCCTTCGTTCTAGCTGCCACATGGGCTGAGCTGCCAGGAAAAGCTGCAGGGGGTCCTGGATAGGTGCATAGACCACCTGCAAACACTATTCCCTTAATAGAAAAGTCTGGAAAAGACACCCCAAGGGGAATCTTACAGAGTTTACCTCCTTCTGTAACAAGCCTTATCCCATTTATACCTAACACAATCCATTCATTTTCACTCTACCTCACCCTTCATATTCATACCAGAGTTTTTTAATGACACCCTGGCCTCTCCTAAGCTAGTGGTTAAGCAGTGTCTGGTTACAGATGTCTGGTTTTTTAGATAAGGCTAGGTATGCATTAGGCAATATTGACAGGAAAACAGCTTAAAAAGTTATGCATCTCGTAGGCCTACTGTTCCCTCCCCCTCCCCCCAATCTTATTTTAGTGCATTGATTTATATATATATATATATATATATATATATTTGCTGAAGCTAAGGTCAGACCTTATTGCTCTGAGTAACTCTCCTTCCACAGAACATGATGCCTTTAACAACAGCTATGTATTTCTTGGCTCACTATATTGATCAGATGCTTCATTATTAAAAATATGTTGGCCGTTCTGCCTAAAAATTGACTTGACCTTTTATCACTGATCCCTTCATGCTATGGATTGCAGGGGGTAGGTATTTTTATAGATGTTACTCTGATGCCATCACGTCAAACTTTTACACCTTTATTTCCACACACCCCCACGCTCCAAAAGAAACACAGTATTAGCTTTCAACAGCAGGAGGAATAACTGCATAATTTACAAATTACAACCCTCGTGTTCACTTTTCATTTTGTGGGACCTTTCATGTGAGCTGCCTATTCAACCCAAGCCTTATTTTACTACCTACCAAAAAAAGAACCCCCACTTTTGTTTTTACTTTCAAACTACAATTATGCAAAACAGTGTTTTATGAAGCAGCTCCCTACAAAATCTCTAGGAAGCCGTTAGCATTGTACTTCTTGAAATTACACACAAATATAGTTACTTACTGTGGGAGTTAAACAAATGAGTTGTGTAATCAGTTACCAATGGAAGTAGGTGTGGGGAGGGGAGGAGGACTACTGTTTAGGCACTGGTGGGTTTGGGGAAAGAGTCCCTGACTAGGCTTCTCTGGGCACCAGGTTGCCCCCAATACAGTTAACTTAATTCAGACCAGATGAACTATCCCCTACAGTTCAGTTACATTTAGCCATCCTCACCCATCTGCAAGGCTCCACAGCTGCTGTCCCCATGGAGGTGCTGGCTGCTAGCTCCTCCTCTTCTCCCCTCCCATCTGTGGAGCAGAGAGGATCCCAAGCTGCTCAGGAACAGACTGTTTTCCATAAGGGGGGGGGGAGGGAGAGGGGGTTGTAGGGCAGCCAGCCAGTGAAGCCTCTGAGCATCTCAGGGCCTGCTCCCCCTCCCCTTCCAAGAGTAATCTCCTCACCCCTGCCTTACCAAAAACAACATCAGCTCCTGACTCCCCTCCCTACAGGCCTCTCTCTGGTGCTTGAAGAAAAAAGGAGAGGGGCCAGGAGCCTGGAACGGCTGGAGGAGAATCATCTCCCCTTTCTTCAGCCAGCCACTGCTGCTGCTCCTCTGGCCCTGTGGGACACAGCCAGAGAAGCAGAGGCGATGCCAAAGCTACATCACAAAGTGGTGCAGCTGAGAAGTCTGGGTGTAGGCCCTTCACCTGCCCACACAGTCTATGCTGGTAGTCTCTCCGTTATGCTACTAACCCCTGTCTCAGGGACAGCCTATGTGCAGGCAAGCCGAACACTGACTGCAGAGAAGAAAGTGCCACCAGTTTCTCTCTTGCCTCTTTAGATTTTGGCACACCCTGAGGTGTCAAACTTCCAATGGAAGACTGCGCCCCTTTACACAGCACTCCCTGCTTGTACCCTGTTTGAACCAGTTTCCTGATATCTGTGTGGGAGCCACATAACAACTGCAGCTTTTCTCTCCCCCCCACAGTCCCGTTCTCCAGTTTCTTTTCCCCAGTGAGTCCTAGTATTAAGGACTCAAATTAAAGGTATGTCTACATTGCAATCAAAAGTGTGATTGCAGCACATGTTGACATACTCATACTTACTTTGATCTAGCTAGTTCAAACAATAGCAGTCAAGCCATGGCAGCCACACAGGTTTTACAAGCCCATTCAGGACCCAGAATGTGTACTTAAGCTGCTACCCCTGTGCTGCTGCAGCTTCACTGCTATTGTTATTCAGGCTAGCTAGATGAAAGCTAGCTCAGATATGTGTACCCATTCTGCAGTCACACCTCCGACCGCAGTGTAGACATACCCACAGGTGCCTAAAGTTAGGCACCTAGCCCCTTATTTAGGCACCTACATAGAAGTGATCTGGTTTTCAGAGGTGCTCAATATATGCAGCTCCCAATAACTTCAGTGGTTATGGAGAAGCAGTGCTAACATTTGAGATTGTGTACAGACCTTGTATTCTATTTGGGGAGTTGCATGGGGTGTATATTCCTAGCTCCACACCATGATACACTGTAGCTTGGATTTAGTTGGCAACCATCCCTGACGGAATTGTTTTATTTCCTTAAGACCTGCTTGCCCCAAAACACCAACAATCCTGCTGTCTCATTTGTGGACTACAGGTATAAATTACGGCAGAGCAGCAGAGAAGCCACCATGGAGAAAAGACTCAGTATTAATTGCTTGTTTTATAGCTCCAGATGGCTTCTCCTATGGTGGCTCAATTGGAGAACTGAGATCCACCTGCACAGAGGAGTTCCCACCAGCTTTTGACTTTGGTTCCTACATGGAGACTCTCTCTCAGGTCAATGTCATGTATCCTGACTCACCTCCATGGTAAGCACATTTCTGGGTTTCTGCCAGCCCTTTTTATGGTTATTTACATATTATGGGTAGAGGAGTGGTAGTTCTTTTTGCAAAAGAATGTTGTGATTATATTTGTATTTTGCTGACTGAGCCTCTGTGAAAAGGGACTGTTACCTACTCATAAGTAAATACTCTTTCTAAGTACTCCAGAAGAGGCAGTATAAATATATTTGGATAATAGCCTTTAGTATAAGGTAATAAAATTAACAAGGACAAATAAAAACTTGTAAACAGAACGTTTTGGCCACCCTGTTGTGTATAGTAGCTCAATATCCTCAAATTGTGGTTGAGAAGACCTTCCTGGGAGTTCTTGGGGCCACCAGAACCAACCAGACACATTCCAAGATGGGAGAGAACTGGATCAATGGCAGAGAAAATGAGCCATGATCAGATATCTTCAGTAGCAAGTCCACAAAATGGAAATATGCAAGAACCTGGTAAATAGGTACCACGAAGTCAGAAGACAGATAAGGTGAATGGACACGTAGGTAGACATACAGCAATACGATCAATGTGCAAGACAGCTCCATGATTAGTACATGATTTGACCAATGTTTTGCCTGCTGGCACTGCACTTGCTACCTGCTCTGATTGTGCTATGGGGGAAGGAGGGGGAAGCAAACAGCCAGCTTTATCCCATAAACCTGTTTTACAGTGGTTAGGTCTCTATTTCTTCTGGCTCTGGCACCCATTTTGCCATTTGTTGAACCCTCCAAAGGCGCTATTAACTATCTCAAAGCCATACCAAGCAATACATGCTTGTTTCCTGATATGTTTTTTTCAAAGCACTTAGAGTAGAAGTGTGAAATCAACCAGAACCCTGCATCTAAATCCACAGAACTGTACATAAATCCACTTACAAGTATACATTGCTCTAGGGCTCACTCCTGAAAACCCTTACTGACCAAAGCATATCCACTGACAGCAAGGGGATAACTGATGTTAGGTTAGCTGTTTACTTTGAACCAGCTCAGTACTAGGAAAAGAGTGGTTTTTTATTAGCAGATAGTTTGCACAGGATTGGAAGTGCCTTCCTCAACTGTCAGAAAGCTTTTTAACTGGCCCCTCAAGATATCCCTTGCATAAGGGGAATTGCCAGGTGACACACAGTTGCCATAATAGTTCTACACACCATCCCTTTGGCACAGGGGTGCATAGCCAGAATATCTCTGAGCTTTGGCAATCCCCAGCTGCATTTGGGCTCCTGGGGTCAAGAGCAACTTTGTATCATTTAGAGCAGCCCTCAGGGTGCTCTACAGCCTACACTGTACTTAGGGACCAGCCAGCACCTTGATAGACCAGGATTAGAGAGGCATAAAAGTGGCTAACAACCACTTTCCCATTCCCTATCCCAGTCCTGAGCTGTACAAAGTGCAGCTGCTCTCTCACTATCACAGTAGTTAAATATTCAAGGCAGAAAACACTGAATAGTTTTGACAAATATTCAAAAACTTAAATTTTATATCTTAGCAACATGGTTGGGCCCAAATCTCAGGAAAAGTAGAGTTTAGTAGATGGTTGAAAGTAAAATGTGGAGAATTATGTAGTGAGGCATTTAAGCTTTCACTGCTTATATATTGCTGTGTAAACTTCAGTTCACAAAAGGGTTGCAATACAGAACACAAAAATATTAGTATGATGGGTAAGTGTGACAGGGCGCAACTCACCACCGCAGCACCTCCTGCTGGCCATCCTGGGAATTAGCTCGGGGGGGGGGGGGGGTTGCCAATATGCCCTCCCCAGGTGGTGTCTCGGCTGTCATCTCATCTGTCTCCACCTCTAAGACCCACGTCCCCCCGGACAACAGCATCCTCTTCTGGGCACAGCCCTTCCAGGGGAAACCAGCTATCTAGTCCATCCACTTGCCACTGTGGTCTACTGCAGCCTTCTGTCTAGCCCCTCACCTGCAGTCCGAATACTGGGCACCCCCTCTGTGGCAAGTGGGGGGAAAGGGGTGAGGGTGCTCTCGCCCGCTACTTCGGGCCCCAACCCAAGGGCCCTATAGCTGGCAGCCATGTCCTGCTGCTCCTCCAACTCCCACGCCTATTTCCCTGAGCCACTTCCCTGTAGCCCTAGCACCTTCCCAGCCCTTTGTATCAGGGGCCTCAGTCTGGCAGTCCTCAGGCTGGAGCATCCTATTGCTCCCCTGACCCTGCCCAGCACTGCTCTATCTAAGGTACTCCTCTAAGGTGGCCAGTGCTTCTCCCTTGCACTCCAGGGAAAGGCTGCCCCTGCTCTATTGAGCAACCAGGCTTATATGGGCCAGCCTGGCCCTGATTGGCTGTTCCAATAAAGCTTCTCCCGATTGGTTGACACTATAAGCCTTTTCCTCATTGGCTGCCTCCCGTGCAGCCTCCCCAAGGTGGCTTTAACCCTTTACCTACCAGTGAGGGGCAGCCGCCCCATCACAGTAAGATTCAGTATAGCTACTTTCATACCATGGCCACATGGCATAATGTTCAAGCATCTATTTTCTGACTAGTAGAGAGTGTTAGAACCAGCCAAGTTATTGTGATTTGGATTGAGGGCTGTTCTCCAAGACAATGTGTACGGAGAGGTGCTGTGTTCTACTGGGTTAGGGCTGGGCCTGCGAGCCAGGGGAAGAGAGTTCTAGGTCTAACTTTTATTTACTGTTTGTCCTTGTGCAAGTCCCAATAAAATTTAAAATATTAAGCACCAACTTTGCTATGTACTAAATAAAAATTTTGAATAATAGGTATAGCAAAATGTCAGGTTAGCTGAATTACTGGAGTTTCTCCTTCTAATTCATAGAGGAACATGTAATGTAAAAATAATCTAGGGCACCAACAAATATATAATGATGTTGTGGCCTAAGCATGAGGGGAAAGGGGTGAGGAACAAAAATAAATGGCAGCCCAGACTAGGCGTCATTGCATTAACAGCAGTGATAAATTAAAACCTCCCTAGCACATACCTGAAGCAATAGGCATCTACGGGTGTTCTAATGCCATGAGCAAGCACCAGAAAAGTTTGTTTCAGTTTGCAATGTTGTTCTAATGTTTTGTCCTGTCAGAGGCAGAAGTGCTACATCACCCCCACATGTCAGTTGCCACTGAGTTGAGCATTCTTGAGCATATTATTTTTGCTAAAAACATCCATCTGAAAAATTCCTGGGAGCAAGAGTGGAGCCACTCTATCCCCAAGGGTGACTATACTTGTTTCAGACTATCATTTTCATTAGGTTTTGTACTCAGGTCTTAAACCAGAGAGAGAGTGGGATTAGGTAGTTTGGTTGGAGAAAACCAAGAACATAAGATAGATTTCCCTTTTTTCTGCGATTAGGGGAGGGCTAAATGTTGTGCTAACCAATCATGAGCTGGAGGAGACATTAACAGCCTCTGCAATGGGTGCATCATTTGTAATCCCAAAGCTAGACAGCATCCCGGGATCCGGGTGTGCCTGAAGTAGGAGAGATGTGACTTCCAAAATCCACAAAGCTCTCTGGTACTGCAGGTGAATTTGTAAAGCCATGGCATTATTCAGATATGAAAGCATACCCTGAGGCCAATCCTACAAGCCCTTACCCATGCAGATAGCTCTTTTGAAGTCAATGGGACTGCTCATCTCAGTAAGATTTTGCACGATCCAGCCCATGCTACTGGCACCAGGGCAGCAAGCAGGACAATTTCCCTGGGCCCCCTGCCACAGGGGGGCCCACAAAGCTAAGTTACTTCAAACATACAGAGTCACTGTGGGTAAATGTAATGCGAGTATTACAGTAATTTAATCTCTAAAAATGGAAATAAATCACACTTAATTAGAGGTTTTCAAACTGTGGAGCACGGCTCAGGCTTGGGCTTCGGCCCCACATGGCACAGTGGAGTGGGGTGGGGGCCCGCTCCTTAGTTTTCGCCCTGGGCCCCAGCGAGTCTAATGCCAGCCCTGACTGACGCCCATTCTCAGGTTAATTTGCACCAGTCTGAGGGAAGACAACCTCCACATGAGGCAAGGAAAAGGGTTGCTTTGTGAGCAGAGCACAACTTTCCCTAAAAAACAAGACTAATTCAGCCAAAGAGAACAAGGATCTTGAGGAATTAAACCAAAAACAAAGATGCCCCGAGCAACCAAGAAAAATTACAACTATATACAAGGTAAAAAGTGTTTGCATGTAAGCAGGTAGGAATAAAATTGTACAGCTGCCTACAGCCCCTGAGAGCTGTAGCTCAGGATTGCCAGGGCAGAGGGACAGCCCAGCCATTCCCTTTTTCTCCTGACTATGCCATCTGCATGGCATAGGAGTAACTAACCTGAGAATCCCACTGCATAAGAGATCCTCCTGCGGCCAGCTCAGGCAGCACAAAGCTGTCCTGATGCAGAAGAGTATCTGGCATTGTATATTTAGCTCAAGATCAGAAGAGGAGCATTAGTAGGGAAAAAACAGAACCGAGATACCTGTATATGCAATTTGACATTCCTCTACATCTCATGAATCTCTTTCACAGAAAGACAAAATTCCACCTGATATCTCATAGGTCAAACTGAGCAGTGAAGAGCTCAACACCCTAGATTTCCTAGGGGAACAGTCCACAAAAATCAATCTACACTTTGCTATAGTTATGCAAGGTGCCGCATCCACACACAGCTCTCCAGTCGGATGTCCAGTGAAGAATACTAGTTATATAACCTCTAATTGGGAAATTTATGAAAAATGCCTTGGGATGTTAATAATTTAATTGCTTTGATGTCTGAGCTGCAAATCTCATTTAGGGCTCAATTTGATTATCGCTATAGATGCTTTTTCTAATCATTTCTTACATTAGATTTAGAGGAATACCAGGCACTCCGTTTTGTCATAGTCCTGCCACACTCACAGGGCAGTTAAACAGAAGCGGTTTGGTCAATTTGTCTTGACAGCCCTAAATATATGGTGCTCATATCCATAAACATCCCTTTAGGAGATGTAATGACTTGCTAATTAATCTGAGATCTGCGTGAACGTCTGTCAAATTGATTTTACGTGAGAAGAAAAAAACTGACAGGTCTTAAACGAAAGAATCAAAATGGTACTTGGATGCACTTCATAGCCTGTTCCTATCATATACAAATAAGTTTTACAATGCTGGTGCAGTTTTATATGGTGTTATGTCATCCTGACACATTTGAAGCCTCTGTTACAAGAGAGGGCAAGGTATTTACTTCCAAGAACGCTAGCCATTATTGCTGAGAAAGAAGTTCCATGCCACCTGGCACAAAGAATCCAGAGCATGGAATTCTCTTCCACAAGAGTTACAAAAAAAGAAACATAACCAAACACCATCAGGATAAAATGCAAGATCCAGCCCTTTGCCAGAGGTCATCCATCACCATAATATGAATTTGCAGCGTGCAGCAGCAGTTGAAAAAGCTAACAACAGGGCCGGCTCCAGCTTTTTTGCCGCCCCAAGCGGCAAAGGAAAAAAAAAAAAAAAAAGATAAAGCCACGATCGGCGGCTGCTCTACTGTGCCGCTTCATTCTTCAGCGGCCGGTCCTTCCATCCGAGAGGGACTGAGGGACTCGCCGCTGAATTGCTGCCGAAGACCCGGACGTGCCACCCCTTTCCATTGGCCGCCACAAGCACCTGCTTCCTGCGCTGGTGCCTGGAGCCGGCCCTGGCTAACAATGTTAATAACCATTAGAAAAGGGATATATAATAAGACAGAAAATATCATAATGCAACTATATAAATCCATGGTATGCCCACACCTTGAATACTGCATACAGTTCTGGTAACCTCATCTCAAAAAAGATATACAAGAATTGGAAAAGATACAGAGAAGGGCAACAAAAATAATAAGGGGTATGGAACAGCTTCCATATGAGGACAGATTAAAAAGATAGGGACTGTTCAGCTTAAAAAAGAGATGACTAAAGGGGGATATAATAGAGGTCTATAAAATCATGAATGATGTGCAGAAAGTGAGTAAATGATTTCAGTGGGCTTTGAACCAGATCCTTTGCCTCTGTTTCACAATTTCTCCTGTAAAATGAGTCTAATAATATCTACCTCAAATAGATGTTGAGAGATGTCATTAATGTTTGAAATTCAGCAAAATTCACACATGGTGGGTGTGAAACTCAGAATCAGCCTAACTCTGCTCCTATTTGAGTCAATGGTAAAATTCCCATTGACTGCCTAACTCTGATCATATTGATAACACTGAGCAGTTTTTCAAAACTGCACCATAGAAGTGCCAACTATTATTAAATGCAATATGCTGCAGCACTAAAAGCAGCAATACCTCATAACCCACTGGCACCCCAAGATTTTCTAGCCAGAAATCCATTGCACTATGCAGTATGGCCACAATAAAGTTAAGAGGCCCTTGATAGTCAGAACTGAAAAAAGTAAGATAGTTACCCTCCTAGAAAAAAAATCCTTGCTGAGTTCTCCTCTGGTTTTCCACTGGCTAGAACATGTTACCTACCAAACTGGATATTTCTGTCACCTGCTGGAAAACTCATTTTTAGATTAATCAAAACAAAGCCCTTTCCTAGAAGCATGATCCTATTCAGAACTTTACACACTCACCCATCATAATGTGGGTTATTTTTCAGAGGTCCTCAGATATGAGAGGACACTAACAACCACAGTGATGATATATTAAAATGAATATTGGTGTCTCTTAGGATGTTTATATCCCGATGTGAGGCCTGGAAGTTCTAACGGAGGTAAATGCATAATGGATTATTTTAAGAAGGCACAATTTTCTTAATTGGTTTTGATTACTGTAGCAGTGCCCATAGCTTCACTGTCATTTATAATGGTAATGCAGACACTCACTAAACACTGCTTATCAAGGGTTTATAATTTGTATGTAAAAAAATTCTTTCCAGGCTGAAATTTGTCACACAAAATTTTCATCACAAAATGATTGATTTTCTTTGGAACATATTTATTTTAATTGCTTTGGTAATTTTAAAGCTGCATGACAATATACAAAATAGCAATTTATCTAGTTAAGATACTGGCTTGCATGTGCTTCCATTCCATTTAAAAGCTCTCATTTGACAAACAATCTTTAATATTTAATACCTTATTTTTATAAAAAATTTAAATGTCCATTAGCCACAACTGTTTTCTGCAAGACTTTTCCCCTTCCATGCATATTGCAAAGTAAGGCCCCAGTCCTGCAGCTTTTATTCATCCAAGTAATCCCACTGAAAACACGATCCTAATACTATGTTAGACTCCAATAATATACTACACACATCCCCCAGGACTGGAGGACTGGATCCCAAGTACAGTACTGTCAGTATGACTGTTCTAACTACATCTTGAATGAAAAATGTCTACAATCAACTTCAATTTTCGAGAAGAGAAGTTTTTTAGCTGACTATTAACTATGAGAGAACAGAGGCACAGAAAAGTTAAGTGACTTACACAGGACCAGTCTTTTGCAGAGATGGGAACAGAACCCATACTCAGGTATCTGCTTGCCCCACACCTCCAACATCTTCCTACTCTTCAGAGTCCTGGACAGTCTAAAATGGGCATTACCATCATTATTTGGTTTTGGTCACTGCCAAGAGGTGGTCAGCACTTTCTAAACAGAAATCAGGTACAATCCCTGCCCTGAGGAGCTCAGAGTCTAGAGACAGTGCACACACTTACCACAACACCAAGTTTCACAGTCAATTTCCTGTAAGTAGGATCAGAGTTTAACTTGCAGGTTGCCTCCTCCCCTCACCCTTAACATTCATGGATTCGCTCACTGTTTAGGTTCCTTTTCTCTGAATATTCTATGTTCTCTAAGATCTGTAACAGCTGCTGTTTCTAATACTATTTTGTAAAAAAAGACACCAAAAGTCAAAAGAAGGGGACTCATTACCAAGAAAGGCTAAAGAAACAGCCATTTTCCCCACACTGCTCTGCTTTTAACTGCTCTTTGTTTTTCTGATTTATTTTTCTTTCAAGTGTCTGTTTTCCCACCTGTGAGGATTGGGGCTCCCCTGAGTCTCTACCAGACCCCAATTCAGGTTGTTTGTAATGCCCATCCCATTTGTAACATACAAGGGGTTTTCCAAACAAACAAAAACAGAAACAAAAACAAGGAAGATCCTAGTCTGTCTCTTTCCCTTGAGAGAGGGGGGAAATCAGAGTAAAAGAAAGGCAAAGGTGGTCTGTCCCTCAGGCAGTCCTTTGGGGCTTGGCTTATCAGCTAGTACAGTGTCTTTAATTAGGGTTTACCTCCAGCCCCTCCTCTTGGGGTACCTGCTTTATAGCTGATCCATGCCATTTCAGGGGCAGCAAGGCCTGCAACTGTCTCCCTCTTAGCTGATCTGGTTCTGGGGGTCAGCAGTCCCTGCAGTACAAAAGTCTTCCAGTTCAAACCCCCCTGCTGGGGGGGGGGGTGTCCCACTTTAAGCTCTCCGCCCTCCAGGCAGTGCAAGCCTTACAGGTGTGCCTGATTAGTGCTAAACCAGCCCAGAAGCTAATTAGTCTCTTTTCTACTAGAGTGAGAGTGCACCTTCACACCATCTTTTTATTTGACTTCAATTAAGCTTTCCAAAAGTCTCTTGAGTCTCACAAGCTTATTCACTCGGAGGAGATAGGCAGTTTCTCCCAGTTCTAGAAAAGAGAGTCAGTATTCTTTAAAGGAGAATTTTCTGTTTGGTTATAGCTGCCTGTGTCGTGCATGTGTGGCCAGCTTATTGAGAGGTTGATCTGACTGCCAATAGAAGAACACCCATTGATTTTAGTGAGTGCTGGATCAGTTTCTCAAGCCTCAATACTGCATGGCTGGGCATGCCATCAGTTCTTGTTGAAATCAACGTGGATTGAGAGATCTCAACACCTTATTGGCTGGCGCTCGTCATTCCCAAACCTTTACAGCATGCTGACAGTGGCATTGCATTAGAGTCACACTATCATGATTCAACCTTTTCAAGTCAGAGGATCATCATATCCCCAGAACCATCAACAGAACTGGAAGGACAAGTCATTGATTCACCTCTAATTGAAGTCTTATGCGTCCTGCTCTTGCTTCACAGTTTTCCTTTGTTTACAGTTTGTCTTTCACTCAACTTCTGGGTCTAGCATTAGTGAGACTGTGTTACTAGATGTCTCTAAGTCACGGTACATGAATGTCTGTGCCCTATCGAAGGTGCTGTAGATTTGCTGGAAATGAGGTAATGGCAGAACAACAACACTGTTAATTATCACCTCTTTTTTTCCCTGCTTCAGGGCCAGTCATACTAAAAATTCTGACCTATTATTATTGAATCTCAGAGAAAGATGGATATTGATATGATGAGGCTGTAGCTGGGAGGGCAGAAGCAACATGGGTGTATTACAAAGGTGCATGTTACAGGTGCTATGTCAGTGGATACTGATATCTCCAGAAAGGGATCGAATAGTTATTCAAATAAAATAGACTTTCATGACTTCATTATAGACTAAAGTTTGATAATTAAATCAGGTGGATGGTGACGCAGAATCCATAACTGCTATGGTTTACATCAAGTGCCACAGGGGATTGGTGACTTTTAATATGGCCAGCACTTCCAATGGATGCAGCACTCCACAAACACCTGAAATCTGTCCATATGGAGTGGATTTTTTTTTAAACTTTCTTTGCATTTGAGAAAATAGTACTTTAATGCTTACTCAATCACCAGCAAAATAGAAGCCTATACTAAAAACAAGATCAAAATACATTTAATAGATTTTTTTAAATCACTCAGACATCTCAGGTGTAGATTGTCTCTATTTAAAAATATGGACAACTAGGAAAAATCCACAGTCCAATAGCATAAAAAGTTTCACTGATAGATCAGAGCAATGCTATCACAAATTGACATTTCCTGTCCTATGATGATCAACAGCCCCCCAACACGCCTTTCAAGATCCATAAGTCCTACACATGCCTATCACAACCTGTGGTGTACTTCAGTGGTTCTCAACCAGAGGTCCGGGGCCCCTGGGAGGCCACGAACAGGTTTCAGGGGGGCCGCCAAGCAGGATCAGCATTAGACTCGCTGGGGCCCAGGGCACAAAGCTGAAGCTTCACTGCATGGGGCTGAAGCCCAGGGCCCTGAGCCCCGCCACCCGGAGCTGAAGCCGAAGCCTGAGCAATGTAGCTTCATGGGGGCCCCAGGCAATTGCCCGGCTTGCTACCCCCTAACGCTGGCCCTGACTTTTATATGCAGAAAGCCAGTTATTGTGGCACAGGTGACGTTTTTATAACATGTTGGGGGGGGCTCAGAAAGAAAAAGGTTGAGAACCCCTTACCTTATGCAGTAACTCAAATGCCCCAACAACAAGTATGTGGGTGAAACCAGACAATCACTATGCTGTCAAATGAATTCACACAGGAAACTGATAAAAGACGAAAAGCTCTATCCAGGGGTGAACATTTTTCACAAAGTGATCGCTCCACATCTGACCTCTCAGTCCTTGTCCTCAATGGAAATCTGCACAACACCTTCAAGAGACAACTATGGGAAATTAAATTCATAACTCTGCTGAACACTAAAAACCATGGACTTAATAGAGACACTGGTTTTATACCTCATTACAACAAGTTGTAACATACCGTACTGCCTGCTAACCCTTAACTGTACACTTCATTTTGAGTGATCTCCAACAGCATGTATGACCCCATATGCTCAACGCTGTCCCGCCTTATATTTAGTTTGAACACTCTGGTTATCTTCTCCAGACCTGAGGAAGAGCTCAGTGAAGCTCGAAAGCTTATCCCTTCCACCAACAGAAGTTGGTCCAATAAAAAAATATTACCTCACCTACCTTGTCTTTCTCATATCTTGGGACCAACACGGCTACAATAACGCTGCAAACATTTCCTCATGACAGTTACACATAACAAAACTGTATACCAATTTTAAGAAGAAACACTCAAGAGGAAATAATGACATTGATTTTCAAGCCACTGTCCTACAAACCCAGCTAGTTATAAAATCAGATGAAGCACCATCACCATCCAAAGGTTAGCGTCAGTCACATTACAGCTTTTCTTTTCATGTTCATTTTAGGAAGTCACAGCATTTTCATTCGCGATTCAGCTTCCCTTTATTAGGCAGCAACATCATGTAGACATCCTTTATTTTGAGCTTAATGTTGTTAACAGAATTATTTTCTAGGCATAGGTGTGTGGTTCTGTTTACTAGATTTTAAAAGAAAAGAGTGGATCTCCAGCTAAGTTACACTAATATGACACAAGTAACTTCAGTGGGTTTATGCCAATGTACTGGAGTGGAGAATCAGGCCCAGTGTAAGCTAACAAGGAGCCCTGTATATTTCATAAATTTTAATCCCTTTTTGAAGCACCCTTCTCTCCCCATCACCAGATTATTTTAATCAGTTTGTTTGTTTGCTTCTTAACAAATTCTGCTAGCAGAACCCTCTTCTCTTCCTAGTGAGAAGATCATAATTTATGAATGACAACCAGTTAAATAAGCTCTTTTGTGTTTCCTTGGCAACAAACCTATCTTAATACTCATTTCAATAAGGCTGACAAAATCATGGAGTGGTTCCTTCCCCACCTTTTAGAACAACTACAACATTTTGAGTCAACGGGGTCAGACTAGAGATCCACTGCATTTTTTTTTTAAATCAGAAAGTGATATTTTTCCTTTGGAGAATAAATTTGCTCCTGCTAAGGATGGATGTATCAGAAATCATCCACCTTTCCTCTCCTTATGATGAATAAGATATCTCTTAAAAGATGATGGCAAAGAGAAGGCTAAAAGAAGAATGAAATTATCATTCTGTCAGAAACCAGGCCAGAGAAATATAGATTAAAGCATGCTTCAAGGTCAATGACCCTCTTCCCCAGTCAGGAATGCCTTGTACTGTATCTTAATGTGCTGCAATTAAGAAAATAATGGATTAAAGTAAATGCTTCATAAAATGCTGTAACTGAGGAGTCAGGAAACGAACGATTAACTGATTCTGCAAATTCTTTCAGGGAGGACAACAGCAGCATTCAGGAGAGATGCACGTGTAATAAATTCCCATGATCCCAGTTCATTATGTTGCAATAACACAGGCATTCCCAGAAGTATATCCTTTTTTGCTTAGAAGGATTTCTCTGTATGTATGCAACATTGAACCTCATGTGCAGACTATGTTTTTAAAGGTACAATAACTTTGAAATGTTCGTAACTTAACAAAACTTTAGGGTTGTTCTTTCAAAAGTTTACAACTGAACATTGTCTTAATACAGCTCTGAAACTTTACTATGCAGAAGCAAAATGCCTTTTAACCACCTTAATTTAAACGAAACAAGCACAGAAACAGTTTCCCTACCTTGTCAAATCTTTTTTTTTTTAATTTTCCCTTCTTTTTTTAGTAGTTTAAGTTTAACACAGTGCTGTACTGTACAATATTTCCTTTTTTTTTTTTTTTTTGGTCTCTGCTGCATGATTGCGTACTTCCGCTTCCAAATGAGGTGTGTGGTTGACGAGTCAGTTCGTAACTCTGATGTTCATAACACTGAAGTTCTACTGTAGTAGTTTGAAGCATTAATGTCCAGATAAAAGATCATAGGAGCTAGGGTGACCAGACAGCAAATGTGAAAAATCGGGACAGGGGGTAGGAGGGTAATAGCAGCCTATATAAGAAAAAGACCCAAAAATCAGGACTGTCCCTATAAAATCGGGACATCTGGTCACCCTAATAGGAGCATGCAAAAATCTGAGTACAATGTTAACAAATATTATTGGTCCCCAGCTAATGTCAAATGATACAAGTTTCATCTTCCCAATATCAAATTATGTCTCCGAATGCTCACTACTTTAGGCATTGTGCACTTAAGCCCAATCCTGCAAACACTTACATTCATGTTTAGCTTCACTATTGTAAGTAGTCCCATTGAAATTGATGGGGCTAGTCATGGTAGTAAAGTTAAGCACGTGTGTCAGTGTTTGCCAGATTGGGGCCCTCCTTTGTAGAATTTTACACCTTTTGACATCTACTTTCCCCTTTCCCCTTATTTAAAAGGAGAAAAGACATTTTCTTCTTTTACACTGTCCTTTAACTAGGTGTGTAGGATGTCACTGATGTGGTACACATAGACTTTTTTTCCCCCTGTGGTAGCCACTGTAGAATGCAAACACAGTCCAGTGGGGTATTTCCACTTTGAATCCCAGGGAAAAGCAGGAAGTGCAAAGAAACACAAAAATGAAAACAACCAGGAAAAATGTTAACCACCCTTTTTAATCAACACCAGGTTCCATTTTCTAACGGTCAGTTTGATTTTTATTCTATTCAAGCCAGTTCAACCCTTCCCTAGTTAGACTGCTAGGCTGTTGACATTTCTGTTTAACCTGAATGTTGTAAAACATTTTACTCTACAAAATAAATGGAACGAGAGCACCAAGAATAATGTGACTTTTGTTGCTAACATTTAAAAAACCATTTTAAACGCTGGCTGTATGTGAACTCTGGGGAGAACAAACAAGAACCTTGACACTGATTCAGGCAGAAAGGTGAGTTGGAATGCATGGCATGACTGAGGTCTGAGTGAACTGAGCTCTTGACAAATCCTACACACCATCTCAAGTTTAGTTAAGATATAGAACTGGCAGTTAATATCAAGAATGGGCACTGACTCATCTTAGTATAGTTGTACTATTAATTAGATGGCTGTAAACTGACATGTATACTGTCTTACTAGGGAAGTAAAAGGATAAATAGAGCCAAGCTTGATAATGCTGATTATAATGTAGAGAGACAAGGTGGGTGACATATCTTTTATTGCACCAACTTCTGTTGGTGAGAGACAAGCTTACACAGAGCTCTTAAAGCTTGGCTCTCTCCCCAACAGAAGTTGGTCCAATAAAAGATATTACCTCACTCACCTTGGCTCTCTAATATCTGGGACCAACATGGTTATAACTACACTGCATACAACAATGGAAGATTTTAATGTAGTCCTTCCGCCATCCCACCACAGCGACCCACACGTTTGTACCAAACTAATGAAAATAAAATTGTATACATCCTCTGTGTGCTGATACCATCTCCACAAATGTAGTGTAGCTGTTTAATAAACTGCAGAAGCTACTATGCACCTTTGACCACCACATCTACCCTCTGCCCATGGATCCATCTCCCAAGGACTTGCTGTGCCATTCCAACACACACACCCCACCCATCAGCTTCAAACCACCACCAATTTTTAATCAACCTGACATAGAAGCATTTGCATCTCATATCACTCAGCCTCCAAAACATCCAGTGTGTAACACAAGTCATCAAAATGTGTGACCAGTGACCAAAATGTGACACCTGTGTTTTAGTGCATGTTCCGCCATAATTGACTCTTCATAGTGTTTTTTTAAATACAAAGCCTGGTTTTAAGGGTGTTTTCTCACCAATGTGAGTCAATTAAACCAGTTTTGTGCGTTGTAGCAGCCTTCCTCCCCAAAAATCAACCTCTTAGAGATTGCAAAACTGAATTCACACACCGAGAAAACAAGTTTTACACTTTAAAAACATTATAATCTGTCAGTTATAGCAAGACATGCAACAGTGCACAGGGGTCACACATTCTGATCATTTGGATCCCTTGCCTAGGCTGCCCCAGTTCAGTAATGCAGCAGTCCTATTCCCTCCCCCCCTTCACACACACACACAGGTGCCCACTTTCCTCCTCAGTTACTGCAGCTGCACATGCACACACAATATGTCAGCTATTATTAATGCAAACCCGCCCCTTCACACATACACACACACACACGCTCATTCCTCACCCCAACCCAATTAATACCTCTCCAACACACACATTAATCCCATTCCTCCCCCAGTTACTGCTGCTTGGGTCTCCCTACCTTGCTGCTGTACGCCCACTGTCTTCTTGGACCTAGAAGCACCATATGCCTTTCTGTCCCAGAGCCAATCCACTCCATGGAGCAAAGAGACTAGGGCAAGGAGCAGAGTAGGAGCCAAGCAATTTCAGTTGGAGGCAAATGGAGCCAATGCCATTGTCACAGGTGCATAAAAAGACTCCCCCCAGCTCAAGGCTGGCCCTTCTCATGCCCCTCCACACCTCTCTGGTGTGATGAACAATGTATCAGCCCAGTAACTTCCTGCCTCTTTGCCTCACCCCTATTTAAAATGCCTTGGTGGCTGGGCAGCTCCCCTCCTTCTACTGTGGGTCTGTCTGCTGGGGTGCAGGAAGCGAGGAGCCAAGGAGCAGGTGGCCCAGAGGTGCAGGCTAGCAGAGCCTACCCTCCAAGGCACAGCCTGACGATGCCAGGCAGCCTCCAGTACAGTGGAGGGGTCTGTTCCATTTTCTGTCTCCAAATGTAGAACTTCAAAATTACCCCAGTCAGAGGCCAAGAATAGGGGAAGACTCAGCCCAGGGCCACTGACAGCCTTTGCATACATAAATACTTTCATGGCTTTAAAACACATCATCTCACAACCTCTGCAGGGCTGTTGGGAAAGGCAGCTTTACAGCTTTCCAATGGGACCCAGTGCTCAGTTCTAACCCTGGAAGAGCCTGATAGATCTGACTTTAAAACTGTGACCTTTCGATGTATTTAAAAACGCTTGTTAAGATCATATTTAGAGGAGTTTGTTACCATGTACAGTGGGACTGATGGTAACTAAGGCACCTGGCTTTGCAGATGGAAAGATGCAAGAAATAATCCCTATTCAATTGTTTTAAACTCCCTAAAAACTCTTTGAGGAGGAATGGTTTGTGAAACACACGAGGCATACTCAAAAAACATGACTGTGTGGAGTGGAATAAATGTGTTATCAACACTCATTTGAGATGATCTATTACTCCTGTAAGTAAGGACTACTCACATGAATAAGGGTTTGCAGAATGACGTTCATATAGTGTGAGTTCTTTAGAGCTGGGGCTGTGTGTTAGTGTGTGTAAAGAATGAGTCAGACCTGTGATATTGCATACATTAGTACAGGGGTCGGCAACCTCTGGCACGCGGCTCGCCAGGGTAAGCACCCGGGCGGGCCGGGCCAGTTTATTTGCCTGCCGCGTCGGCAGGTTCGGCCGATCGCGGCTCCCACTGGCCGCGGCTCGCCGCTCCGGGCCAACGGGGGCCACGGGAAGCCGCGGCCAGCACATCCCTCGCCCGCGCCGCTTCCCGCTGCCCCCATGGGCCCGGAGCGGCGAACCGCGGCCAGTGGGAGCCGCGATCGGCCGAACCTGCCGACGCGGCAGGCAAATAAACAGGCCCGGCCCGCCAGGGAGCTTACCCTGGCGAGCCGCATGCCAGAGGTTGCCGACCCCTGCATTAGTATATGTATTACTGCAGTACCTAAATACAGCCCCCCCCCCCAAAACAAACAAACAAACAAACAAACAACATTAGAAGAAAGTTATGGTTGCAAAGTCAAGCACTCAAAAGTTAGGAAATGCCTGTGTAACCTTTTTTTGGCCCTCTTGTGCATAATACATTATAATATAGTCTTTAATTTCATAAGCATGTACTGTTCTTTCCTCAAAACCCTGCCTCATTCAGTGCACAGGACAGATGGTGCTCAGTGAATGGGTATATTCAATATTTCTTTTTATTCTTGGCATCCAATAATAGAAAATTATGGGCATTCAATTATAGGCATCACTACCTGCACCACCTATGATAAATAATAATTATAGTTGTTTGCAGGGTTAATTGTGCATTGTAAGCTAATGAAGCACCATCATTAGCCAAGAACAACTTATATACTGAACACTTACAAATTTTCAGAGAAGACTAATTCAACATTAATATCAAGACCCTGAAATGCAAATGAAACACAACAGTGTATTTCTAGCTTCCAGAGTAAAAACACACTCTTTGAATGATTTATAGTTGCCTGCTTTGCAATGATAATCTGCCAGTTCAGCACTGAGAGTGCCAAAAAGATATTTAATTGAAAACCTGGCAAGTGTTCCCTATTAGATTTTTAAAATGTGATCCTGATTACCAAAAAAAAAGCAAGGTGATTGAATCTGCAGTGGTGGTTTGTTTGTTTTTTTATTTCTCCAGAGCATATATAGAGGGGATTTGAGGAGGGATAGCTCAGTGGTTTGAGCATTGGCCTGCTAAATCCAGGATTGTGAGTTCAATGCTTGAGGGGGCCACTTAGGGATCTGGGGCAAAATCAGTACTTGGTCCTGCTAGTGAAGGCAGGGGGCTGGACTTGATGACCTTTCAGTTCTATGAGATAGGTATATCTCCATATATTATTGAAACAACATATTGCTATTTTACATAAATACACTGAAAAGCAAGTGTTGACTATGGTCATTTTGTTTCTGTTTCATTTTGATGTTTAAAAGCCTGCTTAAAGTCTACTTCACAAAGGACCATTTTGATGTTTATCCCACTCAGCATTTTAGTTTCACAGAGCTGCACTACAATCCATCACAGATATTAAAAGAGATTATTTTGAATCCTAGGAAAGGAATTTTGATTATCAGATAATAGCAGTGACTAGGGCCTTGATCCTGTGCCCTGTCCCATTTTAGTCAATGTCAGAATTCACAATGACTTCAGTCAGGCACTAGAACTGCTGCTTTCTCCTTTCTGTCTGGACAGTAGCATGTAAACCTTTCCCTCGCTGCCCTGATCCATCCTGTCCTCAGCACTGCAATCCACTCTACCTGGCACAGCATTGAAAACTGAGGCAACCTTCTTGCTAAACCAAGTCTCTCACTATGGGACACCCATGCTCTGTGATGGGCATTAGCTGCCTCTTGGTTTCTGGGTAGGATTTCAGGGGTTGGTTTTGACCTATAAAGTTGTAACTATCTTGGGACCCACTTATTTGGAAGGCTGCCTCTTCCTGTGCAATACTGACAGTTACAACAGTGGAGCATCCTGAGGATCAGCCAGAAGGTGGTTCGCTGGGAAAGGTCCTCAACCTTATTATTCATCCCCCTCATTACACGGCTGCTTTGAAATATCTCAAACATACCCCCTGCAAAGGCTGTCTGTTTTCCCTTATGCAGAGGGCTGAGATACTGGGGCTTTTGGAGAGTGTGAGTAGACTTTGGATGGGCTACAGGTGACTTCCTGTGACATGAGTTGAGATATGCGGTTGGAGAAGCTATTGGGCTGGATAGCTCTTGTAAATCAGTGTAACCCAATTGAAATCTATGGAGCTGTGTCAATTTACAGTCAGGTAGTATCCTGGAGCTATTCTTTGCTTCCTGGATTGTGTTTTAGAAGCTGTTCAAACACCTGTAGCCTGGATAGATGCTCTATCAGCCCCATCAAGTCCATTGCAATCAAAAAGACTCCCATTCACTTCAAGGGCTTTGATTCCTTCAAAATAAACATGCTGTTCTAAATACTTGTATAAAAGTCCAACCGTGCAAGGTGCGGAGTAGCTTTCACTCCCATTGACTTAACTGGGAGTTGGCACTTTGCAGCATCAGATTCTTAATCCTTAGCTCAAGGTCTGATTTTATTGAAAGGAAAATCAAATACATTGGGAAGCTTCAGTGGGATTAATAAGGAATGGACCAAGTTGGTTTCCAAGTGACATATGAAAATAACTCAACCTTTTATCTGCTAGGCTTTGTTTCTGGGAAAAAAAACCAGAATTTTTGCTCAAGGTGTAAAGATCACAAGTTAAAACAAAACAATTACTTTCTTATGGGGAAATCTGAATTTCAGAGTTTAAAAGCATTTGCCTCTTCTTAAAGGACAATCCATGAAGCTAAAAACAGAAACATCCACTGGATTTATGAGCTGTTTGTTAACCAGATATATTAGCAATGCAGGCTGCATTTTTTCACTCCATCCTTTGTCTGCTGCAGCCAGTTTTGCCACCCTCGTTCATGCTGAATAGGATACGTACACCCGCAAGCAGTTTCATTGAAATCAACAAGACTACTCATGGACAAAAGTATTCTTCACCATAAGTAAATGTGGCAGAATCAAGCCCCTTCTAAATATTACATAGTTCAGGAAGTGGCCTGTGACATCTCTCAGATGCTAATATGATTGAGGAAATAGATTCTTAATGTATCTGGCTCCAGCAAAACTGGCTAGCAATTCAGTTGAGCAGGATGGGGTTTGGACAGGAAATTTCAGCCTATTTATTTGGGGACAGATTGCAATTAACCCTCAAGCAGCCAGGCACGGGATTAAGGGGGAGTAAGACACCGAACCCCAGCATGGTCACACTAAAACTTCATGCATGATGCTCTCCTTCCGCTACACAAGCAGGTGGGCAAGGAAGAGAGACAGAGTGGCTGGAGGTTTAACCTCTGCACCTCCAGGCCAGCAGAAATGAGCTAGTCCAATGGGGAAAATAAAGAGAGGAAGGATATTCTTGTGGTTAAGGCACTGGACTATGACTCAAGAGGCCAGCATTCAATTCCTGGCTGTGATACAGACTCCCTGTGTGCCTGACTTTCTCTGCCTCAATTCCCTGTTTGTAAAATGGGCATAATTCTTTCCCCCCCCCCCCCCCCCCCCCCCCCCCCCCCCCCCCNGCTATTCAAGGCAGGGTCTGTCTCTTACTGTGTATATGTACAGTGACTATCACATAAAACAACAAATAGGCTGCATCATTTTCAGGGCTGCGGTAAGTTGCTGGCTCATGCCAGGCGAGGTGTTACTATGTGCTACCACTGCCGGAAAGGGTTCGGCCTGAACACTCATTGAGACTCTGATGCTTAGCTTGACTTTTTCCACTACCTCTTTGAAGACATGCATTTAAGTTTTCATGCTCTTAATTTCCAAAGTGGCAGGTCAAGGATGCAGCCTGGAAGAAGGAATATAAAATAATCGCTTCCCCTTTAGTTTACCTGTCTCTTTTACATTGAACACAACTGTCTGATATATTCTGCCCACACACCTAATATTGAATTTGTTTTCTTTCAGCTACGATGAGTGCATTGGGCCTGGAGCGACACAAATCTATATTCCTACAGATGATCCTCCACCCTATTCTCTAACAGATCCTTGTCAAAGGAATGAATTGTCTATAAACATTAGCTTGGAAGAGGAGGCAGCCTCTGGGACTACAGGAAGGTCTTCTAATTATCCAGTCAGACTGCAGGACTTGCAGCAGCCCATCTCATCAATTTCTTTGACAGCACTCACTCTCGAGGCTGCCCCCCCATATGAGACGGTTGTGTGTGAACAAAATAGCCCCATTCCGCTGGTTCCAATGGATGTGCTGAAAAATTCTTCAACTGACTGTCAAACCCTTCTCAACCAAATCATCTAAATGAAAGTGGCTCTTTCCACCCACTCTTTAGGAGGAGTCTGTCAGGATGAGAAAATGGGGTTTAAACAGAAGAATAAAACCCATAAAACTTTTATCTATTTTATATCTTTAAATGAGGCTGGATTTTTTTAACAGTGAATTTTGAAAGTTTACCTAAACTTTTATCTTTGGGCTTTGAATTATTCCCTGGTGTCTCATATAAACAACTGCAGAATAAAACAACAGCAACAAGCAGTGCATCCAACCTTTTTGAAGCATCTGAAAATACATTCAAGTCAGCCACTGTTAATGTAGATACATTTTAGCCAATTGACACTATTTGTCAATGTTATGGTATTTGCATGTTGTAGAGCAAAAAGAGGAAGAAGAGTTTTTTGTTGTTTGTATACGTCATTGGTACATTATAACAAATGTCTTAGAAATAAGAAAAAAAACTATAATTTATAAAGCATTTTTTATTTAAATATATTTCAAGTAGACAGGCTGGATAGTATCTGGAAAATGTGGTTATCATAACTACTCATCTACTCGAAGGTGATAAAAGATGGTATTTTGCTATTCTTAACCTTTACATATATTGGCTACCATGATTTTGATGCCATTCCAAAAAGTGCCAATCCCACATCAAAATAAAAAAAATATAGGAGTGCTAGAAATGTCACTGGATTCTCAGAAATGCTCATTGGCTAGACCTACAGCAATGGGTTTCCAGAATTGCTAATTGATGAGGAAGGCCTATGACAGTTTTCCTAGAAGCTCTTCCTGGTGGGGTTGGTACCTGTGAAAATTCCATCACAGCGTGGTGGCTTGGCATAGCTATGGCGGGAAAGGTGTTTTGAAATACTAGCAGGTAGGTTAGGCCTGGTTCTCGTGGTACAAAGCTGCATTTCCAGGCATTAGCTAGTCGTCTTTCTCAATTATAAGCCTACAGTACGTTCAAGGGATCATGACCTTTCCCTGCAGTAATTGTCAAAGTGCAAAGTAAATAATAGATGCCAGGACTTGGCATGCACAATGACATAGTGAATCTTATTTTGCAAAAACCCCTTTAATCATTCATGATCTCTTTCACTGCAATTTAGCTGTCCATAAATCTTGCATCTGTTCTTAGATCTCTCTCACTCATATATCTGAGAGAAATAGACTCATTCTACCAATAACAACAGAGGTAAACTCTGTAAATATGAAGATTTGACCTTACTTGGTATGTAGTCCAGATCCTCAACTGGTGTAAATCAATGTAGCACCTTTGAAGCCAATGGATCTAGCCCATTTTGGTAAATCTCTTGCAGATAGTTCTTCAGTTTTCACATGGGCAGAAAGGACCTCAGTTTAATATCTTCTCTGAAGGACAAGTATGTAATTACTTCTTATGAAAACGAATACAGTACATATGTTATCATTGCTTTATGTTTTCTTCCAGATCATTGATGAAAATGATGATCCCCCCTTTACAGTTACATTTTGAGACTTTATCAGTTAACCAGTTTTTAATGTATGCCATGTTAATTTTATATTAGTCTAGTTTTTAATCAAAAATGTCATGTCATGCCAATTCAAATGCTCTACAGACGTCCAAGTATATTATATCAACACTATTACCTTTATCAACCAAACTTGTAAGATCTCAAATTAGTTTGACAGGATCTATTTTCCATAAACCCATGTAGAGCTGTATAAATTTCATTTCCCACCTTTAGTTCCTTACTGATCCATCACTGACAAGATTTAAATCAAGGGTGGATGTTTTTCTAAAGTATCTGCTGTAGGAATTATTTTGGGGCAGTTCTATGGCCTGGGCTAAACAGATCAGCCTGGATGTGCACAATAGCCCCTTCTGGCTTTAGCATCTATGAATTTAGTAGGACCTTACCCCATGAGTAGTCCTACTGGAATCAGTGGGACTACCTGCAGAATAAGGTACTAGTCAAGTAAGGGTGACAGAATCTGACCCATAAATATTAGAAAGTAAATGAGAGTTTAGAAAATTCTTTCCTTTGTAACTATAAAATTGTGGTGCTGGGAGTGTCTCTTGAAGCTGAGAGCACTTTGCACCTCAGAGGATCAGGCCCCCAATCTGTTGTTAGGAACATACAGCTAAGAAAGTACTTCTTAAATATTATTTTTAACCTGACAGTGTCCCTTTAATTTATTTCATTCCCCTCCATTAATTTTCCACGTATGGTGAAGGGCTAAGATTTTTTCCCAAAAAATCTCATTTTGATGAAGGCAGTGGTGAGAACAGCAGATTTGTATTTTGTCTAGTGAGGGAGAAGTTACCAGTGCTGAAACTGTAGATATCTAATCAAACTCTCTGTTCAGACACTAGAGCTAAAACATTCTTAGTATTGTAATCTGGATTACAGGTAGCAGGATTGTTCACAAATAGCTGTCTGCTCCCCCTTATGGTGAATTGTTTTATAAAATAAACTAATCTGTTTATCATACTATGTAGACATCATTCAAAGGGGCCAATCCATCAAAAATATGTCCAGCTTGTTTGTCAGAGAGGGACACAGTAGCCAACTAGAACATCATCTTCCATACTCACATTCAGCATAGAACCCAGGCACATACTTCTGCTGGTTTGGGCCTTAACAATGATTAATTGTTTATATGTTTTAAGTAAAATAAATACTACTAACAATAATGTAGTACTTCTATAAGTAATTTAGCACTGAGTGCACAGGTATGTTATCTTGTCATATACTTACTATAAAGAAATACTTGCTTTCTGAACAGTGACCAATGAAAAAGTGCTTCTTTTAGTAAATAGTATTTAACTGATTTTTTTTTTTAATTTCCTCCAAATTAGAATTAGAAGTAAAAGTATGTTATTAATTGTACTAAGTAACTTTGCAATTAGTATTTCACTGAAATGAATTGCTGGAGTGATTTTTTAAAACCTTGTTGGTAATTCTTTTTAAACATGTGAAAGCTAAACATTATGTGGGAATAGTTGGAGAAGTCTGAATGGAAGTGACCCAGATACTATTCAGGACAGAGAATACCATTAACAGATGTTTGTGTGCAACTATAACCTCTCTCCAGTAGATTTTTACTACCACCGCCAGAGTAAGAAGCGTTGACTATAGTTCTTTTTAATTATGTAATAGAGAAATCTAATTTCTTAGAGAACACTGGACTATTTAAAGGTCCAATCTAACCCCTACTTACTCAACAGGATTCTTTCTCCAGAGTTTAATGGGAGTTGGGTTAGACCCTAAGAGAACTATATCCTGCTATCAGGTTGTGCCCCAGACACTCTCTTAACTTCAAAGGGTGCCCTTTGGGCAGGCTGAGTGCAGGACATGGCCTTTTGTTTATCTCATTATGGTCAGGAAAAACAGTTTGGACACAGTGTTTCTTGCTGTTAACATTGGCACATGTCTGTATTCATCTCCTTTATTTGGGGTATTTTTAGTATACTGACCTTTGCAGACTGAACTTTTAGTAAAGAACATAAATGTAAATCATAGAACTCCTGTGCTTTTTGTTGCATCTGTACTGATTTTGGACCACTCGTTGTCTTCTTTAGTTGTCTGTCAATTGACTAGGTTAATTCAGGGCAAGATTATGGCTCCCTCTACACACCCTCTCTGGGAACTAAGGGGGAGAAGCCTATCCTCGGGCTACTCACACTGTCAGAACACAGGGGAGGGCAGCTTCCATAGAGTCACTCCTCCTCCTTCTGCACAGTTGGGCGGGGAGTGTGGGTGGAGCTTTGATTCTGTTTCCCTACCCCCCCAATGTACTGGCCAAGGTTGCAGATTACTTCACCCGTGCAGCAAAGGGGGAGGCTCAATTTCCTCCCTTGTTTGTTCCTGGGGAAGTGCATATACATGCTACTCTTTGGAAATAAACAGACTAACCCTTAAGTTTATGCCTGAGTATTCGCCAACTGCCAGACTCATGTGTATGATAATTTTTCATCTAACTCCTACAAATAATGAGTGGCCCTCATCTAAGCCAATCTCTGCCCACCCACTTAAATAAATGGCCTCCTCAGCAGCTGGATCTAATTCCCACTGAAGTAACCTGTAGCCTTTCCATTGACTTCACTGAGAGCTAGATCCATCCCAAAACACATAAGAGCTACAATTACAGCCCCTATAGGAAATGAACATCTTATCAAAACCACAACATGGTCATAGTCTTATAGGATCCACAAATGCAGATGTTTCCAGCTGGGCACTAGGGGAAGCCTGTTCTTTGAGAAGAGAAGCAGCATCTTGGTCTCCATTCCATGAATATCAATGGAATTAGTGGTGCCTTTTCTCTTCCCCAACTCGTGTATGAACCGACTCCCTCAGAGGTTATGTTGAAATCGTGACATACCGTTGAGAGTCAACAGCAGCACAGAGAGTCTCTTCTTGCCAGTAATGTTTAATTTCAATAAATGTGTTTCCTTCATCAGAAAAAGTGTTATCCCAGTGCACATTCGATAGTAATTAACTACTCATTGCTTCATTTTTAAGTAGCTAAACTCACCAGTTATAGCACTGAAATGTGTTTGAGCTGTCCTCTATTACTCTGTTTCTCAAACACAGATTTTTCAAAACTGCAACTATTTTCATAGAAACTATGCACAAATAAATATGGTGACATTTGTAGTATCTGCACAAAACTAATGTATATTCACCTTGAATTTTACACTTTTTCCTAGATCTTTGGTTTTCATGCATTTAAATAACTGAAACGTGCAATATATTTCACCACATTTGCTGTTAAGCATCTGTTCACATGCCTTCCCATTGAGATATGGAGTATTATTCTACACAATGGTACATTTCAGGCTTCTTCTAAGCAAGATATATCTTGTGCTGTCACCGGTTCAGAATGAGGCACACACACAAAAAAAAAGCTTCCACACGTTGTTAGTTATCCATTGTCCCTTTTTTGAATCCCTGTGAAAGAGAACAAAGTGTGGAGTAAAACAGATTGTTTAGGTAGGATACATTTTGATATCTCTATATGAGGCAGCAAAGTAGTTCTGCATGCTCATGACTAGAACATTTTCATTTGCCTGTAGGTCAAGTTGCTTACTGTCAAATCATTTAAAAGGTGTCTTTCTTTTAACTCACCTACAAACAGGTTAGGGCATCAGTGATGTACATGCTCAGAACTGCTTTCTCGTTACACGTTTATCTGGTCAACTTTATTAATAGCGATGCTCTGTGTTAACCAAAGTTCTAGTTCAGGGGTCGGCAACCTCTGGCACGCGGATCGCCAGGGTAAGCACCCTGGCGGGCCGGGCCNTCTTAGAGGAGATGAATGAAGAAATAGATCCTAATGAAAAATAAGTGCAGGTGTAAACATCCCAGTCCCATTCTACCCTTCTGGAAAAGTCCTAGAACGTAACAGAAAATTATAAATTTGCTATAGCTTTTTTTTTTTTTTTTAAAGACAAACAATTCCATAACATTTAATAGAGAATTATATCCCTGCTTTAGAATTCTAGAGTATGGTTCAAAAAAACCATAGACAGGACAGGATCCTTCGATAAATTCTACAGGACTTTCCCAGAAGGCCAACAATAGAACAATTTACAAGAATCTCTTGCTATCCCAGCTATGCCTTCAAAATAAAGATGTCAAGCCAGTCACCTTACAATTGTCGATTATTTTTTGCTATTCATTGTAAAGTGCCAGCTGTGTGCTAGACACAGAGGTACATTACTTCATTATACAACTTGTGGCAATCCACTCTGCGTAGGGATTCATCAGCCATCCCAGTTGTCAAGAGGTAAGATGCCAGAATGGGAACAAAGGGGGTGGGCGGAATGAAGAATAAAAAAAATATCTGAAGAGGGAAAAAATCCCTTATGTTATTGTAGAGGTGAAGTTTAAATTCCCTTTATTCTGGTAGAGTTTCCAGTCAGATTTCAGGATGTTGACTAGTTTATAATGGAAAAAATGCATGACACTACTTCCTGGCCTCTGAATTAGCAATTGTATCTGTAAGGAACTAATAGCAGCTGGAGCTTTCTTTCCAAATCCTGGGTGTCCTGTCTATATCCTTTAGAAAACACAGGAAATAGACATTTACTTAATTCAGGTTGCTTCCATGACCAAACTAAGAACACCAAACTTTCCTTGCATATGGTTTTCATCACCATAGTATCTCAGTGCCTCCCCACTATTAATGGATTATATTCTCGCAATGCCCTTGTGAGGTACGGAAGCGCTAACCCATTTCACAGATAGAGAGCTAAGTCATAGGCCTTGTCTACACTATACAGTTTTGTCGACAAAAGTCAGCTTTTGTAGACAAAACAGTGGAGGTGTACACACTGAAACTCTCCTCCAGCCAATGTAACTCCCCTGCTATGCCGACATAATAAAACTACCTCAACAAGAGGAGTAGGGCTTATGTCGGTGTAGTTAGGGTGATGCAGTGTCTGTGTAGACACTCCTTTCCTTCCATCGGCTGTTGGCTGTCATTCTTGTCAATTTAATGGCTCTGCTGGAGCTGTGAATTTGACAAGAAAGCCGGCTCCCGGGCTGCTGCCCGGTCTCCGCTCCAAGCCAGGCTGCCACCCAGGCTTCAGGCTTGGGCTGCTGCCCCGGCTTCCAGATCAGTGTGCTCTGCTGGGAGCTCTGTGTCCCCCAGGTCTTGGCTCCCTGCTCCCCGCCGGGAGCACAGCAGCTGACCAGACTCCCAGAGCTGATCTCCCCAGTGGAAGCAAGAAGCCCTGGGTGGCTTCCCCTGTGCTTCCAGCTGGGAGCATGGAGGCAAGAAGCCCTGAGGTCAACTGGGCTCCCGGTGGGGAGCTGCATGGAGCTGAGAGCCCTGGCTTTCAGCCCCCCACACTGCCCCTTTTTAGTCGGTGGAAGTGCTCTTGGTGAGGATGCGCACCACTGACAGACAGAGGGGAGTGTGGACATTAATGCCGTGGCTGTAAGTCGACCTAACTTAGGTCAACTTATCTCTGTAGTGTAGACATAGCCTAAATTTAGTCACTTGCCATTGGCTAGACAGGAAGTCTGTTGCTGAGTCAGAAATTGAACCAAAGTCTCCCAAATCGCAGCCCAATGTCCTGTCCACTAAGCCACCTTTCCTAGCCTTACAGAGAACAGATCAAAGTTCAGACACTTACTACTTGACTTTGCTGTTCTATAGGCAGCTCGCTTCCTCGCATGCCTGAGCATTAGTTAGCTTTTCACCGGCAATAGGCATCTCTCATACAGCAACATCAAACTCTACATCCCGGCCCAATTTCAGACAGGTCCGTTTCGGTGTAAGCATTCTCACTTCACCACAGAGAGACAGAACGAGCAGGAGTGATGAAAAGGCACATTGGCTTCAATGTTCAGTATGGCCAGAGATAACGATGGTATTTAAGGGTGTGTGGTGTGAGCAAACAATTTGCTCCCAGCTCGTTTTTAGGGCCTGATTCCCCCCTGCTTTACACTAGTTTTACGCCTGATAAATCCATAAAGCCATTGATTTTAATAACATCCCTCTGCTGGCAGAGACTGGCCTGATGAAGTAAAAGAATCAGGCCTGCAGGGCCAGATTCACAAACGGACTTAGGCACCTAAATGCCTCTTTAGCTGCCACTGACATTCTCAATATCACCACTCAGCTGTTGCCTAACCCTGTGGGCATGCACAGAGCCACTAAGTCTTGATGCCACCGCACAGCCAAGCAGCTTGGAGCCCTCGCTCATGTAGGCATCTCCCCTACCTCTCTTCCCATCAGGGCCCAGTCCTGGAGGTGTTCTCAGAGCACACCGACAGGCTCAGGCCCCGTACAAAAGACAACCCAGGGCAAGCAGGTCGAGAATTGTGTGCCTAGCTGTCCCTGGAATAGCCAATAGCCCAGCGGTCAGGGCACTCACCAGGGATGTAGGAAACTCAAGTTCAAATCCCTAAGTACCTTTGTGAATCTAAACCTTAGTATCCAGGTTCAGTTCAGCTCTGGTGTAGGTGGGCACGATACCTCTTGGATTCCATAGGAATTGTGCTTGCTTACGCAAGAGCTGAATTTGGTCCTCAGTTTCCTCAGAATCATCATTCTTTCTCTCTTGGAACTACTAACCAGGTGTTTGCTTAGTTGCGGTCTTTGGAACATAAATATTATACTAATCATCCCAGCAGTGACAAGCACTTGTTTACCGATATATATCTGGTGAGCTCTCTCTACTCTTTTGCTCTGAATGAATCCAATAAATTCAAGGTGGAGAGGCACTTTTTGCCAGGTTAGATGCCAACAAAGATGAAGCAATGAAAGAGCCCTGTAAAAACGAGATCGTTGTGTCCAGGGCCGGCTCCAGGGTTTTTGCCGCCCCAAGCACCTGCTTGCTGGGCTGGTGCCTGGAGCCGGCCCTGGTTGTGTCACAGCTTTGCTCCCAACAAGATATTTTATGTTGGTGCGAGGTTAAAGCCAGATTTATTTCTGTGTCACAAATGGTAAAAGAAACCTAGGAAAGAGCAAAGCACAGACTGGGCAACAAACTCTTTCATGTGCTTTTGATTAAAAAAATAAAAGGGTGCATTTAATGGGAGTCTGTTTGGCTTAAGGAATTGTAAATGGACTATTGCACCTTGCACAGCTAAGTCGCCGGCACAAACCCAGGCCATGTTGGGAGTGAGAGCTGGCATCAACTAAGTACCATCTTGTGTTTTGCGGTGGTGGTCTCAGAAATGTTTTTGGAAGCCAGATTTCTAAGCCTTTGGAACAATCTCCCAAAAGAAAGGGTAGAAATCCCATCTCTGGAGACATTTAAAGAGACAATAGTAGAAAATATAGTTCAGGGAACACCTCTCAACCAATGCAAGACTGGACTAGGTGACTGTCAGCATGTTGTGTGCATGCAAACACCCACACCCACCCACAGCTACTGCAAAGTAAATCTGGCCGCTTGGAGCAACAGCAAAGCAAGAGTCTACCTCCTGCCCTGCTAGACTCTTATCTTCCTGCTCTAGCTCTGATCCTCATAACTGGCCATCAGCCTCTCTCTACCACACTCATTCCTCCTCCATCACACCAACTCTCAGTCCTAGCTGCTTCCCCTCTCCTCCCTCCCACCAGCCTTTAACGCTCTGTCACAATCCAGAGCTCACCTCAGCATAATGGTGGGGGAAGGAGCAGAAACATGGACACTGGGCCCCAGTTTGGGTCAATAGCTGTCTGCATATGGTGATGGTGCAGCTGAGCTGCCTGTAGGCTCCAGCGGTGCCAAGTCTCTGACTCCAGGGGCTGGGAAAGGGGACATTGAAATAGTGCAGCAGATGGCCAGCTGGCCTCATTCTGACATGTCTTTATTCCTAGCTAAATCAGCAATTTCTATATAGCAATTATCCATGCATGATTTCTACATAAGAAATTCTCAGTGACATTTCACTTGGAATGATTATCAAGGCACATGTTTCTAGGAAGCCTGAGAAGTCAGATTCAAAACTGGTTCGATTGCAATAGAGCACAGCTGTCTTGTGCATGAGAAGATGGAGCAGCAAATGACTGTATTCATGTGAATCTGGGATTTGGCACAAAATTAATCAAGGTGAACCATTTATTCAAAGGGATTAACAAGAAAATGGTGTTTAAAAATGAATAGCTATCTTGTAACTGGGATAATCGATTATGAGTGACGCCATTAAGAATTTATTGAGCCAAATTCAGACCTGGAATCAGCAGGTGCAGTTGCAAGGCCGTCAGTGTAGTGAGCTGAATTACACTCTCTCTGATTTGGTCTTAATATAAATGGCAGTCCTATAAGACCACTAAAAGAATAGGGAGAGCAGACATTAACAGATGGGAGAAGAATGGTACAAACACTGTGCTGGCCAAAGACAAGGAGGCCCAAATCCAGATTCCAAATGCAAACACCACTGAATTTGGGAAGTGTTTAGATCCAGTTCTGAACCAGTCTTCTAGGTCAGGGGTCTCAAAGTCCCGGCCCGCAGGCCATCTGCAGCCCAAGAACCTCCCCACTGCGGCAGGGCCGGCTCCAGCTTTTTTGCCGCTCCAAGTGGTGAAGCGGGAAAAAAAAAAGCCGCAATCGGCGGCACCTCAATTGTGCTGCTCCATTCTTCAGCAGCACTTCAGCGGCAGCTCAAAGAGGAAGAGAGGGACTGAGGGAGCTGCCGCCGAATTGCTGCCGAAGACCCGGACATGCCGCCCCTTTCTATTGGCCGCCCCAAGCACCTGCTTCCTTCTCTGGTGCGTGGAGCCAGCCCTGCACTGCGGCCCGCGGAGGAGAGATGCATGCAGCCACGCTGCTGGCAATGTCTGCTGCAGGCACCGCCCCCCACAGCTCCCGTTGGCTGGGGGAGAGGGACAGAGATACCATCACTAGTCGCCAGGCAGAGTCAGCCATGGAGGCAGCGTCTCTTTTTTCCACATTGAATATAAATAAGTCAAAATACCGAACACAACTACCTGATGCACACCTTGCTGCAATCCTGAAGGTTTTAACTGCTCAGTCACTGAGGCCAAACATCAGCAACCTGACAGAACTGAAGCGTTTCCAGGTGTCTGGCAAACACTAAAAACTCTCTGGCAGGCAAAGAATTGTATAAAGTTGTATGATAGTTTTATTATTTCTAAGAAATTCGAAATAAAAAATACAACATAAACGTTTTCTTTTCTGAACACCTTCTTCAGTGACATTATTGGCCCACTGGGGGGATTTGAGGACTGGCACCGGCCCTAAGGTAAATTGAGTTTGAGACCCCTGTTCTAGGTGTTGCATCCAAAATCCAGATTACAAAACTACCCCATCAAAGAGGGTGGGAGGGAGAAGGGACTCCTAAATCGAGACACTGCTCACATTCGAATCCTGGCAATGTAGAGACAGAGTAAAATAAACTGAATGTAATGTCAAAATAAATAGCACAAGGAATAGGCTGCATTATTCATAATCCTATTTCATTCAGACCCTCCAATCTTTAACGTACCTAAAGCCGCTGCAAAGTTTCTCTTCTGCTGCTGAAACCCAGGGCATCCTGTAGAATGAAGGTCTAGCTTGGCATGGAAATCATGTGACCTTGATCAGACATTTCCACTGAGCTGGGGACAGGCCCAGCAGCTTCTTGCTATGGAATTTTGGACCTGGATATTTAGTCATACCTACCAGGAGTGATGGCACCTCTTCCCAATTGGTGTGACCAGTTAGATTAAAACAGTAACAGGTTCATGTTCCTGTTGGGAATAAAAGTAAACAGCGAAGGGAGGTTTCTAATGCAATAGCTGCTTTCGTGATATAAAGGATGAAAAATAAAATGAATAAATAAAGGTAACAGAGAACTTTATCCTTCCTGCTGCAAACTACTCAATATTTTGTGGGCTGCGCTAATGACATTGTCCAGACCACTTGCATCCCACCCCAGCCATCCAATCCTGCACCAAATAAAGTCAACAGGAGTTTTGCCTGCAGCAATGACTCAAAATGCTGCAGTCACTGCTGCAAACTATATTCCTCTGGACTATCTGCACTATTGTAGAATACTGCAGTATTCAGAAGGGGAAAACTGTAACAACTTTAGGGTTGCCAATTTTGGTTGGACATATTCCTGGAGGTTTCATCACATGTCAATCAGTCTTTAATTAAAGAGTAATCTTTAATTCCTGGAGACTCCAGGACAATCCTGGAGGGTTGGCAACTGTAGCTTCAGGTATGTTATTGATTGGAGGCCTGAATTAACTATTATGAATAATGACAGGTTTCAGAGTGGTAGCCGTGTTAGTCTGTATCCGCAAAAAGAACAGGAGTCCTTGTGGCACCTTAGAGACTAACACATTTATTTGAGCATAAGCTTTTGTGGGCTACAGCCCACTTCATTGGATGCCTAGAATGGAACATATAGTAAGGTTATATATATACACATACAGAGAATATTTACTATATGTTCCATTCTAGGCATCCGATGAAGTGGGCTGTAGCCCACGAAAGCTTATGCTCAAATAAATGTGTTAGTCTCTAAGGTGCCACAAGGACTCCTGTTCTTATTATGAATAACGCAGCCTATTCCTTGCACTGTTTATTGTGTCATTACATTCCGTTTGTTTTACCGGGCCCCTACATTTCCAGGAATATCCCATTATTGTAAGTAATCACAGTGAGGAAGCTGTAGGCACAAATGGTGAACAGCCGGAGAGTAAGTTTCACTTTTGCTTTGGACTTGTGTTTTTACTTCCTGATTCCACAAGAGCTGGCCTTGTAACTTGAGCCTTGACTGACACACAATGTGACCACTTAATTCTTAGCAGTGCCATCGGGAAGCCAATACCGGATTAGACAGAAGAGACTCAGCAAAGGTAAAGCAGGATAGCAACTTCCTCATCTACAATTCCATAACGTGCTTGAAATTTAAAGAGCAATATTTGCTAGTGTGGGATTCCTGCAAACTATGAAGGAGCTTAAAGCAGCAGCACCAGCCAAACAAGACATTTTAAGGGACTATGTTGCATACTATGGCACGAAGTGGTCGGAAGGAAAACTTCTGATCTGCAACGAGACAACGATAAAAGCAAAAGCTAAACACTTCCTGGAGTCTGGTGCCTGCCCTGCTGAGAGATTTAGCAGGTTTAGCTTCTACAGCATTGCAGAGAATTGTTTAAAGATGAAAAAGCAAGAAGGAGGCAATGTTTTCAAAAACCTCATCCAAGCTTTCGAGTTCCTGGAGCTGCTCTGCATCAACCTGTTCCTCTCTCCCTGGAGAAAAGAAATCAAGTCGCTGAAGGTAGGATATTAGATGAAACCAGTGGCATAGCAACAGGATCAGAAAGCTATAAATCAAATCCTCAGGGTAGTGCTTTATTGCCAGTGTGCTGCACCTTTAATGAAATTAATGATTTACAGCTTGATCCAAAGTCCCCTGAAGTCAAGGGGAAAATGTCTATTGATTTCAGTGGGCTTTCAATCAGGTCCATTATGCACAAGTGATAAAATTTTAAAAAGTGCCTAAGGATATGTCTATATTGCAATAAAACATCAGTGGCTGGCCCATGTCAGCTGACTTGGGCTGTGTGGGGCTATAAAATTACAGTGTAGACCTTCAGGTTTGGGCTGGAGCCCAAGATCTGGGACCCTCCCTCCTTGGGGAGGTTCCAGAGCCCAGGCTCCAGCCAGATCCCGGATGTCTGTGCTATAATTTTATAGCCCCATAGCCTGAGCCCCATGTGCCCAAGTCAGATGACATGAGCCAGCTGCTGGTGTTTTATTGCATGTAGACCTAGGTGACTAGGGCCAGATTTTCAAAGGTCGTTGCCTAAAGATGCAGCTAGGTGCCTTGTCAGATTTTAAAAAGGACCTGAGCAGGTTAGGCACTTAGCCTTTTGGGAACCAGGTGCCTAACCGGCACAGTCCTTTTTAAAATTCAAGTGGGTGCATAGCTGCATCTTTAGGTGACTAAATATCTTTGCAGAACAAAAAAAACCAGCCCCTTCCCCAAGCAGTTTACAATGGGAGTATAAGGCAGGAGACAGGCAGATACAGGTAATGGAAGGGATTATCAATAATGTTTACATGTAAGGCTTTAAACCGAGATTTTCAAAAGTAACTACTAATTTTGGGTGCCCAACTTGGCACACTTAAAAGAGGCCTGATTTCCAGAAAGGGTTGAGCACCCGGTGATGCTTTCTCAGGGCACCCAGAACTGTAAGCCACTGGGATATCCCTCTGCCTCAGCAAGGGAGCTTTGCTGGAGTTTAACTGTGTGTCAGCTCCCTGCCACACCCACCTGTCCGCCTCACCAGCAAACACCTCAAGACTCTGCCAGTCTTAACCTTGCCTTGCAGGTAACATTCAATAAACCCCCTGCAAGTTCCTCTGCAATTACCCTGCCCCTATCACTGCAGAGTCTCCGAAATTACCAAAGTTTGCTGCCTCCAAAGAGACAGTGCACACACCAGCTTGTTAGTTTTGCCGAGGACCCATGCTTTACTGTAACACACAGCACTGAGATGACTTTATGGTAAAACCAAAAATAAGTTTATTACTAAAGAACAGATTTAAGTGATAGCAAGCAGAGACAATAGAAACTGAAAATGGGTACAGATAAACCATAAATAAAATACACTTTCTGGTGTCTAAAATTTAACAGATTACAAGCCTGGTATGGGGCAATTTCTCACTCACAGTCAGTTCTCAGTGTCCTCAATCCACATGGCTGCAAAATACACCTTTCACAGATTCCAGAAGTGTTGGCCCCTTTGTCCCTTAAGTGATGTCTTTTTCCCCTTCCTTATAACTCAGAAAATCTTTGAAACGTATTTTTTTGAAAAGTAACCCCATACAAAGTTCTTCCCTGCTGCTTGTTCCGCAGGGTGCAGAGCATGTCCCTTTTTTGTCCTCTTGTTAATTAGCTCTTTCTGGTGGGTTGATTACTTTGTTTACCTTAGATGCAAATATACTTTCATGATCTCTAGCTTACAAAGTTAGACTCAGGCAGATGGGCAAATCCATATTCCTTTGTATAAGACAAGCCTGTTTTTCCACTCTACTCAGATTGTTTGATCTGAACATATTTTAGGCCAGATCTACACTACAGACCTAAATCGGTATAAATGCGTCACTCAAGGCTGTGAAAAATCCACACCCCTGAGCGACACAGTTATACTAACCTAACACCCACCCACCCCCATGTAGACAGCGCTGCGTCGACGGGAGAGCTTCAGTGTTCAAGGGGTTTCTATTTTTTAAATTGAAAAAGACTTTGCTCTTAATAATAATATATGGAAATATACCTATCTCATAGAGCTGGAAGGGACCCTGAAAGGTCATTGAGTCCAGCCCCCTGCCTTCACTAGCAGGACCAATTTTGCCCCAGATCCCTAAGTGGCCCCCTCAAGGATTGAACTCACAACCCTGGGTTTAGCAGGCCAATGCTCAAACCACTGAGCTATCCCTCCCCCCCTGTGCTCGTGAATGGGACACAAGAAAAGGTGGTTGGTAGTTTTATACTATCCTAGTCTGGCCACGAAGATCTGCTGCTGCCACTGTCCTTTTCAGTTAGTGAGGTAACAGGCCATATCCTCAGCTGGTGGAAATTGGCGTAAGCTCCACTGAAGTTATTGCACTTGAGCAAAGCAATAATTTTCAGGAGGCTGCCAATAATGCTGGTATAAAACCTCAAAATTCAAAACTCAGTGACACCAGTTTGGGGAAATAGTTGTTAAAAATTAAATAGTTATGAACCTGTTTAAAAAGCCCCTTCCCCTGCATGATTTCCCTCAATGTTTTGTTTTGTTTTTCCAGACGTTTACAGGTAATTTTGTCTACTGTGTTCAATCAGTGCTCCCAGAAAACGTAGTAAAAACAATACTGGAGAAAATAGGTTACATTGCAACAACAGCAACAGAGTATTCACTTGTCAGAAAGATAAATGAGGAGGAAACAAAAGAGACTGCATTTGAAATATTTCTTGCAAGAATCGAGTGTGAAACCATCCTTGAAATGATAAACGAAGTACAACACAGTGATTTGGGGGATATCCTACAGAAGAGAGCACAAAAGCATTGGTATCATGAAGAGAACAAGGACAGAGAGAGTCAACCCTTCCAGAGAGAGGACCCTGAAAATCTGGAAAACAAAGAAAATAATGAGATTTCTTCATGCCTTGGTGCTCAACAGAAGTCCTCAACAAAGAGTGAGAAATCCTTTGAAACTGCCGGAAATAGTAAGATCAAAGATGAATCCCATTTTAAACCTACTGCTGATATGCCTCGGTTAGCATCTACTCAATCCACTAGCAGGCTTCAAGCACACCAGAGGCAAGTCAGTGAGTCAGCACACTCTCATGGCAAATGCTCAGATAGCGAAGACTTCTTGAACAAATACAGTGACATTGTCATAGGACAAAAGCCTATCTTCAGTGAGAATTCTTCTCAGAAAGTGTTTGAAGAGAAGCTAAGAGGCGATCAGAGTGAAGAATGTGTTTTGGTGATCTCAACACCATTGACAGCAAACGAAGCTGGCCCCAAACCACTCTCACCAGGTGCAAGCGGCCCACAAGCCTTTGCAATATTTACTGGCGCTACTCCTGAAAGCAGAAATGCCCTTGATAAATACAGAGCCCAAGAGGTCTCTGAAGACACCATCGAAGCAAAAATCAGTGATGCCATGAATTGCATAGGCACCTCCACAAATCCTGCAGATCAACCCCAGGAGCTGAAGCCCCTGTCTCATGGCAATACAGTTGTTACAGAATGTAATTTAACCAGAGAAGACAAAGTTTGTGAAATGTCTTTATCTTTTAGCAAACTAAAAATCCAGGAAGCCAGTGATGAAGAGCTTATGTATCCAGTAGAGGAAACTGCACAACCTGAGTGTATAACGAATGTAAATACAAGTGATAAAGACATCAGAGAATGCAATCACTCCAAGATGAAATATACATATCCAGCTAGGATTCAGACAACAAATAAAGCACCTTTCAGTGTTGGTCAGTCTTCCTCAAACCTACTTGGTAATGCCACTGGGGGCCCCGAGTGTCCTGCCACTGGCTCAGATAACAAGAGACTATTAATGGATACGCCTGGTACACATGCAACTTCAGAGGGTTTCAGACACATCAGAGAGCCACCTAATCTCACTTACATCCCTCCCAGAAGTATTTATGTTCCACCTTCAGGCCCTAGCACCACCACTGTGAATTGTAGGAAGAGCCACTTACAGCCTGAAGGAGGCTCGCTTGAGTCCTCTTCATCTACAGACAAAGGAAAGTTTGAGACTTACACTTCAAAAGTGAATGAAACTAACCAAGAGGACTATGTAATTATCAGCAAGGATGGTGAATAAGGAATGCCAGGCCCATATGATTCTGCCAATGCCCTTCACTGTTGGTCTACAACATACATGTATTTCCAGGCTGGTCTTGGTCCTCTCTTGAGCAAAGATTCGTCATACCAAAGCACGTGCTGCTTTTGGGTAGTGAAGAAAGGGTCCATTAGTCTGCTCTACTCAGGTGGTCAGACCTGAATGGTCACCTGTCTTTAATTTCTGCGTATTAAAAATGAGGATAAATTCACAAATATATTTGATATGATGTATAAGTTAGACACCAGGGCCTGCTGTATTTGGCTTCTGACAGGTTTTTCAAATACAAATACTGCCACTTTTTCTCTCTCTCTCTCTCTAACAAGTCATTCTTGCAGCAAGGCAGCAAATTTACTTCAAAGAATGAAATAAAGTCTAAAATGTTGTGCAATGGGAAAAATAGATAAATGCTTCCAAATAAGGTTCACTGTTTATACCCTCTCCCATGCCGCATTAAAGTTAAATTTGAAGCTCATCTCCAGTTGCTCATAACATTTCAGTGAAGTTAACTTTTGAGCTAATATTCCTTTTGCTTGTTCTCAGTCCTAAGATTGATTTAGAAAGTTTGGTAAAACACACTCTGCTAAGACATTTTCAGATGTATTTTTGCGTTAGAATAATCCTGTGGGTCTTCTAAATATACTTGATTCTGTACAATTATAGATTTTGATACTTGCCTCTGTTTGCTACCACCAAATAATACCAAAAAAAAAAATGTTTTGTCTTAGGCCCCAGTTCTGAAACTTTACTCTCTCACACAAACCCTTATGTCTGTACAAAATCCTGTTGAACTCAGTGGTGCTTAGCACAGGAAAAGGGATGGCTGGCTTGGGGCCTTAATGAGGACTAGTGCCTTTAACCAATATGACAAAAATTGTTTATTAATGAAGTTATAACCTTTTGAAAACTAATGCTTCTCTTGCACTATACATTGTTTTCAACTAACTTTTTAGAAATACAATGAAGTTCCATACTCCAGATATACTCTCATGTACATATACACCAAGATTTTCAAAAATACATGCTAAAGTTAGAACCAAATGTAGGCTCCTAAATAAGTAGCCTGAGTGCTGACCAGCCACTGACTTCAATGGGAGTTGGTTTTGGTCACTTATTCAGGAGCCCTCTGTTGTCAAACTTAAGCATTTAAAAATCATGATTCAGGCCCAAAAGAATAATGGAATTTTTGTGTCTATATATTTCAGTTTCTTGCCTTGCCTTCTGGGTTTTGATTCTTTAGGGTTCACATTTTCAATTTTTTCTCCATGAGGGCGAGAAACACACTTTAACCCCCACCCCACCCCAAAAAAAAAAAAAAAAAGGACAAGACATAACGTTGAGATTCTTACTTAACCACATGACTTCAGGGGCTGGGGATTTAAGAAAAACACCAACTATTGGGAATATTGCAACAAAGTAACAAGAATTGGCAACTCTGTGAGACTAACTTTAGGTTCCTTATATGGAAAATATTGGCTATTAAGTGTAAATACAAACATGTGCCTGAAGCAGTATGCAAATATTACATTTATTTGAGTTGTTCATTTAGATACACATGCTGTTATCTGATATTGCATGTTAACAGTGTATTTGACAGCTGAAAGTATCGTTTCAAAAATAGTGCTTAGTATAAAGCAGAATTTAAAAAGTGTATTCTAATGCTAAGCTCAATATATTTTTCAGAAATCTTAAGCAATCTCCTTCTTAGTAAAAGGTATTATAAGTTAGATATTTCCAATACCAATTCTTTCCTAGAGTTGCTTATTTGTATATAGAGAAAATATTTGCTGATCATTTCTTCAAGTTCTTTATAATGTCACCATCTGGATTGTAAAACGGTAGTTCTGTGCCAAGAGAAAAAGAAAAACAGGATTCTTACGGGGTGAATGAAAGAGTGGGCTATCAGGAAAGTTGAAGAACTCACACAGGGAAAGCTCTGTACTTGGAAAAAGTCATTGGAGAATCCCTGCAATGAAGCTCTTAGAAGTCTTAACAGTATAGCGGGTGTAAAACCCTGACTCCATTGAAGTCAATGGCAGGATTGCACCTGAGGTTTGAGGGAAGTTTACGTTACACACATATGCACACAGGAATATCTGTTTGTATGTCTTCCAAGTCCACATTCATGTTCTTGCTAAACTTTGTTTTGTTTATTGTGTTTTTATAAGATGCAATTTTTCCCCCACTGGGGATTATTAAAGTTCCTCTTCTGTTTTAAGCTTTGTGTCTAGCAAAAGTTATTAGGGGAGCTCTGAGTAGGAAGTTGCAAAAACCGTCCCCACCACACATGAGGATATGTACTGTAGACACATAGGGTACATCTCTACGGCAGCTGGGAGCAGGCTTCAGCCTGCATAGACAGACTCACGCTAGCAGGGCTTGAGTGGCCATGTGGACGGTCTTAAGCCTCGGGGGTTGCAACATCCACAAAGATCTTTTTAGCATGCTACTTTGGGCCCTGCTAGCAGAAGCCTGTCTACCTGAGCTGGGAGGCTTGGTCTTAGGTGCAGTGTAGAGATACCCAGAGAGTGGGTCTGAGTGGGCCAGGTTGGCTGAGGGAGATGACTGTGATAAAGACAATAGAAAACTTAAATTATATTTGGAAAAAGAGGCAAGACTTAAAGGAGTCCAAACAGAAAGCATAAAAAAAGGGTTGTCTCAACTCAGCGACAGCAGCCCCACTTCATGCAGCCCCAAAACACTACATCGGGTCACCAAATCATATCACTGAATTTGCTTCAATAATAAAACTAAAGTTAACCCCATTTTGAACACATACCTCAATTACAAATAACCCAGCAGATCTAAAGTGGCCATATTTTGAGATTTGAACATTTAATGACATTTGTGCAATTTGGGGCACAGCTTTAAACCATATAAGCCCATTTTTATATGGGCCTTGAACTGTGTTCCATTTGTGTGCATGCAACTTCATGTGTATTCTCACTGCACCTGTGGAAACGCTGAGATGGTCAAGTAGCAGCTACACAGACAGCACAGACCGGACAGAGGCCGTCTGTAATTCTATTTTATAAATGGACAGGGAGGCAATGCCTGGGGCAGGGGGAGCATGGGGTTGTGTGCCCCCTCCCCCCCGATTTCTATCAGGGTTTATATGCCCTGCACCCCGCTGCATACCACCAGAACCTTTAAACCAGAGGTTTTCCAACTGGGGGGCATGCCCCCTATGGGGGCACAGAAGAATATTCAGGGGGCAAGCAGTGGCTCAGGCTTCAGCCCCACATGGCAGGGCTCAGTGAGCACCACCTCTACCCCATTTCACCTATTTTTGTCTGGGTTGGGGTGGGTGGGCCACAACCAAAACTTGTTATTTGGGGGGGGGGGGCGCTCAGCTCAAAAAGTTTGAAAACCTCTGCTTTAAATTGTGCCCCCTATCAACAATTATGCATCTCTGGACAGAAACTGGGGACAAACAGCAAGGGAGGTTTCTAAAGGGCCAAGCAATTTATGATCCCATCGGCCAGTGTGCTCCTGCATACAAGTTCTAATGAATGCTGCACCTCTCTTTGCTTAGTTAAATTACATCACAGTCAGCACCTGAACTTAGCTGACAGCAATACCAGGGCTGCATATGTCTCTTGCTAAAGGGGGTCTATTTGTTTTGGTAAAATGTGTGCATATCTTCTTGCCAGCGGCTAACTTTAATTGTGCTACAGCTGGTACTGATTGTCTGTGGATTAAATGGGGATTTACTTACTGATTGGATATCTTTCTGTCACAAATTTGAGTCCCAGCCTATTCCCAAAGCAACATGCTACACAGAGCTAGCCCCTTTGAATGGCTCCACTCCCTTGCCCTGGATTACCAACATTCTCTTTTGATCCCTACAGAAGCGGCTCTTAGGCTGTGGAATCTGGTAGTTGGTGATACTACTCACTCACTCACACAAGCTCTCCCTCTGGGTGTCTTGAGCTAGTCATTTCCCCCCACTTAACATTCATATCACACCCATGACCCTGCGCTGTTTAGAATTAAGGGTCTGAAGAAGCATAGGTCAGCTTTAGAACAAATGTTCTTGAAAAGGTAAGAACCAAGAAAATTGAATTTCAGTGCAAGGAAGATTAAAGCACATTAAGCAAAGACAATAGGGGAACACTAAATTATAATTTGTTTAGGGATACTAAGCATAGGTTTAGAAAGCAGGAGATTATGAAACAAAATGTTTGAGGAAGAAACAAAAAAGAATTGACAGGGATTTAGGAGAGCTTGTGATGCTGTCTGATAGAGAGATTTAGGCTTCCAGTGCCCAACTGAGTCAGTTTTTATAACACACAAAAAAGTAGTTCCTAAAACCCACTACTCTGATTGCCAATGTTCAGAGAAAAAAATGTGACAGAGTAACCACCAACAATTTGAGCAAATAACCGAAACAATGCCATTCTGCTGAAATATTTTAATTTACGCAGTGAATTCGGAATCAAGACTGAAAGGAGTAAAAACTTGCCTGCTCACTAAAGGGTTTCTATCAAGGAAATATATATATATAATTAATTGAACATTTCAAACATATGGGACAATCTCCAAGGAGTTGGCTGTTTTTGGTCTCTCTTAGGGTATGCCCAGCTTGTGTGTTTTCAAGAAACATTCAAACATGATTACTTCTCCTCTACATTCAAAATCTTTGATTAATATACTTAAGCAGTTAGAAATGTTGGATCTTATTGTTCAGCTAGAGTACTAAAGCTTTAGAACAGAACCACTGAACCTAGGCACTGCATTCACAAGCTTTAGAAAATTAATTTAGTGTTGCACTCAGAAACTCTTTCTGCACAACTACCAGCATTAGACTGTATAAACAGAGAACAAAAATCTTGATGTAAAAAAAAAAAAAAATAGAAAAAATTACCAGGGTGTGATGGGGTGTTCTCCTCACCCTTACCTGACAGGGTTAAGGGAGTTGGGAAGGAGTTAATTAACCTGACAGCTACACCTGGGGGAGAATTAGGCTGGAGAGGCAAGCCCTAATTAAAGCATGGAGCCCAGCTGGAAAGGAACAGAGGGGGCTAGTGTAAAGCCAGGAAATTGGCAACAGAAAAAGACTGTAGTGAGGAAGCCTATACAGGTCTCTCGCATCTTACGCGGGGGTTCTGTTCCGCGGTCAGCGCGTAAAGCGAAAACCGAGTATAGCCAAAATCCCATTGACTTCAATGGCGGGCGGAATCGCCCGCACTACAGAAACAGTACGTAAATTGCTTTTTTTCTCTCTTTTTTTTTTTTTTTGTGGTTTTGCCGACCGCGCAAAGCCGAAATCGTGCATGTTAAATGCGCGTAAGACGCGACAGAACTGTAGTCACTTTCTGGATGTTAGAGACAGTGGCGTAGCCAGGTTCTAACATCAGGGGGAGGGAACACATAAAAAAAGGCACCACCCGACATATCAAATTACTAATTACATACTTTTAAATTCATTATACATATTTCTTTGTACTTAAAATAAAAACACACGAATGATCCAGCCACGGAAGGGTTTGCACAGCCAGCATTTCGCAGGAGAACTTTAGATTATACTTAGATATACTTTAGATTCTAGAAAGTAAATGACAGAATACAGTAGTTTATAATTGTCACAGGTTTAAAAAAAAAAAAATACTGGCCATTTTTTCCAGTTACTAATTTCATATTAAAATCAATCAATGAAATGCACTTTATTTATAATATATCGTAATACTAAAGTCACCCAAAAGGCGTGAGAAATACACGTTCTATGAGAATTGGTGAGCAAAGATCTCATAGCTCTTCGGGGTTGGACAACGCAGTAATTTCCCTTAAAGTAGCTTTATTCATGGGGGTTTCTTTAAACAAAAGACACAGGTTGGCAGTCTAACATTTTTGAAACACTGAGTACTGAAAGTTAGGGTTTTTAACCAATGTAAGCTGTGTACACACACACACACACATCCAACAAACAACAAAAAACAAACCTCTTCCTGCTTTCCTATCACCAGTTCTGTTACTACAGGAATGAAAACTAGACATCCTGTAAAATAGCTAGTTCCACATTGTTCTTCAAACCTCAGATCAGTGAAATGCAGCTTTGCATTTGAGATACAATATGACTGTAGTACATTTTGCACTGCCTGCATCTACACTGACATCAGGAGAGGAGAAGAGGACAAGACTGTCCCTAGCATATATGATTTTTTTTAAAAGGCGACACACCCACCCACTATCAATGCAACAAGAAGGGAGAACAGTAGCTGGGGTCAAGAGAAGATGCAATGAAACCCTCCTGTACCCACAACTGATATCTGGTGGCTCTGTTTAGCACCTGCTCCCACCCACGCACTCAAAGCAGCTCTGTCTCCCCCGAACCCCACGCCCTGACACAGACAGAAATTTAATTCAACAGCCCAGCATAGAAATGGCCCATTCATTCATCCTGCTGTGTGGCTGCTGTGCCACTCCAGCTCTTCCCAATCCCAGGGCTGCAGCCCACCCCCGCTTTGACTCCTTCACACACTCTACAACTTTTGTGGGAGGAGGGAATGGTGATCGGCGGGGGAGCGGATACACTTCCTCTCTTGGAGGAAAAGCCCCTTAGGCAGGCTTGATCTGGGCCTGGGGGAGGGGGAGACAGCTTTGAGCTGGGCAAGCATTACTTTCCCAGGCATGAGAGAACCNGGCGACACACCCACCCACTATCAATGCAACAAGAAGGGAGAACAGTAGCTGGGGTCAAGAGAAGATGCAATGAAACCCTCCTGTACCCACAACTGATATCTGGTGGCTCTGTTTAGCACCTGCTCCCACCCACGCACTCAAAGCAGCTCTGTCTCCCCCGAACCCCACGCCCTGACACAGACAGAAATTTAATTCAACAGCCCAGCATAGAAATGGCCCATTCATTCATCCTGCTGTGTGGCTGCTGTGCCCCTCCAGCTCTTCCCAATCCCAGGGCTGCAGCCCACCCCCGCTTTGACTCCTTCACACACTCTACAACTTTTGTGGGAGGAGGGAATGGTGATCGGCGGGGGCGCGGATCCACTTCCTCTCTTGGAGGAAACGCCCCTTCGGCAGGCTTGATCTGGGCCTGGGGGAGGGGGGGACAGCGTTGAGCTGGGCAAGCATTACTTTCCCAGGCATGAGCGAACCATGGGGGTTGGGAAGCTCCCAGAGCCTGCGTGGGAGGGGTCTGGGCAGCATCTGGGCTGGGGGAGGCTGCTCATTTGCAGCTGGGGCTGGAGTGAAGCCCCTGTGGATGGGTAGAGAAGGGGGAGGGGGGGAGCTGCAGGCCCCAGCCCCATTTCACTCATCAGACACAAGGGAGAACTTTTCTTAAAGGAGCCATGTCCTTTGGTTTGTCCCCCTGCCCAGCACTAAGGAGTCTGCAGCTGGTTTCTCCTGGCTGAAGGGGGAGCACAGGTCCTGGGGGAAACACCAGGGTGGGCTGAGACTGGCTGGCTCAGTCCTTGAGAAAGCCCCCAGTCCATACTTCCCCCAGCAGCCCCCTGGAGCCAGCCGAGAAGCTGCCCGCCCATCTCCCCCCAGCCCCCTGCCGAGAGGCCCCCACCCCTCCGCAGCTAGCCCAGAAACTGCCGGGCCCTGGCTGCTAGTACCTCCTAGCCCAGCTCCCTCTACCCTGAAAATCAGAAAGACTCACCTCTGCCTGCAGTCTGAGAGCTTCAGCTGCAGCAGGGGAAACAGCTGATAGGTGGGGACTTCCCGCCAAACAGCTGATTGGCTGCAGCCAGCCACAGAGCTGATGAGGGCTGCTGCACACACTAAATAGCTGATTGGCAGTTGCCAACAGCTGATCTCCTTGGGTGGTGCTAAGCAGCCTCCTCCTCTTCCTCCTCCGAGCCTCCAGCAGAGGAGCAGCCTTAGCAGCCTTCCCAGACGGAGCTCAGGCATGATTAGGGTGTGCCTGGGCACACCCAGTGCCCACGCCTATGCAGCCGACACTGCCTGCAGCCCCGGAGCGAGCGGGCCAGGCCGGCGGCCGCATTCAAAACCCGATTCCGGACTTTGAGTCCGGAGCCCAGTGCTGGCTGCCTGGAAAGGCTCCGCTTTTGGAAAACGTGCTCAGGGGGGAGCGGCCGCTCCCCCTGCTCCCCCCCTAGCTACGCTACTGGTTAGAGAGGGAGGGAAGGAAGGAAATGCAGGGAGAAAGCAGAAACCCCAGGGGATCAAGGCCCAGAAGGAAGGAAGGGTTTATCCAAAAGGGTGGTGGCCCAGAGAAACAGTAGCAAGATTTAAGATGGTACAGACCTTAGCATCTAAGTAGAGGCTCTCTGAGTTATAACCTGGAGTAGAGGGTGGGCCCGGGTTCCTCTACCAGCCACTGGAAAGTGTCACCATCTGGGTAGTGATGGAGAAGACTGCTGGAGACAGTTTTCTAGAGAATGACTTTGATACCCCAGAAATGGGAAAACACATAGTGACCTGACTAGAGGAACAAGCCATGAAGGGAGAGTACCTGGAGTCAGAGGGAGAGAGACACAGCAGGGTGTGCAAACAAGCATGAGTCAGACCTGGAAAGACCTAATCCCCATAGCAGCCAGGAAGAGGTGCCCTAGTAGTGAGTGGACCCCATGACACAGGGCCTCCTCTCTTAGCAGCAGTCCAATTAAAGTAGAAACTGAATAAATAAAGGACTACAATGAAAATTAAAGATACACCTTTGTGTAGTATCTGATTGTTATTATTTTTAACCAAATGACATACACAACAGAATTCTGTATTTGAAAGTTACTATCCTCTGTGTTTCTAACACATTATAGACACTGATCACTGCATATTTAAATTTACAAAAACATCTTAGCTGAGCTAAACACTGAGCTAGTTTTAAGACTATACAGTTATGGCCAGTGAAGTAAATGCTTTTTTTGCTCTGTTGTTTTAAGCAGAGGTGTTCCTGGAAGCATTTTTAATTTTGCTGGCACCAGTTCAAACAACCCAAACTTTTATAGAATAAACAAAGAATCATCCCTTCCAATTTAAAGAGAAAATAAAGTGCAAGAAGTCTTAAGACTGCTCCGTTAAAAGTGCCAACATGAGGACAGCACTCAAGAGGGTAAATAATAAGTGATCTATAAAAACACCACAGAGCAGTTTAAGAATTAAAGTGAGAATTTAACTTTCACTAGATGTTCTCTGCTCTCTTCTTGATGTCTGCAGCCAGGAGAAGCTGTGATCAAGATGACCCTATGTACCGCCCCATCACATGTTCTTAAACTTACACATGAGGCAAACGTCTACTAGAACATAATAAAAAGTTTAAGATATCAAATAATCAGTATCAGAATTACTACCCAATTTCAATGCATAATAAGAAAAATTCTGTCACATGATAGAAAAAGTTTTAGGGACAGATTTTCAAAAGAGATTTTCATTTGGAGTCAGAATTTCATTGAGAGCGGCTAGATGCTGAACTCTTCTGAAAATCTGGGCCAGAGAACCTTAGACACCAAATTCTTATAAAGCCTGGGTAACTTTATGTACCTGAGTTGTTCCATTTAATTCAATCGGACTATTCAGATGCATTAGTATTTGCAGGATTGGGGCTTGATTCTGATCTCATTTAAATCAGAAATGACTCCAGTAAAGCCAATGAAGTTACATTGGTGCAAGTGAGATTAGAATCAGGTCCATAATTAAGAAATGAACTGTTTAGTTTTCCTATTTTAAGTGCAATAAATGATATTTTGTGAAAATGGTGGTTGAGAACAGTAGCATAATTAATTATTTCATTGCTTTTCCATTGAAAATTGTTACAGAATTGGATTGAATTTGCTCACTTACTGACTACATAAGCTTGACTTATTCACAGCCTTCTAATTACATGAGAGGACATATATGGGGCTATTTGGAGTGAATGAAAGCACATTATCATGAGAAAATGCAATATCAGAAAGGTATTTATACAATGCAGAAGTGAAGTAGGGAAACGATATTCAGCAGCTTCCTGTGAGAGGTAGTCTGAGATCAGTAAAGCTGCACTGGGACTTAAAAGTGCAAGAAGCTGAAGGTAAACAGGATGTGGCCTTTTCCTACCTAAAGTCATTGACACTTTACAAGACAAAATCTCAACCAAGAGACCACATCATAAAAAGAGTTGGGAATGTTGATCAGAATTCCCCTGATGGACATGTTTTTTAAAGCATGGACCATAAAACTGGATTTCTACAGACAATGTTGTATATTGTACGGGGTTAATATTCGGTCCCGATTTTCTTCATACTTTTCTATCATTTTCTGCATGTCATTGTCAGCCGGAATCACCTAGAAAACAAGAAAATGAAAATTAGAACAAGAGGCCCTATAAAAATCTGTTTATTCTTTCCAAAAATCATTCATTTTGCTAGCATTTGAAAAGCAAGAAATACTACCACTAAGTCCCAAAATGAACTACTCCTAGGCACTTGGTCAATTTGTTTTCAGTGCAGGGTTTGGATGGGTTTTTACAAGCAATGGGTCAGATTCTGCAAACACTTACAGACAAGCATAATGCTTACTACTGTAAATAGCCCCTTGGGTGATGAAGTAAGAGTCATTTGCAAGATCAAACTCTAAAGCTGTATCCTATTGAGAGTCATGAACACTTCTTGAAAGTTTTCTTCTCCAAATCATATTAGAAAAATAGATTTTGCCTTTACAACTAAAGTGACATTTGAGAATTGAAATTTTCTCTGTGTGCGCGCGCGCTTACCTGGTTACAATTGATAAATATATACTTACAAGCACTGGAGAAGGAACTTTAAACAGTGTTTGTTTAATAAGCCACTCCTCATAGAGCTGATGGATAGCTTCTAAATATTCCTATAAAAAGCCATTCAAAACAAATGTTTACAGAGGTGAAACACATACTGCGGTTTCTGTACTTATATTTTTTAAAGTAAACCAACTCAGCTAAGACGTCAATGACTTCAACCAACTGTGTATAAATAAGAAAGCTACCATCAAACACTTGATACTAAAATCCAGGTTTCAGACATGGTTTGACAAATAAGGCAGGTCCTTATTATGCATTGCATTGTGACTACAGAATGCAGTGCATCAGAAACTTTCACCCAACATTTCATTTGACTGAAGTCAGAGACTTTAAGGCCAAAAGGGACCATTGTGATCATCTAGTCTGACATTCTGTATAGCACAGGCCAGAGAGCTTCCTCAAAATAATTCCTGTGAAGCATTTCTTTTATTCTCCTAGCTCCAGTCTACCATCCGAGCTCCACTAGCACCATCATTCCCATGGGATGCCATTGCCGCTTCATGGCGAATCCACACGGACTGGGCAAGTGGAATCTTTTAATTTCTTCCTACTGACAATTACCACAATTTATCACTGGTTTTAGGATTTAACCTATGCTGGATCTAATCCACTGAGTCAATGGGACTGGAGAGCTCTCAGCACCTTGCAGGATCAAGATCTTTGTTTTAATTCCCATGGGAGAAGTCTGACTTAAACCTTACACAGAGATGAATAGACAGAGGAGGAAAGAACAAAAGGGAAAACTGAAATGAACACTGACTTCAGAGCTGCTTTTTATGTGGATACGTTTTTTCTACATTCCCAGTTGATTTTCTTCAACTTCCACTCACGTCCTTTAAAAGCATTTTTGCTTGTCAGCAGCTATTAGATTTTCATGAAGAGGACTTAACCTTTTTCATTCACTATAGGTTTTTTCCTCAGTAACAGAGAAAGACACTGCAAAGTGCAACACATGATGTCTCTTCAAAGCCACTGTAGTAATAGCTAGGGCTTATTCACCTAGGGGACATTTCACATGGCTCAGGATTTAGCTCTTGGCTTTTATCTCACCATACGTGTTCAACCTACCCAACTGCTCTTACTAAATCACCTTACAATAGGCAGCACATTCCTTCTATTACCCCATTTATTTCTAGCTTAGGGATTCATTTAAAAAGACCTGTTTGAAGCAGGGCCTTCACATAAACTATTGTTTAGGAGATGTAGTAATCTAACTGTACAACTTATTTTTATTAGGTTCCTGTATCACTGCGTGCTTGATTTTTCAAGCAGTGCCTTCTTTTGGGGCACAGGCAAACACCAGCAAGGGCATTTTTCAAGCCCGAACACCTCTGCATACAGCTGATGAAGTTTGCACATGTAAATTCTATTGCCCGCATGCACAGGGGCTCATACTCAAGAAGTGCATGCGGAAAAGGAGAGCAGACGGACACCCTTTGAAAATTTTGGTGGTGAATTTCTTTTTCTTCCCCATGTTCACTGAATTGTATTGTCCTCACCTACCAGAACTGCAAACATGTAGAACTTGGGGTAGTCACTGTGCAAAATTATTTTGATTTTTAAATAAATAAGGATTAACTTGTCTCTACTAGACTATAAAGCTACAATGAACCCTACACACTCTTCCTAATTATAAGTTGCACCCAGCAGTGGAAACAGGTGGATTACATTGTGGCAAGACCCTGACTTTTATTAACTGACTACAGTACAAGATTTTATATTTAGAAGAAGAGGAGCTACAGATTAAAAGCTATGAAGATACAAACATGTGATGCCCTGACAGGCATCTTGAGCCTCTGCTCTACTATGATGGAAGATTTCCTTACCATAGAAACGATCTTTTCCTCTTCTCTGCATCTATTCTTTAATCTCTCATAACAAGTTTCAGGAGAAGTCTGTAGATAAACTGCCATTAACAAAACATTGGAATAGTTATTTTCAGGGGCCAGGTTAGAAAGCAACGTAGAGCAGAAATCTCCACAACCAACAGAAAAGCAATCTGTGGTAGGCATTTCTGACATGGATATCAGTCACAAACGTCCACAGTGGCTCCACTGCTGGCCAATCTATTAGACACCAGTGGATTTGCTCTCGGAGGAAGGTAGCCACCTCCAAACGTCGTGGATATATATAGATGAAGTATGGCAATGTAACAACAGCACCAAATGTTCCAAAGGTCTGACTACTGTTTAACGTGTACACTAGAAGGTATTTCTTACATCACAGAAATTTAGGGCACAGGAAATAGAAATAGGAAAACATTACTTTTTCTCCTTTTTCATAATACAATACATAAAAAATACTCAATTTAAAAAGGGAACAGTGTCAAAGAAGAACATGTTTTACCTATCAAATCAACTGAAACATCAGTGTTCTTCGTGATCCATTCAAACCATTCAGTTAGCACTACGTAATCCACTTCTGGCATTCTCCCACTGCAACGATCAATAAGAAAATGATTTTTTATTACCTCTTTTACTACAAAATCATACAGTGTACAAGAGGGCCTGATTCTGATCTCTCAAATGATTTGCACCGGTATACCTTTGACCTCACTAGAACTACTCCCGATTTACACCAGCATAAGTGAACTCAAGACCCATAATGCCTCTAGTCACACAGAAATATCGTTCATGGGTCAGACATATGAAAAACGTTTAAAAATGAAATACTGGCTAACCCTGAGTTTTAACAGTTTTTGTAACACAAATTTTGTAACACAAGTATTTTATGCTATTTCACAAAAACACAGTTACTTGGTGAACTAAGTAGGAAAATGTTACAACATCAATATCTATACTGTAGATACAGTAAATTAGCATCAATTATATTTCTAACATTTTTCACAGTGGGACTGTTATGAATGTATTTAAACTGTTGCACGCCATGCTGCAATGAACGTTTGATTGACTAAGCAACATCGACAATTTGTTACAGTTGCCAAAAGAAAGAGCAAGAATAATAATGGCATAATGTAAATTACACTTTACTTTCCATGTGAGAAGTATTTATTAGGATAGAGGATTGTTGAAATATTCAGGAAGGTTAATTTGAGCTCTGCATTCCATCATACAGAATAAGCAATATTATAGACAACTATCCCAAAATGATCCCGTGGGTCCGGGGACAGAATAGGCCCACTGCTCCTCCTGCATGTCATAAGAGGCAACTAAAAGGGGGCTGCCTGGAGGGATGGGCTCCGCCAGGTTAGAAATTTGCTCAAGACACACCATATGATGAGCAATTCAACCATGTCCATACTGCATTAGTCGTAACCCGGGTTAATAATGACCGCGCCATCCGTCTCCCACCAGGGCGGACGCGACAAGTATACTACTGGTGTAACCCCAACAAAGAGGATCCATGGAAGAGATAATATCACCATAGCCACATGGAATGTAAGGACACTGAGACAAACAGGGAGGTTGAAAGAACTCACGTATGAAATGGAACAATACACCTGGCACCTCCTAGAAATCTTTGAGGTCAGATGGAAGAACTTTGGAGAGGCACTAACGGAAGAAGGCCATGTACTCTATTACAGTGGAGAGGACAAACATGTCAACGACGTAGGATTTCTTGTGCATAAAGGTATCAAGAATTCAGTATTAGAATGCCACCCAATATCCAGCAGGCTTATTTCCATCCATCTAAAGGCAGTACTGTTTAATGTCACAGGGGTACAAGCCTACGCCTCTACAACAGACTATGACGATGAGCAAATTGAAGATTTTTTACAATCAGCTCCAAGACATCGTTGATAAAGTACACAAGAAAGATATCCTGATTGTACAGGGAGATTGGAATGCTAAAGTGAGTACTGACACACAGGCAGATTGGCAAGTTTATTGTGGCCCTTTCTGTAATGCGGTAACCAATGAGAGAGGATTGAGACTTTTGGAGTTTGCCAGCTATAACTATCTGGTGCTTGCAAACACATTAGGAGCACATAAAGCATCCAGACAATCAATGTGGCATGCACCTGATGGTCTACATCACAGCCAGATTGACTACATCGTGGTGCAAAACTGATTTTTGTTCTGAAACATTGCAGACATTTTTGTTCTGAAACATTTGTTCTGAAACATTGCAGTCATTCCAAGCAATGATCGACGGAAAATTTGCCCCACTGCTTGCTCTAGAGGAAGATGTAGAAACAACGACGAACAATTTCAACACTGTAATGAATGAGGCAGCAATGGACATCCTTGGGAAACACCGTAAGAAAGACAAAACTCTGGGTCGCAAATGAAATACTACAAATGTGTGACATTAGAAGAAAACTCAAGAGAGACAAGAACAGCACTAAGGAAGCTGATAAATACAGAGCGATTGGCAGAAAGATCAAGAAAGGAATGAAGGTGGCCAAGGAGATATGGATTGAAAAACAATGCTCTAAAATTGAAGAGCGTATGAATAATAAAAATAGCAAACGAGCCTTCCAGGTTGTAAAAGATCTGATGAAGGAAAGATGGACCAAAGCTAATGCAATTCAAGACAAAGAAGGGAACATATTGACAACATCCCAGCCGAACTGATGAAATTCGGAGGAGAAATAGTAATAGATGCACTCAACAAGATCTGGCAAACCAGTGAGTGGCCCTCCACGTGGACACAGTCACTAATCATCACTCTGCCAAAGAAAGGCAACCTGCAAGTGTGTCAAAATTACCGGACCATAAGCTTAATTAGCCATCCCAGCAAAGTGATGTTGAAAGTCATATTGAACACATTGAAGCCACAAGCGGAGAATATCATCGCTGAAGAACAGGCTGGCTTTCGTGCTGGAAGAAGTACCACAGAACAGATTTTCAACCTTCCTGTTCTATGTGAGAAGTACTTACAACACCAGCAGGACATCTATCACGTCTTTGTTGACTTCAAGAAGGTGTTTGACAGAGTATGGCACGAAGCTCTCTGCACAACCATGACGAAGTAAAATGTTGGTCGTAAGCTTATTCTTACCATTAAACAACTGTATGCCAAGGCCAGCAGTGCAGTTCTCATCAATGGCACAATAGGAGAGTGGTTTTGCACCACTGTTGGGAGTCCAGCAAGGCTACCTTCTTTCGCTCGCACTCTTCAACATCTACTTGGAGTGCATAATGACTGATACCCTAGAAGATCACATATGCACAGTCAGCACTGGGGAGTGAACAATCTCAAATTTTCAGTTCACTGATCACACTGACGGCCTGGCAGGCAGCGAAGATGAACTTGCCAACCTTGTGAAATGATTGGATGAAACCTCCACAAAATATGGCATGGAAATCAGTGCAGAGAAAACCAAGCTGATGACAAATAAACATGATGGGATTAGCTCACATATCACTGTCAGTGGACAAGAACTGGAGACAGTGAAACAGCTCAAGTATTTGGGGGCAATCATCACTGATGAAGGATCAAAGGCAGAAATTCTGGCAAGAACTGCGCAAACAACAGCAGCAGTGGCAAAGCTAAAGCCAATCTGGAGGAATAAGAACATCTTCCTGGAATCCAAACAAACTGCTGCACACATTGGTCATCTCCATTTTTCTGTATGCGTGCGAGACATGGACCCTTACGGCAGAACTTGAACGGAAAATACAGGTAGTAGAGATGAGATACTTCCGTAAAATCCTGGGCATCTCCTACTTTGACCATGTCACTAATGAAGAGATCCGCATCATCATCACCCAATGCGCTGGGTCATATGAAGACCTCCTGACGACCGTGAAGAAGCACAAGCTGAAGTGGTACGGCCATGTAACAAGATCATCTGGCCTATCCAAGATCATCCTCCAAGGGACAGTACAGGGGAAGAGAAGAAGAGGTAGAGAGAAGAAGAGATGAACTGACAACATAAAAGAGTGGACAGGAATGGACTTCGCGGAGACTCAAGCACTGACACACAATCATCAGGGGTGGAGACAATTGGCTGATTGCTCATCAATGATGGTGCCCCAACGACCAATGCGGTTATGGGAGTGATGATGATGATGATGATGATGATGATCCCAAAATGATCATCTTGATAAGAACAAACAGTAAAATATTAAACATGTAAATGAGTACAAAAAGTACTGATGTGTAGAACTCCTAGTAGACCTATGACCATTTGCAGCTTTCAGATGAGTTTAAAAGAGACAGACTTCTCTGCCATTCTTTTGGCAACATGTTTGGGTCGTCACCAGGGTGGAGACAGCAGCATATGAAGATATTTGCAATATCTATATTGGAGTTAAGAAAAAGAGCAAAAGCTTGCAGAAATTATACTACCCCCATTCCTTGTCTGCCATCCAAATTAACAGCTTGCCTCCACAATTTGGAGAAAGACAAAGGAAAGGGTAACAATTCATTGTGAACAAACAACTGTTGTTTTTCAAATACCCGTAACTAGCAAATGTTTTTCTGTGTCATCATCCATAATGATTTTATATTTTAACTGCACAAGCCAAGGGAAAAACAAACAAACCAAGGTTTATTCTGCCACTTTTTCCCCAAGACATATGAGAAAAAGAGGAGTGGCAAGGCTGGATAGAAATGGAAGTACAAAACAAAAACAACAACAAAACCCAGAATTAAATATATACTGCAATTGGGAGCCAATCCTGAAAACCTCTCATGCGCAGGCAGTCCTTGCTTATGTGAGCAGTGCCATTGAAATCAATGGGAATACTTTGCATGAGCATCTGGAACAGGCTCATGGAAAATAAAGGTCATGTGTAAGAATCAAAGCAGAAGTTCCTCTATCTCAACTGAAATCTTGCTGACGAGGACATGACTCTTCCAAAGTAAAAGTTCTCATTGCCAAGGTTATATAGGAATGGGAGCAACTTCCTAACCCAACTACTAATCTGATTTTAAATGGAAAAATTAACTTAATTATGATTTAGTCATAAAAATCACACACATTCAAATGCATATGTCTAAAATTGCTAAAAACCAAATACATGCTTCTATTTCAATACTAAATATAGAGTTGTAATAATGATAAGAATGCAGAATCATTTGCATTTCTGTGGCGACTTTCATCATAGATCATGGCAAATGCAAATGAATGGAGCCTTGCAACATCCCAGTAAATATTCTTCATTTTTTTGCTGACAGGAGTGCTGAAGCACCGAGAGTTAAAGTGACTTTGAAAGCCCACACCTGGAGTGAATGGCACCGCTGGGAACAGCATCCGGAATTTTTTAGCTCCCAGTCCCTTGCTCTAACAATGAGAAAAAGGAAGGAAGCATATTTAGATTAGAGATATGGACCTCCGCTTGTTCCATGGCTTTGAGTCAGGGACTCATACTATACCCTGTTTCTATAAGCAAAGTCTAACCTCTGTTCTTATACAGAATGCCTACCCACCTCTGAGCAGCCTGGGTCTTTATTTCAAAAGATTCAAGGTTCCCTTTTTTTACACAGTTTTTAACAAAAATGCACTTTTCTTGTAATTGATAGCAAACCCCTTAAATAAATACCCCCTTGCACTGATATTAAACTAAGACTCCTCTTCTGCCATCCAGTTTTTATACTTGGTAAACAATCTTTGCTGGAAAGGTTAGCTGAATAGCTTGGACCTGGACCTCTCAATAAAATTCCAGCAGCCTGAACCTGAAGATGTCACTCCGGTTGGTCTGTTTTTTTGGAAGCTCATTACAGATTCTGTTGATATACCATTGGCAACCACTGTTGGATTCCCTTTATGGCCCTTGGTCGGTTTACTTAAGACAGCTGATTTATGACTTGCCTAGGGATAAGGATCTTTAAGCCTATCTGAACTGAATATGAGAATCCCCCAGGGAGTAGCTAAAGGCAGAAGAAATTGTTCCTTTGGTTCCCACTTGGAAAATGAGGTATACTTCTTTATGAAGACTATTAGTTAAGTAAATGGTTACACTCCAGAGCATTTAAGATGGAGCTTTACAAATTCCAAAAGTTCAATGATTTTCTTTAATCTCATTAACTCTCATACAGAGGTTGAAAGGACCCCCATTAACTGAAACTACAGCATAACTCATCAATGCGGATAAAGAACAAGGGCCAACTTCCAATCACGTACCCCACACTGCATTATTGAAAAGCAATTTGTTTTATACCTTCGGGCAACCAATGAAAGTAGCCATACTGCTAACAACACACAGCTCAAGCTCTCCATTAAATGATCTAGAATTGTGCTAAAAGCTTCCACAGCAAGGACTTCATTCTAGCTAGTACAATAATGTATATATCTCAGTGCAACACTCAGGTCATGACTCTCAGAGCTAATCAATACAGAACAACCCTCAGAACTCTCTCTTCCAGGATATCTAGTGCAGGGGTCGGCAACCTTTCAGAAGTGGTGTGCCGAGTCTTCATTTATTCACTCTAATTTAAGGTTTTGCGTGCCAGTCATACATTTTAACGTTTTTAGAAGGTCTCTTTCTATGTCTATAATATATAACTAAACTATTGTTGTATGTAAAGTAAATAAGGTTTTTAAAATGTTTAAGAAGCTTCATTTAAAATTAAATTAAAATGCAGAGCCCCCCGGACCGGTGGCCAGGAACTGGGCAGTGTGAGTGCCACTGAAAATCAGCTCATGTGCGTGTGCCATAGGTTGCCTACCCCTCATCTAGTGTATCGCTTATTGTTTATCTACTGAACATGAGTTGGAATTCTGCTCCACATCTCTGGCTAATGCCACTGCACCAAAAAATGAGTTCACATGTCACACAAGATGGGGCAAGGAGAATGGACAAACCACTGGTCTTAAAAGCATTAAAATAAATGAAACTCTTAGAACAAAACAAACAAAAATCTTCTCTGCATCGTTGTGCAGTGTGCTATGCAGCAGTTAGCTACCACCCTCCACTAGAAGTGGCTGCATTTCCAGAGTGCAGTGAGCTATACAGTAACTGAGGATCTTTCTGGATGAAAAGGTGCTATCTAATAAACGTAAGATATTGTCATTATAGCTTTGTAGAATGTGTCTTCAAGAAGTAATTTAGTTACTCCCTGGGAAGGAATTAACAGAGAACAAGGTTCCAGGAAGAAATAAAGACAGAATATACAGTACAGACCCGTTTACGCACAAATCCGCTTAACGCGCGGTAGTGCCATGCCTCCCAGTGCTACCTATTTAACACGCGAGACTCATTAACACGCAGTATAGGAACTTGCTATGTAGCGCTACAGATTTGCTCACTAACTCACTGACATAGAAATCGACAGGAAGTGCGGAGCGGAACGTGTTGTATGTCTTTACCGCCGACGGGGGGAGGAGGGGAGGGGTAGTAATGTTAAAGCGCTGCCGCAGCAAAGGACCCTGCAGCGCTTTAAGGTTCCTCCCCTTTTGCCCCCCGTCGGCCGCTGACAGGCGGGGGGGGTTCACAAAGGGAGCAGCTGCCCCAGGGCCGGCGATTTAAAAGGGCCTGGGGCTCCGGACGCTGCTACCGCAGCAGCGGTGTCCGGAGCCCCAGGCCCTTTAAATTGCCACGGGAACCCCGGGCGGCACAGACCAGGTGGCCCGGAAGGGGAATGCTGACCCCCTAGCCCCACCCCTTCCGCCCGAGGCCACCGCCCCCACCCCGTACCGGTAAGTGTCCTGAGTTACTTTCACCCCTGTGTAGTAGTAATAATGTTTTTATTAGATTACACATTTGAATTTATATTCTTGCAAAGTGCCGTTAACAGATAGGCCTGCAGTATTTGGGACGCTGTGAATACGTATGTAATCCTAGATAATTATACATGTATATATAGATATCTTAAGATATTTCAGCATGGCCCTCTTAACCCGCGGTCGTGACGGCTTGACTCCCGACATCTACGCATAAACGGGTCTGTACTGTACTTCAATATTACACCAGTACACCAGGTTCACCAGTGCAAGAACAGTCTCTCTTCACACGCATGCTCACATATCACATGCCACTAAACTCTTAGCATTTTGAAGTGACAGTCCTCGGGCTACCCAGGCCTGCAAGCCACCTTGTTACCCCTGCCTCCAGTGAGAGGGAGTCTTCCCTGTGGTAGCTGGGTGACAGCTCGCAGGCACCATCAGCCCTTCAGCCACACAAGCACTGCTCTCTGGGCTTATGCCAGCCCTAACTTCCCCTTGCAGGTTAACAACAGCTCCACCGCAATCCCAGAGTCCCTTTGAATTGTTCTCCTGTGACATCCAGTCCCTGACACTGGCTATTCGCACAATTTCCAGATCCTCTGCACACAAAGGTGCAGTGGACCTTAGTTTACTGGTTCTTCTTTAAACCACCACCCCTATTACCCACACAGCACTTATGATAAAACAAAAGGAGGTTTACTTAAGGAAGAATGAAGATTTAACTAGAACCAAGAGTGTGGTGGAAACAAATGATTACAGTACAAAATAAAATCATGGACCGTGAACCTGGGCTATACTTATCAATAGTTACCTTTCCTATCTAATAAAGTAGATTTCCCACCCCCCAAGTTCAGTCTATTGCAGAGCTGGCTGGTTTCTCAATAACCAGGATCCAAAACATTCATGAAAGCACCCACCTCCGCCAGGGGTTCTCCTCGTTCAATGCATCCAGAATGTCTTTTCTACACTTTGTGATTCTGAAAACAGTGTTTTGTTTCATACACAGCCAGGGTGAAACTCTGTCTGGTGTAAAGTTCCTTTTTCACCTCTGAGAGGTTTGGATTGTTTGATTGCCTAGGGAGGTTGTGGAATCTCCATCATTGGAGATTTTTAAGAGCAGGTTAGACAAATACCTGACAGGAATGGTCTAGATCGGGTGGGCAAACTTTTTGGCCTGAGGGCCACATCTGGGTGGGGATATTGTATGCAGGGCCATGAATGTAGGGCTGGGGCAGGGGTGCGGGAGGGACTGTGCGGTGTGGGAGGGGCTGCGGTGTGCAGGAAGGGGCTCAGGGCAAGGGGTTGGGGTGCAGGAGGGGGCTCAGGGCAGGGTATTGGGGTGCAGAGTACAGGAGGGGGCTCAGAGCAGGGGGTTGGGGTGCAGGAGGGGTGCGGCAGGGGGTTGGGGTGCAGGGTGCAGGAGGGGTTCAGGGTGCGGGCTCCGGCCCAGCGCCGCTTACCTTGAGCAGCTCCAGGGTGGCAGCAGCGTGCGGTAGGGCTAAGGCAGGCTCCCTGCCTGCCCTGGCACCGCGCCGCTCCCAGAAGTGGCCAGCATGTCCGGCAGTGGCTCCTGGGGGTGGGGGTGGGGTGGGGCAGGCCGCTCCGCCGCGCACTGCCCTCACCTGCGGGTACCACCCCTGAAGCTCCCATTGGCCACGGTTCCCCGTTCCCAGCCAATGGGAGTTGCAGGGGGCGGTGCCTGCAGGCAAGGGCAGTGCACAGAGCCCTCTGCCTCACCCTCCCCCAGGGGCTGCAGGGACATGGTGCCAGCCGCTTCTGGGAGTGGCGTGGGGCCAGGGCAGGCAGGAAGCCTGCCTTAGCCCCACTGCGCCACGGGGTTGGCAATCCCGCGGGCCAGATTGAAAGCCCTGATGGGCCAGATCCGGCCTGTAGTTTGCCCTCCCCTGGTCTAGATAACACTTAGTCCTGCCATGAGTGCAGGGGACTGGACTAGATGACCTCTTGAGGTCTCTTCCAGTCCTATGATTCTATGGTGCCGCTGATGGTTTTGCATGGATAGTTTTGGGAGGGAGCAAGGCTGGTTTTCATCACCTTGCCAGCTGATTAGGGATTGCTTGAACGAGCCATCCCTGAGGCCCATCATCTCTTGGTGTTTAATTTCTACTCCAGGTCCATAAAGCATACTTTCAGTATAAACACACTGGTTTTTAAATATTACCTGTGCATACATCTCGCAATGATTATGAGTCTTGACAAGTTATGAGCTTTTTGCAGACACCTCACATGATATCCCTTTTGGATAAATACCTTGCAAAATATGTGTTCGGTGTAAGGAGTTTGTCAGGTCTGAGATGAGAGCAGTTTATTAAGACAGAGACCTCTTGGCAAAGAGTCCCCTGTTGTCACACATGTAAACAGAGAATGCCTATAGAATTAATATTCCCCATGTCTCAGAACCATAACAGTAGCAATACCTATTTAGTGTGGGGAAGATTTTCAAGGTAATAATGACAGTTAGGTGTCTAACTCCCACTGATGCCTCTGAAAATCTCCTCTTATCAAGACCCAGCATAAGAAATATGATTGCCATGCAAACTTGGTAAGTAATATACCTATGCCAGGTCAATGCATAGCTTTATTTTCTTGATATTTGTAGGGAAGAAACTATTTTGTGGTAGCAATTTCAGTGCAACTACTGCACATCTCAGATGGTTTCAAATCATCAGGGCTTTGGTTTCATGCCTCAGGCTTATCCCCCTCTGAAGTGTTTTATAATCTTGCCTCAGTGAGGGGGGAGGGGACTAAATGACCTCTTAAGGCCAGCCCTATAATTCTATGATTCTACAAGAAACCAGAAATACACATCTTGGTGCATCTTAGAGTTGAAGACTAGTTACACTGGCTACATAATACAAAAATTTCTTTAGTCATAATCACATATGCACTAAGTAATAAGATTGCCTGTGGTTACAACATGCCCCATTTTAGGAGATCCAAAGTAGGTCCTAAACTACATATAACGTCATCTATTAACAGTCAAACCACATCTATTAATTATAAAAGACCAATCACTTTTTGTCCCTCTACCTCACCTGTCATGTCTCCTTTTCCATATTCTATGAGTTCATTTCCCAAACACCTAAATATCCATTCACAGACTCTGACTCTTGTTTGTTTAATTTGCAACCAATTTTGCAGTTTGTTGTAATGAGGCACAAAGTAAATACCTGGTCCCCAACACTAAAAAAAGATACAAAAACAGAAATGCCAAGAGCCATAGCTGCCTGTAGAAAATATGTTACAAAGTCAAGAAATAAAAGTCATTGCACGTTATACTTGGCCTTTTAGCAGTAGGCAAGATTTTCAATCCTTATGACACAAGCATTTGGTCCAATATCAAAAAAGCAAATCAATAGCTTAAAAGAAAGAAAAAGAACTAAGTATAGTCTTCTGAATACAGACTATGATAAACAGTGACTCTTACTATTTCCCACTGTTTTTACATGCCTTACATCTTAGCTTATCACTTATGTAAACATTCAAAGTAACTCAGTAACAAACACAACTGAAGAGCTTGTGTAGCATGGATGCCATCTTGTGGATCTACTGGCAAGCAGCTGTTTTCCCCACAGATTTGGACAAGAAACATTTTTCCTATAACGAGTCTGAGGTTTCACAAACTATAACCCATTACAGATTGTTTCAAATATATTAAAAAGCCAGCATAGAATCATAGAATTGGAAGGGACCTCAAGAGGTCATCTAGTCCAGTCCCCTGCACTCAAGGAAGGACTAAGTATTATCTAGACCAGGGGTGGGCAAACTTTTTGGCCTGAGGGCCACATCGGGGTTGCAAAACTGTACGGAGGGGCAGGTAGGGAAGGCTGTGCCTCCCCAAACAGCCTGGCCCCCGCCCCCTATCCGCCCCCTCCCACTTCCTGTCCCCCTCAGAACCTCCAACCCATCCAACCCCCCCTGCTCCTTGTCCCCTGACTGCCCCCTCCTGGGACCCCCATCCCTAACCACCCCCCAAGGACCCCACCCTCTATCCAACCCCCCTGCTCAACCCCCCTGCTCCCTCTCCCCCTGCTCCCTCTCCCCTAACCCCTATCCACACCCCGGGGACTCCCATACCTATCCAACCCCCCTCCCCCCCGTTCCCCATCCCCAGACCGCCCCCCCAGAACCTCTGCCCCCCCCAACCGCCCCCTGCTCCCTGTCCCCTAACTGCCCCCCTGGGACCTCCTGCCCCTTATCCAACCCCCCCCCCCCAACCGCCCCCTTACCATGCCGCTCAGAGCGGCAGGAATTCACAGCCCTGCTGCCCGGCTGGAGACAGCAGGGGCGGGGCTGGGGGCTAGGCTCCCCAGACAGGAGCTCAGGGGCCAGGCAGGACGGGCCCACGGGCCGGATGTGGCCCGCAGGCCATAGTTTGCCCACCTCTGATCTAGACCATCCCTGACAAGTGTTTGTCCAACCTGCTTTTAAAAATCCCCAATGATGGAGATTCCACAGCCTCCCTAGGCAATTTATTCCAGTGCTTAACCACTCTGACAGTTAGGAAGTTTTTCCTACTGTCCAACCTAAACTGCCCTTGCTGCAATTTAAAGAACAAACTGTAAAGAACATTGTAAAGAACAAACAAGACTGAGTGCATTATTTCAGATGGGAAGGCACTTATTTTGTGACTGATATATTCCCTTCAGCTACACTTTCTCAGGCTGCGATCTCATCACTTCTGACAAGCTAACCAGGTTGGGCCTGGTCATTACATGAATGGTACTCTAAGGAAAAAACACAGGCTGCTACAGAAAGTATTTGTAATTCACAGGCACCACTCTTCACTCACCCAATGACCTAGCATGGTTTTAGGGGCACCATGTTCTTGGATGTGCCAAATTATGGATGAGTTGTAAAACTGAAGTCCTGAAAATTTTCTCTTTAGCATTCCATAAGAATATAGGCAAGATAAACTCCAGACCCTGGCCAAATCTAGTCTGTGTAATTAACATATATTGAATCTACTTAATTTCCCTGTTCCAATTGCCTATAGTTTTATTCTTCGTGTCCTGTCCTAAATTGTAGTGTATCTTTGTGAATACTACTAAACAGCTATTTTGTTTCAGCCAAGAGAAGATTGGATTGAATGTGTATATATATACACACACACACACAAACACACATATATATACATATATGTATGTGTATATATATACATAAACCTGCTGGAGAACTGATAATGAATATCCTAAATGCACAATGTACTTTATCCAGAAGGCTCCTCAAGATTGTCATATATAGAGAGAGACGAATCCTATAGGTTTGTTTGTTTGTTTTTGGTTTTTTTTACTTACCTGTAATACTTAAAGATAACGGCAGCATTGACTGAGTAAGCAACAACTAGCTCTCTAATACACTGCTGCAGGTTTCATGGATTGCTGAAATGCAAATTATCATAGAAAACTAAGATGATCAGTTTATTTAAAAAACTCTATAGTTAAAACAAGAAGCTAAAGTAATAAACCATATACTGTACCTTCGATATAAGTTTTCTACAAAAATGTGTTTTGCACTGTGAATTGACCTCTCCATCATTCTTAGCGGGGAAATCTACAAGATAAAAACAACAGCCATTCACTAGTTTTACATTTTCCAATGTTCTTAGTTTCTTTCACCCCCTAATGCTGCATAGCATGTCCTTTTACCTCCAGTTTTTATTAATCTTCTTCATGGTAACTACATTATTAAACTCCTACTAAACTATGCTGACTGTAACATAGACTAATTGTTTGGTCAGAGAGAAAAAAATACTCTTACTCAGGAAACATTTCTGACAGGTTCAGAGTGGTAGCCGTGTTAGTCTGTATCAGCAAAAAGAACGAGGAGTACTTGTGGCACCTGAGAGACTAACAAATTTATTTGGGCATAAGCTTTCGTGGGCTAAAACCCACATTATGTATATAAACCTGGAATTCCAGAACCAGGAGTTTCCTGACACACTAGACTTATGGAAGATGTATGAAGGCTAACTGCAGGAGCACCAAACCCACCAATACCAAGAAGTCAATCACTAGATACTTGACTAGAAATAAACTGCAGTTCATTAGAATGTGAAGAGCAATGGGAACTGTCACTGCCTGAAGTGGTGCCCTCCTCAGATATGTTACTGAGCTTATTAAATAGGGCACTGATCAGAGACACTGTAGAAAGAAAACAGGATTTTAGAATTGTCTCAAGTGTGCTACTCCTCCTTCATGGAGGCCAAAGCAGTCACTGTAATTGGCAGAGTATCTCAGCTTCATCTGATCTACCACCCAAATCGGCTTCAATTTTGGTGAGTGATGATTTCCTGCCACTGTTTAAGCTTTTCTCCCTGGTATCTAAAGAATCAGGTGGTGCTGGAGGAGTTCTTTCCAATCAGCTATTCTGCACAGAGTTAATGGTCACACAGTCACAATTGCTACTGCAAGGTTGACACAGGAACTGGCAGCAGAGTACAGATTAGAATGCAGGGGAATTCTTGGGAGCTTTTAATGAGCTCTTAAGAGACACTGGGACTTTTAACATTTTGCAAATCAAACAATAGAACTCTCTGCACTTTCAAACACATCCAAACCTTTTGGGTTTTTTCCACAGCTGTGCTAGGAAATACAAAGGAACTGAAAAGGCCTTCTGGGTACTGAGCACCCCCAGTTGTCTGCTACTCAATATGCTCCTTTGCATGGCAGCTCTTTCATCTCACAACTTTCACAGAAGTGATGGTGCATGGAGCACTTTTCAAGGTGCTTTGCAAGACAGAGCTCTGGAAGGCTTCCTGCCTCTTTAGCCTCCTCTATATCTACAGGGAAGATTGAGAGAGAGAGAAAAGTTCCATCCACCCTGAAGCTGTACAACACGTGGGACTCTTCTGTGGCTGTGAGAGCCAGAGCAGTGCTATAGGGCATGGGGCACAGAGGAGTAGAAGTGGAAGACATTTTCCCCTTGGAACACAGAAACAGACTGAGGAAACACCTGAGGATGGGGAGGGAACATGCTCAGAAGTGGAAATGATGACACCCTCTAAATGGGTGAAGCATGCACTCTCCCAGTGCTCACTGTTAACAGGTGCAGAGGAGACTGGGATGTGGATTTCACCCCACCCAGCCACGCTCCCTGTGGAGTGCCTCTGGCCACACTAACCCACCTCCCTCACACTCACTTAGCACAAGACCAATGTGCTGGCTGCTTCCTTCATTAATGCACAAGATGGAAAAAGGTCTCCCTGTGACCTCTCTTCCCTGTGTATCTGTGCAAAAGCAGCCACAATCTGGTATGTTCTATTACTGCTTTAATCCAGACTAGGGACATGGCCATTATATAAGGCTACTGTCTGCTCATTTTAGGAGACTAGTGTCTCAGCATCTTTTCATTGAAGCTATCAATCATATCCCGTTTCCTTCTTTACATGCCAGCCAGGATACAGGTATAATTTTTATTTGTGTTTTCATCCAAGAAGAACCCAGCATTATGGTGCAATTGTCTCATAACACACACTGAATAGAAAGTTAACAGGATCTGTCCAAATCTTCAAGAGTGCAGAGAAGTGAGAACTGGGCATACTTCAAAACTGGAACTTGTAAAATGTCACTTTTCTGAGAAGAAAAGGAGAAACTATTTCCAGAAAGCCCCAAGCCACAGCCTTATAGAACTATTTTGTCAAATTACTATTAATCATTTTCATTGGACCATAACCTTACATGGGACTTTACAAAGAAAGACCCCTGCCCCAAAGCAAAGTCAGACAATATGATACAATAACAAACAGTTCAGGTATAGCAGTAACTGGAGATGCTATCAAGTGGGAAGGAAACAATAAACGAAGACTTCAAGGCAACAACAAAGGAGTTTCAAGGGGGGATGAGAAAGGGAAAAGGGAGGATCCAGCCCAAAGAGTGCACATAGGAGAGGACTGGGAAGAATGTGAGAAGGGAGCAGGGGAAACGGATGAGGAGAAAGAAGTGTAGAAAATCCAAAAGGAAGAGGTAGATAATCTTTGCAGAAGTATTTTGGATGGGTTAGAGTGGGAAGAGGTGAGAAGCACATGGATCAGCAGTGGGTATTCTGAGTGACACCGGCCAATGTGTGATTTTGAATATTCACATTTAAGATTACCATATGTGAACCCAGAGTTTGAGGTTCCTACAATTCACATACCCCAAAAAATAAATAAAAAGGCCAAGATAACAGTCAAGCTGAGAGATGAACAACGTATGGGCCAACATTTAACAGTAAGCAATACTGGATATGGGAATGAAACACATGTAAATATAGGAGGTAGATGTCCCAGCCCGCACTGAGCATTGACTTGAGTATATCAGTGTTGTCTTTTCACATGGAAATTCCTACTAGCTTCAGGAACACAGAATGAAAGTCAACCTAGGGTCTTATCTTCTGGATGCAGGGTTATCAAATTATTTTGATCGATAAATGCACCTTAATATCTGTGCTTCAGATTAAAAGAAAAAATATCTTTAAATTACCATTGGCCTGGTATGCTGATCCAACATGGTAAGCTGTATGTATGTCTGCAGCGTTATCCCCCACCGTGATGAATCTTGATACATTAAGCCCTGGTGTTGGGGATGGGGGCAGAAGAGTAGGAGAGAAATAAAACCACTTTGACTATACCAATTAGTAACAAATAAAGCTAAGCTATATATTTTATACCTGCTCAGAGTTACCGAAATAATGGCATTAAGGTAGCAGACACCAGCATTATTACTCCTGGGGGCATTCTGCGTCAAAACATTAAAAATTCTGCGCCAAAACATTAAAATTTCTGTGCACAATATTTTAAAATTCTGCAAATTTTATTTGTCAAAATAACACTACATAATCACACCAGTTTCAATTATTTTGGAAATTTATTTCAAAATACCTGTCAGCAAGTATGTCTGCCAGGGGACCAGATACCAACAACCCCTCCCCCGCAGAGCATAGGCGTCAACTTCTCCTGGCGCCGGTGGGTGCTCGACACCCCGCCCCCGTCCCTGACCCCGTCCCGACTCCACTCCTGCCCCACTCCCTCCCACCCCGTCCTGTCCCCATTCCAACCCCTTCCCCAAAGTCCCCGCCCCAACTCCGCCCCCTCCCTGCCCCATTGGACTCCTTCCCCAAATCCTTGCCCCTTACCCGCCTCCCACAGCTTCTTACGCCACAAAACAGTTGTTTTGCAGCGGCAAGCGCTGGGAAGAGAAGCAGGGATGCGGCGCGCTCAGGGGAGGGGAGGGCAGGGGAGCTTGGCTGTTGGTGGGTGCAGAGCACCCACCAATTTTTTCCTGTGGGTGCTCCAACCCCGGAGCACCCATGGAGTCAGCGCCTATGCCGCAGAGCCCAGCTGTGCCCCCCTCCCCCGTGCCCCACGCCGCAAAGCATTTCTCTAATCTCCAGGACTCTCACCCTGCTTCAATTCTTTACACCAGTAAATATCAGCCTGTACTATAAATCCAAAGTATAACACTTTATAGTAAAAAGGGAGTTTTTAGGATCAAGTGTTGGTTTGCAAAACAGCTTAATAGCAAACATCAGGGTTTAAAGTGATCTGAATTGCCTGCGGACACAGACTTGGCATCTCCCCCCACCTCAAAGAGAGCTGTGAGGCAAATGGTCTACTGGTGAAGATGTTGGTGACACAACAAGGCATGAAGCGGTACATCCCCCTGCTACACTGCCAATGGAAAAACAGAAAGCAGAGCATCAGTAACCTCCACCCAAGGGAATTTGCTTTCCTCAGGACACACTGCTACTAGTAATGGAGCCAAAATGCATATTGTGAGTACAAGAGTGCAGGTACTTTGAACAGGTTGTATGTGCAATTTAGGCTGGAAGTGAAATTTATTCATTTACTTTTATTTCTGACACGCACACACCCCACTCTGGGTAATTTATCAGAGGGTGGAGTCTCTGATGGTGCTGCATCACTGCATTAAAAGTGTCTGATTCTGTGAGGTGAGGATGACCCTGCACTCTCACCATAGTCAATGAAGGCACTCAACATCTTGCAGACACTTTCTCAGCAGTCACATAGCACTCCCTGACTGCCAAATCCAACTCCTTTCACTTTACTACACACTCTACCTGTATTGTATTGTTTAGTATTAAAAAACACTTTCCTGCCTGCTTTGAGCATTTGAAAGAGCTGTCCTAGCCTTAGTTTGTTTATGAACTAAAGAACTCAATGCCAGGCAGTAACAGACCCATTGTGTCTCTGAGATCACTTTAAGACGCCAATCCTGCAACCTGCTCCATGCAGACAGACCTTTATGCCTGCACAGAGCTCACTGATTTCAAAATGTGGCTCACTGTGAGTGCAGTGGCCATCAGCATGGAGCTGCTTGCAAGATCGGAGCCCAAGTCCTTCTCAGGACTACATTTTGCACACAATAGGTTTAATGCCCATTCCTCAATAAGAGAAAAAAAAATCACCATCATGATATTAATTTTCAGTTACATAAGATTATGACCATATCCTTGCTAGGGACTTCAATGCATCTAAACCTTCACACAGGACTTTGAGAACATCAGGGTCCATATTTTTAACAGAACATAAATCACAGGATTAGTTCCTGCCACTTACCAGAAGATTGTGACCACGTACATTCCTCCACTTAGGCACAGGTTCCGTCAAAACCTTAATTAAAAAATGACATTAATTCCATGTGACCCAAGCGATTTCAATTTTTTATTGTATTTATCTGAATGTATCAACATAAGACCATTTTTATAAATGAATGAATAATAAAGTGTCTGTACTGGAGGATCTATCCCTTTTTTAAAAAGGACTGATTTAATGAAATACACAATTTAATATTTAAGAGCTATTATAAAAATGAAAAAGATGCATTTAATTACAAAATGTCCTGGTTGGTAGTTTTATTATCATTATTATTATTTTTATCAGCCCACCAAAACAAAGCAATGGCTGACTGATACCACGTAGAAGGTTGTCATTTATCAGTAACAGTGTAAAGAGAGAAGAACTGACAGCCAAATGTAGAGGGTATTTCATGCGAAAGATCTGCTCACAAATTACATTCCCATGGGACAAAACAGAATGACAAAGGAATAAAAGCTGACGATCAATATGCCATTATACATAACTCTCATTTTATTTCTGTGGATCAAAAAGAAATGCAGTTACAACTTTAATAATAATCAAAATTAGACAGAAAAAGGTGGTCTATTCTGCCCTAAGTAGCTAAAACCACAAGAGTCTCCAGGGGGTCTCCATGTGGGCATGAGGATCCACCAAACTACATGATCAGGGCATAAAGGACTTTTAAGATCTTAGTGTGAGTCTGAGATTAACTAGCTAAACTACATGCATTTACTTTTTAAATTTTTACACTGTATACATAGTTAAAAAAACATTTTGGGCTACTGGCTATATATTCAACTCAATTCATTCCTTTTAAATTACCAAGGACCCTCTTAATACTAAGTATCCCTATGAAGAATCCTAGATTTTTGTATTAATATTCTTCTTAGCAGACCTATCAACACCTTTAAGATTTTATGTACACACAAATAAATGCTTCCTGAAGTTTATTCTGAATTTGTTTTGGTTAAAGCAATTACAGTACACCTCTCCCCCGATATAAGGCGACCCGATATAACACGAATCTGGATATAACGCGGTAAAGCAGTGCTCCAGGGGGGCGGGGCTGCGCACTCCGGTGGATCAAAGCAAGTTCGATATAACGCGGTTTCACCTATAACACGGTAAGATTTTTTGGCTCCCGAGGACAGCGTTATATCCGGGTAGAGGTGTATTAACAATAGGTTTGTCTTTTCCTCATCCAAAAGCATTTTGCCTATGGAATGTGGGATCAAATCTCATGTTTGTTTGACAAACTTCCAAAAAGGAATTATACAAATGTATTTTTCCCAACAAACCAGCATATCTTTACCTGAATTATTTTAGTTATATGGGACTAATACCTTTTAGCTTCATTACATGAATTGTCTCTGACTTTGTTAGTTTATTGAGGGACAAAATTTGATCTACAGAATATACTATGTTCCATTGTTGAATATTTTTGAATTGTATATATTTTATATCTGCCACTCAACAACTAAGAATTTTCCTAAAATATATACTGCTTCTTCCACTGACTCTGTAGCAGCAGTTTACAATATTCCAAGAAACTAATACTAACTTAGACCTCGATTATGGAAACACTCACATATATATATTTAATCAAGTAGGCGGACCCAGTGCAGTCAATAGCCTATTTCACATGAGCAAAGCTATGCATGTGTGTGATTGTAGGATCGAGGCAACAATTAACGCAAGCACAATAGTAGTAAAAAATACAATACATCATACTGGCTTCCATTCCATTAACTAAAAAACAAGGAAAATTATTGGTTGCCAAATGAAAAAGGGCAACATCAAGAAAGAAAAGTATTGTTTTTAAACTTCTGAGACTATTGCTAAGAGTTTAAAAACTAGAAAATGTTTGACAGTGTGCCTTTAAATTTATCTTACTCATTTAATCTTGGGAAATACTGCAGTAGACTTGAATACTGTCAATGCTATAAATAGAAAAACTCTTGCTGACTTGATTGAACATTAAGACGTTTCAAGCCCCATACCTCAATGCTGGTAGTTTTGGCAAAATAATCCAGGCATGTTGTTTTTCCACTTGCAATATTCCCCTCAACGCAGATCTGGGGAAAGAGGACACCAACCTTTCAATACTAAATGAATGCTACTGCAAAGAAATAACTGACAGCAAATGTAGAAACACATACTTATAGCCTAAAAATAATCCATTAGCATTATAAATACATTAGAGCAAATTCTAGTGTCAATATAGTTAAGGCATTTCCAAGAGAACACCTAAACTTCAAGAGTTCAGGTCTTGATTCACTATTGCATTGTACAAGCTTTACAATGGAGTGACATGTTGAAAGGAATGGAGTTTTGTGCTGGAATAAATATGGAACAACACAGTGGGGAATCAGACCTTTAATATCTAAAGATATAAGTTGCCAGTACAGTTTTGGGCCTTACTTGTGCAAACTGATACATATTGGCTTCAACCGGCCAGATTTTCAAAACCACGTTTGCAACTGCACATCTGCATCCAGTCCCATATGCTCTGTTACAGTTAGTGTGGCTATTAAAATAATAAGAGTTTGATTCAATGCCTGCAGGCTTTGGGCTACTGGATCTGCACCGTCCAATCTTAACTCCCCGGCACGCAGGGTTCCAGCGGTTTCCCTGCAGTGCTGCTGCACCTTTTACAGCACACATTACACAACCATCCACACTGTGTTAAATTTCACCCCAAAAGGCTTTAAGCTTACTTTGAATACAATTTACTGTACATTAAATGTTATCACTTCTACACCCATAAATAGATTTTTCCCAGGCAAATTACAATTTCTTTTAGCCATCTAGGTTTCTAAAATGAGTGAAAAGTATTTTGTCCAACTATCTACTAATAGTTCATAAAATAATTAGATTTAAAACACCATGAATTGAGTACAGTGCTTAGAATTTACAGCCAAAATACATGTAATGTAAATGAAGGAGGCTACATTCAGAATGCTGACTATTACTTCTGTGGCCCTGATCAAGCGACTTGTGTTCCACACGAGCAGCCCCTGCATGAAACCCTCCTGATTTTCTTTTAAGTTACCTCAATGATTTCAGCAAGGGTCTGCCTGCCTGGAACAAAATGCAGGATAAGACTCTAGATTTGTGCACCAGCTCACACCAAGACCCAGTCATTAGCCTGTGGACATTTCCATAATATATATTGCAATAATAATATACTAAATACATTTTTCTGAGCAAAATATTATACTTACAACTGTCTTTTTCTCTCCATTAATGAGGTGTTTATCTAGAACAGGAAGAAACCCTGTTAGAAGAACTAGGAAACTGCTCTTAGATTGTATATCCAAGCCACTATCAGGACTCTTGTAAGAATGAATATATTAATGAGTGAGTTATAGGTTACAGTAAACATGTTACATTAAACTCCCATGGCTATAATTCATATGCTTTACTTTTACTTTATATTATACACTACAAATAGTCAAATGGCCGGTTCCTACCTTCACTGAGTAGGATTATTTATTATGTATGGTTGTTTCTTTGTTAGCTCTTATTTTCACCATAAGAAAATAGGCCCCAAATCTGCAATGAATTATTGGCAGATCCCTGTGCCTGAACAAAGCACCATTGACTTCACAGTCAGCAGAGCTCTCTGCAGGATCAGGACCTTAGATACTAAGGAGACGTTTTCAATTTAAAGGTCACTCGTCCATCTAAAAATTTGTACCTACTATTGTTACAAGTAACATCTAAGATAAACTATCACTGAAAAGAGTAGAGAAAAACAGATACTATGCACCTGTGACAGAACTTTGTGTGCAGAATGACAAACCACAGTTCCACAATTCAAACTGGTAGTGCAGACTCCAGAGCCTGTGCAAAGCCAGGTTCTCTCTGTTTGTTTGGGCCTCTCTCACAGTGGAGGGAAACCATATTAAAAACAGGGAATTTTGTGATTGTAAAAAAAAAAAAATGTAATTGATAGGAGACTCAGAACAGGTATAATTAAAACTACACCTCTACCCCGATACAACGCTGTCCTCAGGAGCCAAAAAATCTTACTGCGTTATAGGTGAAACCGCGTTATATTGAACTTGCTTTGATCCGCCGGAGCGCGCAGCCCCGCCCCCCCAGAGCACTGCTTTACCGCGTTATATCCGAATTCGTGTTATATCGGGTCGCGTTATATCGGGGTAGAGGTGTACTTTTAACTCATTTTCTGACTGGATTGCAATTTGATAATGTCCCTTTACAATGTTCACTGTGTATAGCTGAGCAAGGACTCAGGGCATTTAATTACAGTATATTGTTCATGTGTGCATTTTAATAGAGAAGTAGAGATGGGTACTTGTTTTACAAGTACTGACTAGTGCCATAAAAGGGTTTTGAAAGTTCCTGATTGCTCAACATTTCAAAAACTGCCTCTTCCTTTCTACTACCAAAACAAAACAAAAAAACCAACTACAGTTCATCCTGTTTTCTAAAAATGAAGAGTGGGTATATTTGCACGGCATGAAACTTTTTCAATATATTGCATTTCATTTTTTTTAAACTTCCCCATTTGGCATGTGGGTTCCTCCTTCGTAATTCCTCTATCATGAGTAATTTGCGGGAGGCCAAACACTAACAGAGGCTGCCTATTGCGATCAGCAGATTTAACGTACATACAGCTACATACTTAAGAAAAGATAAATCAAGGACCACAGCAACAATGTTTAATAAACTACCACCACCATAGCCACTAGATCAAATGCATTTGCTCAAATACCTTTCAAATAAGCATCAGCTACTTCTTTGTGAAAAGCAATAACCATCAACCTATTTCGGGGAATGAAGTGGCGTTTGCCTTTTTCCCTCTCTCTACAGTACTTTCATCTCAAATAACAAATCTACTGAGAGACAGCGCGAGAGATTCCTGATGCTACAAATACCAGGGCGCAAGGGTGGCATCAATAATCTTTTTAAACACAACTAAACGGTTCATGCTGCAGCAGTACCAGACGTACATGAGGCGTCCTGGGAGCAGCCGGCCATGCAGAGGCTGCGATTAGCCATCAGTGAATGTAGCAATTGCTTCCGCTGGCGCTTCCAGCTACAAAACCCGAGGCCAGCTTGAGCGCCCCTGGTACATTGAGGTCTTAGGAGAGGCCGGATCCATAACAATTTCAATAACCACATGGCCCATTGCCGGTAGATCTGAGCTCTAAGATTTAGGTATAAAACTCGAGCCGCATAGAGCTTCCTGGATCCCGACAGGTCGCATTTCCGCTGCTGTCATGTTTTGCTTCCTGTCTGATCCCCCCTCCGCTACTGTATTAAGCACTGAGCAATGCATTGAGCAACCAAGCTTGGCAAACTACTGCTCCTATATTACAAGTTTATTGCTTATGTTTTGGCAGATGCTTATTCGTTCATTCAAGAAGGTGGTTGCATTAAAAATTCTGCTTAAGTTAAAAACACCAACACAGGCTATTCAAACTAAGAACTGACGCGCTGTTCACCCTGCCTGGGGCTTCTTTACTTTTTTGCTTCTCAGGCTGGACAATGAAAATAAATTAATCAGTTTCATTTTTGTTGCTAGTCAATTTCACGTTCTAGTTTGCTTACAGGAGCAACAGCGCGGCAATGTTTCGATTGCAGGGCCTGCAGGGGAACCTATCTGCGTTTGTTTCCAAGTCACTTGTTCCCCATCTGCTAATTGAACCTATATACAGTACCTGAGAAATGGTGAACGCAGTGCAGTTGTAGGGACTACTAGAGAGTTGCAGGAAGTTGGCTCTACGCGGGCCGGGGAAGGGGGCTGCAGCGTTGCAGGGGGTTGTTTATACAGGAGGTGGAGGGTTGTGGGAAGCTGGCTCTGCGGGGGGGGGGGGGGGGTTGAGGGGGGGGGGGGGGGTGGGAGGGGGGGGGTCTGGGGGAGGGGGGGGGGGGTGGGGGGTGGGGGGCGGTGGGGGGGGGGGGTTAGCTATACGGGGGTGGGGGTCGGAAGAGTTGGGGGGTTATACAGGAGTTGGAGGGTTGGGGGAAGTGGGCTGGGGGGGGGGGGCTGGGGAGTGGGAGGGGTTAGCTATACAGGGGGGGGGGGCTGGAGGGTTGGGGGGGTGTACAGGAAGGGGCGGGGGGGGGGGGGCGGGCCCTGCGGGGGGGGCGGGGGGGGGGCGGGGGGGGTGGGGGGGGGGGTGGGGGGGCGCGGGGGGGGGGGGGGGGGGGCGGCGGGGGGGGGGCGGGGGGGGTGGGGGGGGGGCGGGGGGGGGGGGGGGTTAGCTATACGGGGGGGGGGGTCGGAAGAGTGGGGGGGTTATACAGGAGTTGGAGGGTTGGGGGAAGTGGGCTGGGGGGGGGGGGCTGGAGAGTGGGAGGGGTTAGCTATACAGGGGGGGGGGGCTGGAGGGTTGGGGGGGTGTACAGGAAGGGGCGGGGGGGGGGGGGCGGGCCCTGCGGGGGGGGCGGGGGGGGGGCGGGGGGGGGGTGGGGGGGGGGCGGGGGGGGGGTGGGGGGGGGCGGGGGGGCGGGGGGGGGGGGGGGCGGGGCGGGGGGGGGGGGGGGGTTATACAGGAGGTGGAGGGTTGTGGGAAGCTGGCTCTGCGGGGGGGCTGGAGAGCGGGAGGGGTTAGCTATACAGGGGTGGGGGGGCTGTATGAAATTGGCATATAGACGTAGGGGCTGGAGAGTTGGGCGGCAGCAGGCTGGCTGGGTTTAGGGGGAGCTGGATGCACAAGGAGTGGGGCGGGCACGGGACGCGCTGCAGGAGCGACCCTGCCCAGCCCCTTCTGTGCGCGCGGGCCAGAGCGAGCCCCGCCGCCTCCCGCGCTGGCCGCTCAGACGCGCGCGTGCCCAACGGCCGCTTCAGTTGGTTCCGGCACCGCCCCGCAGCAAAGGCTGCAGCAGCAGCACGGTCCCGCGCGCCATGGTGGAGGTGAACACCGGCTACCCCCGCTCCCTGCCGGGGGCGCTGAAAATCGCCCGCCTGGTACGGGGACAGGCTGGCTGGGCCGAGGCGCCGGGCGAGCCCCTGGGGCGCGGGCGGGCGGGCTGTGTCTGCGCTGGGGCGGGCGGGCTGAGAGGTCCGCAGCGCCGCACTGGTCGGAGTGCCGTCCGCTAAAACCCACTGAAGTACATGAAGTGTCCTAGTGGCTTTCATGGGCTTCAGGTCAGTTCTTGAATGAGGCGAGACGGGGCCCGGCCAGTGCGTGGCGGCAGGGCAGCGGGCAGCACAATACATCGCAACAGGCTAAACTGACACTGGGGGACATTAGTAAATACTGTCGTTATTCTTTCAGGTTGTTGCATTTGTAACATTCATCTGTTTTGCTGCCTCGAAATCCCATGAAGCCTTTATAGCACTTGCAGTCATGGAATTTGTCATCACTCTGTTATTCTTTGTGCTATACTTGCTAAAACTAGATAAAAAGATGAAATTCTTATTTTGGCCTTTAGCTGTAAGTATTGATTTGTATCTTTTAAAATGCAAGTGTATGTATGTATGCTGTGATTTATGCATAAAAACAAGTGTTATGCTAGTGCCTAATTAATTAACAGTTGTGAACAGGCTCCATGTTATTTCAAAACAATGTAAGCACTGGTTCTGCAAAGGTCAGAGGCAGCTACTGTACAATTCTGCCTATGGAAAAAGATCATAATTGCTGTCTTGTATTAATTCCTTTGTTTTAAATTGAGCTAGTCTTTTAAATAATTAATATATTTTAATTACAAAGTATCAGAGGGGTAGCCGTGTTAGTCTGGATCTGTAAAAGCAGCAAAGAATCCTGTGGCACCTTATAGACTAACAGACGTTTAGCAGCATGAGCTTTCGTGGGTATTCAGCTCATGCTGCTAAACGTCTGTTAGTCTATAAGGTGCCACAGGATTCTTTGCTGCTTTAATTACAAAAACTCTCACTATTAACAATATCAAATGAATAAAACACCCAGACACAAATTCATAGTGTAGACCAGGGCTCAGACAAAGGTGGTTATTTCAGGAATGCAATTTTTAGCATCATGCCACTTGGTGTCACTCTAGATCAGATTTGGACATTACCTAATCCCATTTCAGTGGCAAAAAGATTTTGTTTCTTGGCAGGTAATAACAATGTTGGGAATATTTGCAATTATTTAATGTTTTTTAACATGACAAATATATTTTGTTTTCACTGATTTCCTTCAAAGAGTAAAATAAGACTGCTATATACTGCAAGTATACACATTTCAGTATTTGTTAGCCATGTACTTTAATGAAAGTTAATTATGTTTTATAATACATTTTCAGGATATTTTCAACTCATTGATTGCAGTTTTGTTCTTTATCATTGTGTGCCTGTGTGCAATAATAATCAAGACCACGACTGGGACTCTAGTTGGAGGAGTAAGTAGGGGAATTTATAGTATTAATAATAAATTAGACCATTAAAATTGAGATGGCTTAAATGTTTAAATATTTAGTTATTCTCATGTAACAAATATTACTGTTCTTTTTTTCCTCAAAATAAATCTGTCCTAATTTGACATTTTAAAATATGTCAAACAATAAAAACCAGAACTCACACTATGAGTTCTTCATACATACAGCTATGAGCTATAGTGTGCAAAGCTGTCATTTTGTTCCAGTGCTGACAACTGAAGCAAATTAAAAGAAAGTTTTTACAAATATTCCAAAATAAGTGACTGACTGTGCTGGATTAAACATTTGATAGGATTGTCTCTTGCGTGAGCAATTTCTAGAATTTAAAGTTGAGTTAAAAGCTATAGCAGCAGAAAGCACTGCACATATTCAGGATAAAAAGATTGAGGACTTATTATTGGCTGCCACGATGCAAGAGATTAAAGCCAAGCCTAATAAAACAGATATTTGGGCAAAATGAATAAGGATATTAAGATTGCCAGGAGGGAGAGAAGCAGATTCTCTCTCCCCACCCCTTACACACTTGAGAAATTGGTTTTACAAATCTGGATTGAGTCATGTCTGAAGACCCAGTTCCTCCTATTATGAGCAGGTCATTTACTAAAACAACAAACTCCCATTCTAAAAGAAATGAAATCTTCACTACTACACTTGAGACAAGTAATGCATTTTAGCAGCAACCGTGTCACAGAAAGGTGGTGCACTTAAGAAAACACACCAGATTCTTTTCAGATCTGAGTCCAGGCACTCAAGCCAAGTGATATGCTCTGGAAATAGTAAAGGATAGTTTCCTCCTGGGTGACATCTAAGACGCAATCATTCTTTTTCTATCTAACAGAGAATGACCATGTCAAATAAAGAAATCTTGGTGGAGTGAACATTCTGAAGAAAAACTGAAAAAGGCCCAAATTGCATAATATAAATGTTTGTGCACGACTTGCTGAGAGTGAACTATTAGAGCAATTGAAAAAGGTTCTTGGATTGTTTTGTCTTTGAGAACATGAGAACCTATAATTTTTAGTCAGAAGTGTTTAACTTATTTCTCTGGCATTTGCTTTCCAAATGTCTCTCATGATTAAATATAAAGGGCCAGATTCTTAGCTGATGTTAATTAGCATAGCTACTTACCAATTTTAACCATCTGAAGTTCTTGCCTACATTCAAGAAAGAGGAATGAGGTGAATTATCGTCTCCTTCAGATAATGTTCACCAATGATTTATTATTACTAAATTACTATTATTTTGAAACTGTTCATATTGTGTAGCAAATAGCATTGAGTTGAAAAGTTAGAATTCTAGATGACAAATGTTTTAGAATGCATCTAGTTTAAACTGCATTTGCTAAATTACCTTTACTAACATAAATATTAGACATCCCGTGTGGTGTTATTTGATAAAGGAACATCTGAGTAAAGAGTCAGTACTTCTCCCCTCCCTCCAAATACAAATGGAGGACTGTCACATAAAGAAATGATTAATAAGCAGATAAAGTGTAAAAGCAGAGCAAATCTTAATATATAGCTTTACAGATGATCATATTTAGCTAATTTATTTGCAAAAGAATACTTAGTAAGAGTTTTCTTTTGTTTTTGCTAAAGATTACGACAAAACAGTTTTTAAAGCGTGCTTGTGATCATGGTCCATTCCAGTGTTTATAACTAAAATTAGAGCAAATACTGCCACTCAAAGAACAGATTATCTAGAAGTGGTTTATGTAACTTTGTAGTTTAGCACACAAAGCATCTAACAGGACTCCAAGTGATACTGAGGGTATGTGTGCTCCTAGCTGGAGGAGTAATTTCCAGCTCGAGTAGATGTATGTGCATTAGCCCTGAGACCACAGTTGTAGCCACAGTGGTACAAGCTGTGGCATGGGCTAGCTGCCCAAGTACCTAGGATCCTGGCGGGATCGTACTTGGGATGGCTAGCCCATCACACTGTCAACACTGGTGCAGCTACACTATTGTTAGCATGTATGCTACACCTCTAGCTCAAGTATAGACGTGGTCTTAAATTGCTAATATACAATAACAGAGGTGCTAAGTGCTGCTAGTTGGGTTGGTGATCGAAGTACCTGTTCACTGCAGAGTTAACTTGAGTGATTGCTGCCCAGATATGAGCAGCCACACTGCAAAGCCATACTCAAGTTACTGCATATTTCTACCCAGCAGCTGGGAGGTGTGATTCCCAGCATGGGTAAATGCACGCATGCTAGCTCAGCTCAAATTAGCACTTAAAATAGCAGCGTGGTTGTGGTGGCACAGGCAGTGCCTCAGGCTAGCCGCCCGAGTATGTACCCATGGAGTTGCTGAGCTGCTACCCGTGCTGCTGTGGGTACACTACTAGTTGTAGCGCACTAGTTCAGAGCTAATAAGTATATCTACCCGAGCTGGGATTCACACCTCCTAGCTGCTGTGTACCCATACCCACTGTGCCCTCACTGGTACCCCACTCATCCACATGTGTTGCTAGACCTCGGGGGGGTATATCCCAAGGTTGCGGTGATAAGCAGAGCTGCTCCATGATTCTTCTCCAGTGAATTGTGGGAGAACTTGTCTTGCCTTCTGGACACATGGAAATTGTGGGAAGGCATTGAAGGAACTATCATCACTTGAGGGATTTGGCTTGCTTCTTCACAGAAAAATGTGTGGGTTACCAGCCCAAGTTAAAGTGGTACCCAAGGTCTAGCCTGTACCCCCAGCCAGACCACCTAGCACAGGTTTAAAGCATCACCAAACTTTGGTCCTTTATGTATGGACAGACGGGGCTTAGGGCAACACCCACATAAGAACTCAAGTTAACACTGGAGCAAAGACATTGCTAAACAGGACTCTTAGCTGACACTTGTTTTGCTTGCTTGTGACTGAAATTTTATGAGTTAGCCCCACGTTTTAATAACAAGTATTCACATTTTAAACATTAAATAAGGTAACTTCCTGTCAATTCAGAGTTTTTCACTTCAAAACTTCTGAAAGAGAAAAATATCTTTTTCTTCTAGCCTTGCATCTGCAAACACTGAGTTTACTGCAGTCCAAAACCATTAAGTAGATCATCCCTTACACAGACATAAGAGATTTGGTTCTGGAGGAAAGCATAATCTCACATAAAGAAGCATGTCTGTAGTCTGGTTTCCATGGAGACTGAGTCACTTCCTATTCTGAGATGACAGATGAAGGGCAAGCAAGGTCAGGGTGAAGATGATTGCCAGAGCATAAGGGGAAAGTCATTTTATGAGAGATTGCAGCATATCTGACCTAAAGTATGGAGAACACTGAATTTCTCAATCATCAGAAATCAAATATTCATCCAGAAACATTTAGAAGGGCAGGACCAATTTAGTGATCTGTAGCAACTGCATCTGCTCAGAATTGGTAATGAATGAGTTATTACAATGAAAGGTAAAGACGATAAACAACTAACTGTGATGTGCATAGGAGGAATCAGAGTTTTCTTTTTATTTGCAGGTCTTTGGTCTTCTGTTGGTTGTTCTTTGTATTGCAGATTCTGTTCTTCTTTTCAAGAAGATTACATTTAATAAGCCAAGAGGAAGGAATGTTATTACCAGATAAGAATGACCAATTTACCAAAAGACTGATTTATTCTCCACTTTAAATGCCTATTGATTAATAGGATACTTGTTTCATTATTAGCCTATGTATTTTTAAAGGGTTTAACATGTTCATCTTAGAATTACAATATTTTCCTGTGTGTTTTTTTTAAATTAGTTTACTTTTTCACACATTAACATTCTTTAAATTCCTCTGTATTTTTCTAGACTACACATTTTAACCAGTGTTAACTTTAAATATTGTCCTATGTGTTTTGGTAAACTTAATACATTTTCACTTGTTAAAAAATCTAATTTTCTACAGAAGTGTTTATATAATAAAATTGAAAATACAAATGGATCTAAATGTATTATTTCAGTAGGTAAGTAGTAACTGTACTTCAAGCAAGAATTATTTGAATTAACACGAGTCTTTTCCTGACAAATATATTTAGGGACCGATTTTGACATCCATGGTCATGCTGAATAGCATCTTACTCTACAGTGGGCCAGTTAATGGGATCACCGTGAAGTAAAGTATTATTTGTTGTGAGTAAAGGTATCAGAATCTGACCCTTAGAATTAGTCTTATTTCTCATTGGACAAGTACAGCCCCAGTTTGGTGCTATGTAACCCAAAACAGACTTTGAAATACTATTCCTTTTCTTAACTAAAGATTTAATGATTGTGTTCTTTACGATTTCTGTAAACTCAGGAGTTTTGTTCACTGAGACTGGATGTTTTTCCATCTGGAAAAATACAGCTTCAAAAATTATATAACAAATAAGAAAGGCAGTGCTAGTAAGTGCAACTAGGTGCAAAAAGTATGTTCATTTCTTGTGAAAAATAACTCAAATTGGCTGATGAAACATTCATAGAGTATGGGGAGACTGCAGAAATCATTTTACTGAAACCTGTTTGCTGCGTTTTTATCTTCATATTCTGAAGACAGAACAAAAAAATCTAGTCTACTTAGAAATATGAACCTTAGCATAACAGAATTATAGTAATGCCATAAATAGTAAGTGCTAATGTACAAAGAAAGTATTGGACAATATTTGGGCTAAGATGTATTTCATTTTCCACAAACAGCACTGCAATTTCAATGGAAATAGCTGCTGAAGAAGCTGTTGTGCTCTGTTCAGAGTACAACATTAAAGGTCAAGCACAGTTCAGAACCAAAGCTTATCTGTTAAAATTGAATAGTAAGTTGTAGTTTAAAGCTAAGTATAAGCACAGTGCAATAGTCAAATTGCCTGATGCAAAGAATACGTCAAACAGTAAACAAGGAAAATGGGCTTTGTGTTAAAATTGACCTTTGCAAACATTTTGCATCTATCGCCAAACCAGTGACATAATTTCGCTAAGGGCTCTTTTCACTCCTAAGCAGGTAATTTCAACTCTGTTCCTTCTCATTATTTGTCAGAGTGAGGAATGGCAAAAGCCCGGGTTTGCTTCTCCACAGAAGTGAATAGATGAAAATGGCAAGAGGTAGCCTCTGCAAATTCCTCCATGGAAAAGGAAGACACAGAGAGAGCACTTGGACCCTGGCTCAAGACCAGCGATTCTCAAACTGGGTCGCAACCCCATTTTAATGGGGTCACCAAGGCTGGTGTTAAGACTTGCTGGGGCCCAGGGCTGAAGCCCAAGCCCCACCACCTGGGGCCAAAGTTGAAGCCCCAGGGCTTCAGCCCTGGGTGGTGGGCTCAGGTTACAGGCCGCCTGCCTGGAGCTGAAGTCCTTGGACTTTGGCCCCCCTGCCTGGGGCAGTGGGGCTTGGGCTTTGCCCCCTCTTCCCCTGCCTGGGGCTTAGGCTTTGGCACCCCCTCGTAGGGTGGTGTAGTAATTTTTGTTATAATAGTAATATATGGAGATATACCTATCTCATAGAGCTGGAAGGGACCCCGAAGGGTCATCGAGTCCAGCCCCCTGCCTTCAGTAGCAGGACCAATTTTTGCCCCAGATCCCTAAGTGGCCCCCTCAAGGATTGAACTCACAACCCTGGGTTTAGCAGGCCAATGCTCAAACCACTGAGCTATCCCTCCCCCCTATTGTTGTCAGAAGGGGGTCGCAGTGCAATGAAGTTTGAGAACCCCTGGGCTAGACCCATCTCTGAAAATTCCATTATAGATTCTTACTACAGTACTACTAAATCAGCTTCTGTACTTTTCTATATTTTTTTCATTCATACATTTAATTCTGTCTTAGACTTGACCTCTTGCCTCTGTGCGTGGTTGCAGTATAGTTTTCATATTTTCTTCAGCATTCTCAATAGTTTTTTTGCCTTTCTTCTCTAGCAATGATGAGCTATGCTTTCAGAAGTACTTGTATGTTTGAGCCGCTGTTTCCACAACCTACATTAGTACCTTGTTCCATTCTCTTATTCTTACAAATATAAAGTTGTCTTCTGGTATTCCCATACATGACTCCTAGTCACTCAGCACTTAATCTGCCAGTTTTTACTGCTTCTAGTGAGGGTTCTGTTGCTATTCCATCCACTAAAATAATAATGCCCTGATTATTATTTTTGACCAAAATAACAAATAAATACATAAAGACTGAAATGTGAATTTCACAACTTAAATGGCTGGTCAGTTATGGAACATCTCAGGTAAGAGCAGGGGTCGGCAACCTACGGCACGCATGCCTAAGGCGGCACGTGGGCTGATTTTTAGTGGCATACTGCTGTCAACCAGGGACCTGGCTGCCGGCCCCGCTCAGCCCACTGCCAGCCTGGATGGACAGAAGTGGCCGGCAGCGGGCTGAGCAGGGCCGGCAGCCGGGACCCCGGCTGGCAGGGGCCAGTGGACGGAACCCCAGACTGGCAGTGGGATGAGTGGCTCAGCCCGCTGCGGGTCTGGGGTTCCGTCTGCTGCCCGCGCTGCTGGTCTGGCACGCAAAACCTTTTACTGGCACCAAAGCCTTAAATTCATGAAGACTTGGCACACCACTTCTCAAAGGTTGCCGACCCCTGGGTTAGAGAATTGTTTCCAGCACTTTAGCTATATGTACTTGAACTAGTTAAGTTTACTGCTGTGTCAATGGTATGTTTAGTGTTGCATGTAATGGAAGGGACCTGAAATATGCATTGCTACCTTGTTGATGGTGTTTTGCAGCAATATTGCACTATGATGTACTGGAATTTGGATTATTCTGGGGGCACAGGAGAAGTTGCAAAGGTACTAAATTTAGATGGTAAAGACTGGGAGGCTGTGCAGCCAAAATTAGCGAGATTCAGGAACTAGCTCTGGGGTTTTGTAATGCTGTGGCACCAGGATACATTGGCGTCCAACTCTGTGCGGAGGAACAACTACATTTGTTTTCTATTTATTTTAGGCATTGGGCCAAAAATTAGCTGGGTCCAGATGTTTCCAGCACTGTCATGCCACGGAGCATCAAAGTCTGGGTTTATTAATGTCATAGGAGCCGCTACACTTTTCTATTTGGCGTTACATGCTTGGGAGAAGGGGGAGAATAGCCGGATCCAGGTGCTAGCGCGAGATTTTTCAGCGCTGTTGCACCAGGACGTATCAGGAAGTGGAAGTTTGGGGGCGCAGAGACAGTACAGAGGGGTGGGGCTGGGGTACAAACCTTGGCTGCCTGCCAGCCAGGGGCAGGGGGTGGAGGCGCTCGGGCCGGGCACTCCCCAGATTTGCAGATGTTAAACGTTTTTTTTTTCACATTTCCGCAGTGTCACGATTTCCGTTTCCCTCCTTAAAAAAAAACAACCCCAAGTCCCCAGGCGCTCAGCAGCAGCCCGAGCCGCCCAGGCGAGCCCCGCTCCGCTCCCGGCCATGGACCTGCCCGCTTCGGAAGAGCCCGAGGCCCAAGCGCCTCCGCCTGGCCTCCGCACGCTCCTGCCCTCCAGGGAGTTCCTCTGCTCCCGCAAAGGGCAGCTCCTGCTGGCCGAGTCGGTAAGGGCTCCGGGAGCCTCTTCCCCGCCGCAGCGTGGTAGGCACGGCCCGGGGTGGGAGGGCCCGCAGCGGTTCTGCGGTGGCTCAGCGCGGGCCTGGAACGGCTCCCCCCCCCCTCTCATTTAAACAATGGGATCCCCCCCCCCTCCGGCTTCGGGATCTGCCCCAACTCTTCCCGCCCCCCCCCCAGCTTCCATACTGCGTCCAGGGGGACAGCAAGCTGAGCTCCCGCCGCAACCATGCAAACTAGCTTATCCAGTAGCAGCAACAGCCTTGACTCCAGCCCCCTAGCTCGCCCTCTCTGCCCGAAAGAGCTCAGCAGATCGCGAGCCCTTAGGCTGGCAAAAAGCTCAGTCTAGGAAATAGGAACCAGCTGACAGGCCCATTTGAATGGGTATAGTGGGGGGAGGAGGGGTGCCTGCTTGCAAACAGAGGACATGCCCGATTCCATTCTCAGCTCAGTGGAGCTCCCCCCTGACTCCAGTGACTTCAATGGATTTACTCTAGTGTAAACGAGAGCAAGATTTGACTCTGTAGTTGGCTGTTTCTAAGTTAAGTAGGAGAAATTTTTCCCTGTAATATGCATGTCCTTTGTGTGTTAGCAAAAGGCACACTAGGGATGACGGGCAGACGCGCACACACTAAAGTGAAAACATAGCACACAATGCCAAAGCTAGGTCCAATGGGGAACTTTAGGATTAGAAGTCTGAGGTACTGTGCCTGGGCACGATGGCGTGTTTCCACCTTCCCAGTGTATTTCCTTTTGTAATTTTTCATTAACTTTTTGTGACTGTTTCATAAGCTTACACTGTTTACATGTTTTTTGTGTGTGCAAATTTATTTGGGAGTGATCCCTTTTTCAGTTTAAAAATCATCATTGATTTCTAGCTCATAGCATAACTTGTGGTGAAGTTCCATTTATTGCTAATAAATAGAGAAGTTTGCAGAGAAAAGGTCAGATACCCATCTTATTCTAAGGGAAGGATGCATTTGGTCACCATTTAGTCTGCTGCCATATCAGCATGGACATGTAGTGACTAGGAATGAGGTTATGGTATCCATTGAAAATACAAAGGTGTTTGTTCATTTCCCCAAAATTATACTGTAGTCTTTCTCTAGCTCAAGATTTGAGAGCGGTGTTGGGTCTGAATCTAGAACTTCAGGTTTCAGTACTTATCTGACTTACTTATTTTTAAGTTTGACAGATGGAACAGCACCACATTAGTAAGGCAGGAAAAAAAGCATTAAGATTGCAAGAGTATATGATGAACAATGAAAGAAATTAACATATTTAAATCTCCATTTTCAATCAGTTACTCTGGAAATAGCCAGAAATTTAAGCATCAAGCTCTTTCTGACTTTTTTCTTATTGAGTTTAGGTAAAAGCATCACACTTGAAAAATAGATTTTTCTTCATGCGGGGAAAAATATTGCTTTTTAATTTTTAGATAGAATAGGCCAAGAATGGGAACCTGTCTACCATCTTTCATGTCATCAGGAAAAAGGTGTTTATAAAGGAAACCCTCATTCTATACTGACAGAGCACATCAGAAATGTGATGCTGGACTGAGTTATAATTCCCTTTTTTCACACACTCACAAAACATTCCCCTTTGGACCAGAAATATTCCATGCTTGGATCCCAATCCTGCACCCAGATGTGCAAGCAAAGAGCCCTGTGCTCACATGGAGTTCCATTGGCTTTAGGGAGACCCTTTGCATATGCAGGGGTCCATGCTAGCAGATCTCAAGGCAGGACGAGTTCCTTAGTTTTTGCCCAAAGGTAAATTGTTTTGGAAAGTGAGAAATTCTTTCAGCAGTTTTTGAATTGCAAGAGGATTAAAACACTACGTTTCTCCAATTGTAAAAACGTTATTCATTTTTTCTTCAAAACAGATGATCCTTTATATTTAAAATATTAATGTTAACTGGAGTTTTGAGAATTCAGCAGCAGGTGCTCAACCACTGAGCACCGAAAATCAGTAGGCAATAAATATATAGATCACCGATGCATGTGAACTCACCCACTAGATCAGCTTAGGGGAAGGAAACTCATACAAGGAAAAGGAAGTTGGTTTGTAGAGCAGCAACATGCAGCAGGACACCACACTCTGGCTGTACTGTTTCCAGAAATCTCACACTGTGAATGAAAAGGGTAATAAGACGAATGGCTGACAGCATCTCTCTGGGGTTAGCATGCTGTCTGGCATAGGGAAAACAGAGGCAGAGAGAGGCAAGAGACTTGGTTGGATAGGTGGAAAACGTCGTTAGGAAATAGGGTTTGTTTTTGTGGCCATTTGGGTGGCTGGAAATTGCAGGTTGTAGCCTGCACCAGCTCCATTGATAATTCTCATCCCTTTACTTTCTTTAAAAATTCCAGGCAAAAACCTAACCTTAAGGCAACATTTCAGGATGAGTGATCAAGCATTTAAATTTGCTCCCTTGAGCATATGACTTAAAATATTCTATCATTATAAATTGTTACATAACACAATGTAAACTGGACTTTTCTATACCTCCTGACATGTAATGAATTGCAGTCTTTAGACAACGTGGCTTTTATGTCTGCAAAAGACATGTGTAAGGCATATTGTTTCAGTCATGGGGCCAGATTCACCCTTCTTTGGGGGTTAGATGGGTGAAGACAGCTTTAAATCCTATCCGTGAAGGCTGCAGCCTGAATTTACTAGCCACACTCCTTCCTAGCCAACCCACATTTTGGGCTGCATTGGCCCATGGGAGAGGGCAGGTTGCAGTAGCTATCCCTCCACTCCTGTTGGTCTTTGCCACCAAGGCTCTGTTCTTTGATCTATCCTGGCGGAAGCCAACAGACCCCTGAATGAATCTGTTCTGTGAATGATTATAGTTTTGATATGGCCAAGTTTAAGATGGTCCCATGCTTTCACATTTCAGATGAGGCCAGTTTGAAAATAGTTGAGAGATTGAGACCATCTGTCATGCAAGACAGCTCAGAAACGATGTTGCTACATTTAAGACAATCCTAACTTTGAGGCACCTGACACTATGTTGCTCCAGTTGTAAAATGATCTAAAAAAAAGGATGAAAATGTTTCAGCTTGCTCGCTTTGGGTGTTCCAAGCTTCAAAATAATTGAATTGAATTCAAACATCTCAGACTTAAAAATCAAGCTGTCTCCAGAGTGTATGTGCTGTAATTTACTGGATACAAGGAGATAATAAAATCCCATCTTGCATTACATTATATATAATATTAATTCACAAGTAATGTCAAATAGCACAAGGCCATAATTTATGGTGTAAGCACAAATGGGCAAAGTTAAGACTGAGCTTTCAACCATAACTCTGCATTTCCTGTCCAGAGTGCTTGCTCTCTCAGCCTCAGTATTCCATTAATATTAAGAGGGATTTCTGCATGGAATATGTAAATACATTAACAAAGGTGGGATGTTTCAGAATAGGAGTTTGAATAAAATGAGACTCTCACTGCTATAACTGAATAGTAGTGTCACATTGTTATTCAGTGGCTTGGTAAATTGCAGAAATCTATTCAGTTTGTGAGGATTCAAAGCCATGTAGTTACTAGCATGTCTCAGCGTAGACTAGAATTTCTCTGTTTAGTTATAGAGTGTATCTCACAGCTCTTTCAAACACTCAAAACCTAAACTGAAAAGTTGAAAGAGTGATCAGCACCATAGAAAATGAATGTTAACAACAGACCTTGAAGAAGTTGGATGTGCCTGAGTTGCACAAATGGGGCCAAAGCTGGCCACAATTGTCAGTTTGCAAATCCATCCAGTGCAGCTCCTATCTCAACCATTGCCCACATCTCAATATAGGAGGGCTGGAACACAGCCTCATTGCACCAATCTGCAGCTGGCATATGGTCAATAAGGTAGAATAGCCCCTTAGCAACTCTTAACTTACATCAGGGTTGGGGCCATATGAGAATCAGGGAGCCATAACTGCCTCCCTCACTTCCCCACCCTCCTTTGCTAGCATTGCTCAGGTCTCAGCACAGGAGAGAATCTGGCCTTTAAGGTGGCTAAAAGGCACCCAGTCTTTAGTCTTGTACAGCATAATGGGCATACAAGTCTGCAGTGGCGATACATCCTGCTGTGTGTTACAAAGTGAATCACACCACTAGCAGTTTAGAGCGGACCATTGTGAGCTCTGCTCTGCTAGCGAGCTGCATGCTATTCATATTGAATGAAACAAATGCTCATCATGGCTATTTACATTCATTTTTGAATAAACAGGTTTCATTTCCACTCTTTGGCTGTAATTTCTCTGTCAGAGGCAGCAAAGTGGAACATACTTTGAGAGTTCCCAGCTTTGGGGAGATCCATTACTTCATTTAGCAGAAGTTAGGCTAGTGCTGAAGCTAATTACTGCCGGAAGATAATTACTATCCTAAATTTTATTCACATAATGAGTTTCCCCCCTGCTCTGTCTCTTTCCCTTTTGGTCTTATCTTCTTATTTTGATTCCACCTGGAATAACTGCACAGCTGCTAAGAAGCAATAACGAGGTACATGAATTCAGATACATGAGTTTTGCCATCTCCCCCGATCCTGCTCACTCTTACTGCCTCTCCTCTCACCCTTCAATCAATCCCTTATTTTCTGTTTAATTATTTTAATAATCTTCCCCTTTTAATTGCTCCTTTTCCCCTGTTCCTATTTGCTTTCCTTTTTCTCTATCCATTATATTTTCCAGTATTTTAAAATCTTTCCCCTCTTTATCCGTTCAGTTTTTCTGCAAGCCATTGTCCCTTCCCTATTGAAGATTTTGGAATCCTTTCTAAGCTCTGTTCCACCCCCCCTCTTCCCCTCCACACACATCCAAAAAAAGACATGCCAGGAAACCATGTAACAGACAGCGCTGCTGCTGACTTCCGTACCATTGACCCAGGCAAGATTCCTTCTCCTCCATTCTGCTCCCCACTCCAAATATTTAAGTCAAACCTTCATGGTTGTCTTGGTCACTGCTTCTCTACTAAAATTAAGTGGTGCATCCCAACTCCTGTCTGCCTGATGCACCCCTCTGGGAGGCACTATAGATTTTTGTAGGAACACAGGACAAATACTCCGAATTGCCCCTTCACAAGTATGGTGGATGTTGCGACACAAAGGATGCAGAAAAGGTGATGTTTGTTTTTCTTGTCTTCTGTCTTTCTTCTCTCTTTTCAGTCTTATTCTCTGAAGTGAGGCCTATAACTGAAACGTCCAGCTGAAAAGGTTGTGTAATCAGTGCCTCTTCTGGAGAAGACGCCTACGACTTTCTGTGACTCAGTAAATAGAAGATGACCTCTGCAGCTAAATCTCTGGGGACAGAACTTCATTTCTGTGTCAAATATGGTGGAGAATTAGTAACTGAGTACCATAAAGTCCACTCTGTGTATTTGTTTCTCTCTTTGCATGAAGTGTGTAAACAAGATGAAATAGGGAAAATTAGAGCCGCCGGTGTTTACCCTCTGACTAGAGGAGATCTTCCTTGACCATACTCAACAAGCAACGTGGATATGCAAGGCTGCTCTTTCCCATGAAAAGGGAAGATAACATGTGTTTGAACATTCAGGCTGGTGGATGGTGAGACTATGTATCACTGTGCAAAGCTCTAAACTATTGTCTGGCCCTCAGTATGATCCCCGATGAACTGCAGTGGAGGGTGTCCTCAGTACAGAGAGGCTAGAAACGTCCTCACTCTGCTCGTGACCTCCAGAGGTCCTTCTTTAATAGAAGCATAATCCACTGACCTTTTAAATTATATTTTATACCTGTAACTGAATGACATGACTCTAAGAGGTAGGAATTATTACTGATAACAACTTAGGAGCCTCAGGCACATAAGATTAAGAAAGTTTCACATAGAAGAAAAATACCTTTCTGAATGCAATAATAAAAAATAAAATCAGGCTCCTTAAACAGTTAATATTAAATAGCAGTCTCTTCATTAGCCTGTTCCCTTATGGTAGGACTCTTTTTACAACAGGATATTGTTGTTGCGGTCCTGTCTATGGACTGTTATGCTAGAGCTGTCAGCACACAAGTACTCCCACACAGTGGAAGGGGCAGCAACCTGGCCAAACTTTCAACAGCAATTGTAGGCGCAATAAGCATTCTAAGTGATCTCAGTGCTAATAAGGAGTGATCCCAGAAGTCAATCTTGTATTTTGGGGGTTATCGTGACTCCCGCTATGCAGAATACGTCTTCTCGATGAAAATGTTCTACCTTTGCTTGCTATGATTAAGGACAATTTGAAGAACTTTCAGGAGCAGTTGAGCTTTCAATGGCTGAATGTCTTAGAACAGGGACTTGTGAACTCTTCTCTGGCTAGAACAAACACCCTCTCTCTATTTTTAGCATAGAAATAGAAAACAGAGATTTTTAGAAAAATTGACCAGTTACGACTCCTTGGCCCCACTCTCAAAGCAATGGTTAAAGATGGGACTTCAGAGAAGGGATGAGTATTACATAAGGTGTCTAACTATGAAACATTCAGGTACAAAAATCACAGGCATCTCAATATACTCAGTGGCATTACAACAAAACAGACTGGCTGTCAAAATCCTTTTGCAAAATGAGATCAGGTTGTGGCCAGAATAAAAGTCAGTCCCTGAATTTTATTGTCCTTTTGGATAGGTAAGACAAGCCAAGTAAGAGTGAAGCAGATAGAAAACCCCCATTTTCATTTGCAAATTTAGCATGTAAACAAAAAAATGGTTAGATTACAATGGTTTCCATTTCCTTTCTGCTTTCTCCTGAACTTGTCTCTGTCTCTTTCTCATTAAAGTCCCCAGTTATGTGCATTGGAAGTTAATATGAGTCTTTCCATTTACTTCAATGGCCTTTGGATCAGGCCAATATCCATTATAACCACTTCCTTAATATGACAGTAGAGCACAGCACAGTGGGGGCCTATTTATCATGAAAGAACTAGCATCTCTCCCCAGTTGGGGGAGGCTTTAAAGTTGCTCAAAGCACTATTACATAATCCTATAATTTGTGCCAAATTTTGCTTCTTACAGCTAATTAAGTGGGTCACTTTAACCCAGATGAATACATTTTCTATAGTCATAAACTATTAGAGAATTACCCTCAGGCATGTTAGCACAAATATAGGACCATTTTTTCTGCCAAAGCGCACACACTGCTCTCTTTTCCCCTCCGTGAGTTTGGACTATGGCTCATTGTAAGGCTTCTACTATGACATTATTTGTTAGGACTGTCCTGGTTGGAATCTAAAGAACAAAGCATTCTGTTAAAAGTTGGAAGCCAAGAGTTTGTCCCTATATTATAAGCAATTGTACTGGCTGATGGTAAAACTGGTAAAACCATCACCTACCTTAGTGGAAAGAATTATTTATAGTATCTGCTGGGAGTGTGGTGGTGATGGTGCTAATATTATCAAATGTAATAACTTTACAGGGCTGCAGAGTTCATAGAATTCAAATCTTTGTCAGACCCAACATTTACATCACTAAAAACAAGAGACAAGTAGCATTTCACGTTCCATTAGTAATACTGACAAAATTCTGCAAGTTATAAAACACTGAATAACTCAGAGTCCACACAGCAGTTACTTTTTTTAAAAGCCTGTTCTTTCCTGCTTTGCTTGACACTTTTGCTGGAGTCCCGAGATGCTGGGAAAACCCCATCTGACAGTCTTTTTCCATTTTGAAGTTCCCACATCAAGAGAATACAATTAGCATCAACAGAAATCTGAAGATAGAATGAGGCCGACATAGGAAAAGTGCACCTATATGGTTATTTCAAAACAAAATTCCTAGTGGATTTTGCCAGCATAAGGCAGACAATGTTGGTGATTTCATATACACCTCTACCCCGATATAATGCGACCCGATATAACACGAATTCGGATATAACGCANAGTTAAATCGGGGTAGAGGTGTATTAATAGAATTTAAAGCTAGGAGGGATCATTATCTAATCTAATCCAACCTCCTGTATATCACAGGCCATTAAATTTCACCCAGTTACCCTGGTATTGAGCCCAATAACTTATGTTTGACTTGGATTTCAATCCAAGCACATACTGCCACTGTGTCACACACACACTAGCTTTGTGCCTGAAGGTTCAGAATCTCTGCTGATATTTGCAAAGATCTCACTGAACACAAGCTCTCTCTCCGTATATTCCTCATTTTATTCCTATGACTTTATATCCCTGACTTTGTGGATTTTAAAGTACACTCCACTTCATTTGCCTCAAAGTGGGTTGCTATTTGCCTTAACTGTTGCCAAAAGGTTGATCTTAAGAGACTGCAAAGGCTACTTTATATGTCCAATCCACCTGAATTAGCTCATGCCTTTGATGGAGAAACTCTGCTCTTCTGGCGGGAATGACAAATGTGCACAATAAAATCTGGTGTCAATATGCTAAATTAATGGAGTCTGGTATAGAAGCTCTCTGTTATTTTCCTCCATTTTTATGGACCACTCACCTCTGAATTAGGTCTTTTTGCTTTTTCTTCTATGTTCTTTATAGTGTAATTCAGTTCTTAAATTGTGCTTAATGCTTTTTGATAAGCCTAAACTATGAAGTACAGTTTGGGTCTAACTCTTCCATTATTTGGAGGGCCCATCTTTGCTGCACCTATTTATTCTTGTTTTGTTTGTCCTCATGCCCATACCTGCACCTTTCCCCATCCCCTCTGCCCTACCTTCAGCCAGAAAAAGGACAGGAGATTTTAAAAGAAGAGCAGTGAGAAACAATACTTCTCAGATTCTCAATATTATGGACCTTCCAACCAACTCCAAGCGAAACAGTGGGTCCATGTTATGTCCTGCAAATGCAAGTGCAGCAGATATGCTTATAACACAAAGTTATGGGACTTTCTATTTCCTAGCCAGAGATCAGTGGCCAGACTTATCTTGGAGGAGAAGTGGGGTTGGGGAATGAAATCAGCACTTTTCAATTTGTACTTCTACAGGATATGTCATTTCTCATATTCCTCTACACCCTCCCATAATCCGCAACACAAAGGTTTTGTCCTTCACTATCAAATGTGCACCCCTAACTTGAGTCACAAGAATCATCCACCACCTACGAACAGTATCAGTTTCTTATAACAGGTTCCTAAGATGAAACAAGAACAATGTCATATACATATTTACCTACATCTTCCTAGGAATTGCATACCACCCCTCCCAGTCTACCACCAACCAATTCTAACACACCAAGACAAGATATGTTCCATCAGAAACTGCTATCTTCCAGACCCCAGACACTACTATTCCTTCCATAAAAATCTGAGCACTCACTTGTCTATACTCATTAGGATCAGAGTAAGGTTGCACATTTGTGACAAAAGCAGCCTACAAGTAGAGGGCAGTGGATGGGAGTAGGAGAGTATCAGAAGTGACATATTCCGGGAGAGAAGGAACATAACTGGGGATATCCCAGGGATTATTTTAGGGATTGCATAATTAGTCATTGAATTTAGCAACCTTAATTCTAAATTAACCTGTGTGTGAAGCCTCCAAATCTTCCTCTACGACGACCTCAGTGCTAGCTGCAGTTAGAATCTGTACTTGTGTCCCCTGCCCAACTTGGTTCTGTGTTCCTCATTAATCTTTACTATAGCACCCACCTCAATCTTTCATAGTCACTGCTTAACGTGGGCATGTGGAGGGAAGGGGCAGTTACAAGTGGTCACACACCTGGCCAAAAAAAAAAATCAAGCTAGGTCGTTGAGGGGTGTACTTTAAGCACTGTTTTACCTGAGGTATTGTTCCCAGATTATGACAGATCCCTCACTTTTTTCAGACCACTTTAGCACTGATTGTATCTCATTATAAATAACAAACACACCAAAAAGCCAGCAGCTGAAACAGGGAATGAGATTACTAACAGTGTCTTCCATGGTATTCTGGAGGATGAGCTGAGTCATGAGAATCAAATGGAATATTATACACAGAGCATGAGGTTGAGCCATCACACAACAGAACTGGATACAGGAGTAAGCCACAAGTATTACACACCAAATCATCCACTCCTTTATAAATCTGAACAAACCCATCTGATATTAAATGCATGGGATGATTTATTGCTCTCAGTTATTATGTTCCCTCTACATCTGGTCACAGATGGAACAATCTAATAAGGCACTTAGAGATCAGTATGAAGGTTTGTTAGTTTAATAAATTAGTAAATACACCTCTACCCCGATATAACACGACCCGATATAACACGAATTCGGATATAACGCGGTAAGCAGTGCTCCGGAGGGGCGGGGCTGCGTACTCCGGTGGATCAAAGCAAGTTCGATATAACGCGGTTTCACCTATAATGCAGTAAGATTTTTTGGCTCCCGAGGACAGTGTTATATCGAGGTAGAGGTGTAATCTCAACAAGATTAAACTGTTTAGCACTCTCTCAACCTAATGTGCTTTTCAGGTATATGTATTTGAGGGAACTGAATGACCTCTCACAGGAGCAATTAGTGACTTATATGGCAAATGTAACACTCCTTAATTGATGTACAACTGGGTGCAGGGAATATGTTGTAGCTGCAGACAGCCAAACCAATAGATCTGAAATTCAATGAGGCAAATGCATTGACCCAGGGCTGGCTCCAGGTTTTTTGCCGCCCCAAGCAAAAAAAAAAAAAAAAAAAGGCCAGAGTGCCGCCCCTTGAAAAGGGCCGCCCCAAGCACATGCTTGGAACGCTGGTGCCTAGAGCTGGCCCTGCATTGACCCCTCCAATCTAAACACTTTCTGTTTTCAAGAAGCAGTGTCTCCTTTTCAGAAAGGGCCATCTTAAACAAACATGTATGCCCCTCACTTCTCTGACACTAGAGATGGGCTTGAAAACCTCCACATTTAGGAGGGGGAATTTGAACTCATCTTCTGATTTGACTTTTGTGGCTTGCCTATCGCTGTAATGATCTAGAAACATCACTGACCTTTGTTGGGTTCAACATTTGGCTCTGTAAAGGAAGTCTGGACCCATCTGTATCAGACACCTGCAAATGCAGAAATTCTAAGCATAATTGGATAGAATCATGTTCCAAGGCTGTTCCATAGCATAATCACACTTCTGAGATTAAATGAACATTTCAAGAGTGCATTCCAATTAGATTTCCATTCAAAAAGCAACCCCTTGTGCCCGTACATTTTTATGTTTGACTAATAAATAATAAACTGCCATTTAATTAAAACCAGACAGCTGTGGAGTAGTTTCTTCAGGCATAGACCACACTCAAACACAACACAGACCTGTAACCCAGGACCAGAACCTAGCACACAGCATTTGTGAACTTTACTGATATCCTATTTTCCAGCTAGTGAATAAAATAACAATGAAGAAGGAGCACATTTGCTTCATTCTGTTTGAAAAGGAAGCTAGTGAAATACCAGTAATAATACCACCTATGACTATCTGAGTAGCAAATCTAAAATTTTGCATTTGGGAATGGTTCAGAAGAGGTGTGGCTTGCTGGGCAACTCAGTATATAAATTTTGTGGCTTGGCATGCAAATAATATATATTTTTTAATGACTATGCTAGAGATTTTTGTTATTAGGGAGATTTTGAAACACACAAGTCAATTTGATCCAGAGAGAAGCCAGCAGTGCCACTCACCTCTAAATGGTGCCATCTTGGAATTCTGGGAGTGGAGCCTGGGCGTGCTGCTGCTTTATTGGCTTCCCATCAGTGCAGAAATGTTGTATTGCAGCTTCCCATTGAGTTGCATTAAACAATTGCCAAATATTGCTTTATACTTGGTTTGATTGTTATGGCAGGTATGTCCTCTTCTTGTGGTTGGCCAGAGCAGGCTGAGAGAAAGAGAGAGAATGTTAGTTTGAGGGGGAGGGGAGATTGTTTTAATTAACACATCCTACGGGGGGGGGGGGGGGGGGTTTAAAGGCGGAGAGGCTGACTGGCTACAGCTAAAGACAGACAGAGCCAGAGGCCCATAAAGCTGGTCTCCAACCCTTAGACAAGTATGTCAGGCTAGAACTTCTCAAAACAAACTAGGGGGTTGGGCGGGGAGTTATTTCTCAAAATGGGTGATTTAATTCATTTTTCACATGTAAAGGTAAATAAAATTTAATTTTTAAAAGTATATAATAGACTCCATCTGTCCTCTGTCCTTCCTCCCCTCACTGAAGTAAGAGTGTATAACCCATGGCTTTCATGCTACAGTTTCCCATCTGTAAAACTAAAATGACAGACACTTTACTTACCCTCAGAGGTGTGTCGTATTAGCGGCAGTCCAGCCCAACATTCTTTATATCTATTTTGGGGCTGTGATTCAGGTTGTGCTGTATTTTTGTTAGTCACATCTCCATTGTAGAGCTTTCCTTTTAGAGCCATAGTATAGCAATGTCTTTCCTTGCAGCTAGAGCGTTGCTGAGAAAGTATCAATCTCTGTTGTTTTGGAGGTTTAAGGCAGAGTGGGATAAATATCCTTATACGACACACGTAGGTTCATTTTATCTGAACCATCACCATCTCCTTCCTAAGAAAAATCTTACTCAAGTCTGTTTTTACCAAAACAAAGCAGTCAGTACTGGAAGAAAAACAAGAACCTTTGACTCACGGGAACCTTTGAACATTAGCAACTGTCAAAGGTGGTTGTTGTTGTTGTTGATCATCATCAGCAGAAGAAATTGTACTTTTTTTCTTTTAACTTTACTGACAAGACTAGTGCCTCTAGGCTATCTGAGCAATGACTTGGATTTCAAATGGGAACTGCTTTGCCATGATTGAAATCTTAGAATTTATAAATTCATTTTCTGACAGATTCCAACTTGATCACTTAATTATGTTCCCAGAATCGTTTACAAATCAGGGCCAAATGATAGGTGTAAATCTGGAGGAGCTCCCCAGAAGCCAACTTCAGATCCGTTGGAATGGCTGGAGTTATTTGAAATTTACACAATTCTAAGCAAGAGGAGCATGTAGAAAGTAGCATTTGCCATCAGTCGCTGGATTGACTGAAATATGCACAAGAAATCTCCCTTCAAAGCCTCTCAGAACTGCCCTGGACTCTGTCTCTGCTGTACCATGTGAATAATAAGCTATGTTTTCCCTTGTACTCTAGGTGCTGTCATTTATCACCTTTATCTGTTATATTGCATCTTCAGCTGCATCTTTCATGATGGCACCACTCATAGAATTTCTGCTGGCACTGTTTCTTTTCTTTGCATACTCCTCTAAGCTTAATGAGAAGTTTAAAGGAATCTACTGGCCTTTGTCGGTAAGTGGGATGTGAAATTCACACACAACTTCAATTGTACAGTATGAAAGTAGATGATAAAAGGGATAGAGCTGCATACACTAATTGCTAACAACTTGACCTTTATTATTAATAAATTCTTTCTAGTGCCTTTCATCCCACAGGACCCAAAGTCACATTAAAAACTGCAATAGATTATACACTATAACTTTGTAGCTACCATTTTTTATGGGAGGTAACATTGTAGTTGGAGCCCAGGCCTAGGGCCTACTGACACTGCAATTGACTTGCTGTGTGACTTTAAGGTTGAATTCTCAAATGGACCCAGCCTCAGCCTAACTGAGCTTTGGGCCAGCACTAGGCACTTTTGAAAAAATTCAACCCTTAATCTCTGTGCCTTAGTTTCCCCATTTTGTGATGTGAGGGTAAAAATATCACCTTGCTAAAGTGCCCTGAGATTCTCAGTTGGAATGTGCTATATAAGTGCAGTCAGAGTAGCAGTTGCCCCGACAACACAGTACTAATGTATTTGTTCTGTGATGGCGGGAGGAGCTATCTGACCCTTCTGGCAGTTGATCCCCAATTTGTATGAAGAAAATCACCTTTAAACGTGTATCTGATCTATAGGAAGCCTGCAGAAAGAGTTGCAAGTTATTACTTACACTGACCACTGGATGGCACTGTTACTCCAAACACTCTCACTACAGGGAACATTTATCTAGCAGGATAATTTATTTTTGCTTAGGAAAAAATCCCAACCTAGTTCAGTTTGGATTCCCTATTAGTGCAACGTAGGGATAGTTGGTCTTAATGAATTTTGAGTTAAATATTGGTAGAGTCTTTGGTAGATAAAACTGTAGCAGTAACTTCATCATCTCAGGGACAGTGTACACGCTTTTAGAGCTTGTGCTCTCAGTTCCAATCTCAAGAGCCTTCTCTCCCCCCACCCCTTTTCAAATAAATGCTTGTCTTTTACTGTTTTATAGCATCCTTCACAGAACGATCTAAGAAAAAAATCAATTGCATATTTATTATGTCCATTACGGTAATGTGTACCAACCTCAGAATTCAGATTGCTGACCACTATTTGACCTCAAAGGAATTCAATTTCCTGGAGGATTTGTGTCTTATGACAACATCTGAGTTGTCCATCTGTTCAGAAAAGACAAAAGATGTGAATAGAGGTCAAGATATCAGTCCCCCATCTCACAAGGTTTACACGTGTATTAGCAAATCAGTGTTTTTATTTGACATACTATTTAGAGATGCCATTTCCACAGCACATTACAAACACTGATATAAGACATGTTCTCTGCCCCAAAGAGCCTACAATGTCAACCATATACACAGCACATTTTACCTAAAAGAATGAAAGATTTCATCTCCCTCCATCACTTCCTTGGTAGCTTGGATACTCTACATTTCATAGACTGAACAGAATTCTCTCTCAACCTTTCATCCTTTACTTGTCAGTACACATTTAGTATAAACTACAGCTTAAGCGCTAGGCACACATTTCTGACCAGGTACTGAAGATAATGCTTTCATTTATACAGTGGGAAATATTTAAGTCCATTGTTGTGCGCTTGCGGTGCCACTCAGTCTCCTGGCTGGTACAACTGTTGCCTGGGGAGAAAATAATCACATTGATTTGGATACAGTTTCTTGTAATGTAATTAGATTCTCAGCTGTATAATTTATTCTTCTTACCATCTAAGAAAATCACTGCGTACAAGATAGAACCAGCGGAATGGAGGCACTAGAAATATTTACAAGTAGAATAGGTAATCCAGTGCATGGCCCAGCCTATACATTATGCGCTCTTGTCCTTTGGCCATCTAGTTGGTGTCTCAAGTGGCAGGGCTTTCATAATTTCCTGTAGAGGCTATCGGCAGTCTAAATTGATTCCAGTTGGAAAGCTTCTGTTAATCATTTCTAGCTGTCAAACAATCATGTTCCATGCACAATCATTGACAACAAAGCACCAACTTCTGATCTCAGGAACACTAGCATAAATCCAAAGTAATGCCTCTGTTCCTAAGTGAACTCAGTGGAAAGATATCCTTCTCGATCCAATGTAAGGTCTGCATTGATTTCCGTGGGCTAGCTTTGGATTTGTAATGTCACTGAGATCAGATTCTAGCTACTGGAGTCAGGATCCCAGGCACGTTAAACTTTTTTTTTTTAATTTTGATTTCTCAGATATACCAAGAAAATAGCAGGTCTACATGCAGATAATAAAATAGTTATAACTATATAATCTTGAAATTCTGATGACAAAGAAATATTTTTTTAAAGTCCTCATTTTAAAAGCAATTGTAATAGGACTTTAATGTGTTACAATAATTTGACTATTTAAATCAGCACTGCATTGTGTTATACAGGATTTCTTGCGCTGTGTCACTGCCGCCATTATATATTTTGCCATCTCAATCGCTGCAGTCTCAAAATATTCTGATGGAGCATCCAAAGCAGCTGGAGTAAGTACTAAAAGGAGAAAAGCGATTTCCACTTCTGCATCATGGTGAACTGTACTTCAATATATTTGAGAAATAGCCTCATCTTGATCTCATTGAAATCAGTGGAAGTTTTCCCATTGAATTAATTTAGGCCAGGATTCAGCCCAAACAGAGGAAAAGCGGTTTATTGTTTAGAACAAGGAACTGGGAATCAGGGGATCTGGGATCTGTTCCTGATGTTGCCACTCACTCATTGTGTGACCTCGCTTACTCTTGCCTCTGTCTCCCCATCTGTAAAATTAAGATAGTAATACCCATTTCTGTAAAAAGCACTGAGATCCTTGGATGAAAAGGCCTATATAGTGACCAAGGGTTCTAATTCTATTTAATAAAATACGATCCATGTTGCAAATATTTTCAGACTTGTGTCTTTGCTGCCTGTTTTTGCACCGAGCAGCTGAGACAAAAGCAATGGCATTTTCCTCTTTAAACACCATGTCACCAGCACATGGACTGTGAAGTGCTTTTCCTAGGGAGATCACAGTCAGCATTTTGTGCTCAGAACCAAGACACACTCTCTTTCCATTTGTAACTTGAAGCCAAAAAGATATAAATATTTTATGCAACATAAATAATATAAATCAAATTTGCATAATATTTTAAAAGATATCTTGGATTCTTTCCTCCCTGTCAACCAGACACCTTAACCAAATCATTGGAAAGTAAATACAATTTCATAGTAAGGGTTTGATTTTCAATCTACCTGTGTCACTATTTTTATGCATGGGAGGTATCATATATGCTCGATTCTTAGCTTGCTTAGCTACAAAGGCCTCCTTATTTTTTCCAGCCTCCTTGTCCTATTAATCTAAACAGGCAGCTCCAGAGACACTGCACCCAGCACAGCTCATTCAGCAGCAGATGAGTAGCCTGGCAGAAGGCCTTGCAAAATGGCAAAAACTAGGCCTATGGAGACTGGAAAGGATCTGGAATTCCTTCATGCTGGGTCCCGTGGGACACCTTTTGTATCTCCAGACATAGGGGCATGCCAGGTGCTCAATGGTGCATGTGGCTAGAGCATTCTGGCTGTTCTGAACTATGGAATGACCCAGAGGTGACTGGGTGAAGCCTCCTTTTAGATCTTCCTCACAAGTTGTTAGGCAGGCCCTCAAATACGCTCCTAAGCCACCTTTGCCTCAATCCCACCCACCCCCCTCCAGTTGCCCCATGTTTCTGCAACAATTTGCCTATTGTTAGTTAAGGTTAGCCCATTTTTGTCCTTGATGGTTGACATGAACTGCTGATGAAGAGACTATCCTTCTGTTGTATAGGTATTTGGCTTTATAGCCACAATAGTGTTTGCTGTTGATTTCTACATTACCTTTAATGACCTGGTCACGTTTCTCAAACAAGGCGGTTCCGAAAATGCCACTGAAACACAAAAGTCAGAAGGTAGGTAAATGCCTCCCTTATGTTTTACAAGTGATCAAGCAAAACCTCTAGCTCTTATTTGACAGATATGTGAGAGTTCCCAGCATTACCTAGTCTACACAGACTCTGTTCATGGTGACCCAGAACTCGTGTGTGTTAACTATTCTATGGTACGAAGCCATTGCAGTCAATAACATAGTAACTAAGGCTTATTGATTAGAGCAAGTTAAATCTCCACCCTGTTTTAAGAAAAAATGCATTCCCGTGTTTTGTCTAGTCAAATTTTAAATGTGCCCACTGATGATGCTTCCTCTGGGAGACTATTCCATAGACTAATAGATCTTACTGCCAGGGAGTTTCTTCCTTGCACCAAAAGGTTCTAATCTTTTACATATCACCGACTGTTTTAATAGCCAATACCTGTTAGCCTCAAAGATTTTCATGCCATGCATTCCCATGGGCTTTCTAATTTTTTGCCTTCAACTAGACTCACATACTGTGTTGACAATATGAATAGGAGCCGAGCCGTCTAGGAAGACAAGGGACTACCATCAAAGCAAGAAGTGGGTACTCTCGTTGGCAAAATACAAGGCTTATAAAAGACAGCACAAATTTTATAGAAGGTCTTTAATCAAACTCACGTCTTTTGTGAAGGCTTCCTTTTCACGGTGACCTTGCCAATGGTATCTCCACAACTTCTTTCGCTTGAACTGTTGTCCTTTGTATTGTATTTGTCTGAGACTAACTCCTGGGCAGGACTTTGAAGCACCACAATCATTTGCAATGGTATGGAAATAAAAGTTGTAATTAAAGAAATCCTCGTAAGACCCTATTTTCTTTGAAGCAGCCACCTAAAACAGAGCAACAAGTCTATTTGAACAGGAGTGAAAGGTGGCACTGCAGCTTCACTTTTCTCACCCCCCCCCCTTTTTTTTTTTTAGATGAGGCCTCTGATTCGGATTCGGACTGAAGAACAGCGCACCTACGGATTGTGAAGTCAAAGGGAAGAGATGACCTAGTTCTTTCCTATTTGCTAAATGCACTGCCAGTTGAAATGTTTCCCTTTCTTGTTTTGGTCTCAGTCACCAGTACGTTCTCTCTCTTTTTCCACCACTGTTTACAGAGTCACGAAAACCAGTGACACAGTGATGTGGGGGGGAAAATATTTCAGTGTCACAGAACATTTCTTTGGAAACTGGCCATTTTGTAGGTGTGCAATCTTGTACCTAGATATCGTTTAATACGCTTTATTTCAAACTTTATACTAGATTTCTGAGTCTGAGCTTTCTTACTACTTCCCCTCCCCCCAGATTAAGAAGCCAATAGTATTCCTTTAGATAAAGTCTCACTACCTTTACTATCTCAAGCATTTGAAGGCCCAGGTTATATTGGATGTGTAGATTTCAGAAGGCATTTAACTATGTCTGCTGCCAATGTGTGACCATGAAAATGGCAGCTGGACATCTGCAACATGAGCAAATCTGAAAATGCCTCAGGTTAGCTGGTTTAATGGACATTCAATTTTCTGTCATTTTGTAAGACTTTCTGAGGAGAAATCACCCTCTTTCTAATCTGCTTCTGTGGGGGCATATCACACCCTTCAAATTTTATGGCAAAAACGAAGCTAAGCATGACACATCGTTTTAACCTTCCCTTCCTACCACCAGGGCAGAAGCCTCTACGTTCAGTCTGCACATTTAGCTCCAGTTTCAGGGGGCATGGCCAGATGGGCCTGGCTCAGAGCCATTCACATGACATCTCCTACCCCATCAAGCCTGTAAGGATTTCCGCAGGAGAGACCACTGCACAATTTCTTGCTCTATGCTTTTAATATCAGTCCTCCAGTCAATAGTGTTTACCCCAGGTAGGGAACCACAGGGCTTACAGCTCCTGATAAAGCCAGGCTGCCACAGAGAATGGAGGAAACAAGCCGGAGACAAAGGCTTCTGCAAATCTCACCTTATCTATGCTTTTGTGGTCTAGAAGGGCCATACCACTGTGGAGAGGCAAACCCAGCCTCCTGACAGAAATCTCAGTGCCGCAAGTCGCACTTTCCCAGCCCTCTCTGGTTTTTCTGAGAGGGCAGATTTGTCCCTTGGTGTGGAGTTTCTAGGAAAAGCTCCTGTATTTCAAAGGGTTCTCTTTAGAGAGAGGGTAACATAACCTGTTTGCAGTAGTTACACCTTCTGACAACGTATATATACATCCCAAACAATAACTTAGTTAAAATAATGGCAAACATGTACGGCATTTGATATGCTTGTTTCAAAGAAACTCATATGTTAACAAGTATTTCATATAGTCACAGGACTGGTGGCTTTTCTTCTTTTCTCTCTCTCTTTTTTTTTTTAAAGACTTCATGACACAGCAGATGGTACCAATAGAGTAAATGAAAACAGAGCTAAAATAATAAAGGCAGTTTTCGCTGGGAATAAACATATCCCACTTGTGTTTCAGTAACCTGCTAGCAGCTGGCTGTTAGCCGTCCAGAAGCAAGGTACCGATTAGCAGCGTAGAGGTGTTTCAGACAGAATGGTCTGGCTTAATAAGGGGATATCTGAAAGACAACCTTCCCATTCTCCACAATTCCCATTTCCAGACCACTGAAGGAGTAACAACAATGAATGTGAGAAGTAATCAGCACTTATCTCAGGAAAGAGCCCTTTGGACTTTTTCCAGTGTGGAATTCTGCATTTCCGTCATGCTTCTCTTTTACTGTAATACGTTTACTGGCATTTACTGTGATGTTAGGGGACCTGTGGTAATTTTTACACTCTCTTTTTGTAATTGTAATTTTTTTTTTAAATGTACTGCATGTGAAACCCTGGAAACTAGCCCAAGATTAACATTTATAAACGATCCTGGATTATACCATCTTTAACAGAAGCTGAGTTTTGTGTTTTCCTTTACATGTTTTTTATTTTACAATGTCATTTTATAACCTTTCACTCTTTACACCAGATACAATAATACGGTTTGGATTAATCGTGCCAGTTAGCACAGAGCATTGTAAGAGGCAGTGAGAAATGTGCTGCCTCAGCACTCGGAGATTGCAGGCTCACTGCTATATCTTTGTAGAGTATAGCACACTCCTCTAACCCATGCATAAAAGGGATGTCACCATAAATGTTGTTATGATCTCTTCAGCAGTCTTTGAAGTAAATAAGCTGCTGTGTGTTTTGGGATCCGATACTGTCATTCTTGTAAACAAATTTGCCCTTTAGATTTGCAATTTTTTCACACACTATTTCTGGAATTCAGGAATTATTCCTCAAATAAAATGAAAATAGTGGTTTTTATGCTGATCTCAAAATCAAGAGATGCATACAAAAATACTAACACATTGTGTTGCTTGCTGTCATGATTTTATATTTATTGTTGAGATATTTGGTGTTTTTCTGGTCTACACTACGATTTTAGTTTGAATTTAGCAGCGTTATAGCGAATTAACCTTGCACCCGTCCACACAACGAGGCCATTTAATTAGATTTAAAGGGCTCTTAAAATCGGTTTCTGTACTCCTCTCCGATGAGGGGAGTAGCGCTGATATCAGTATTGCCGGTTCGAATTAGGGTTAGTGTGGACGGCATTCGATGGTATTGGCCTCCGGGAGCTATCCCACAGTGCACCATTGTGACCGCTCTGGACAGCAATCTAAACTCGGATGCTCTGGCCAGGTGGACAGGAAAAGCCCCGTGAACTTTTGAATTTCATTTCCTGTTAGCCCAGCGTGGTGAGCACAGGTGACCACACAGAGCTGAACAGCACAGGTAGCCATGCAGTCCGAGAACCGAAAAAGAGCACCAGCATGGACCACACGCGAGGTACTGGATCTGATCGCTATATGGGGAGAGGATTCAGTGCTAGCAGAACTACGGTCCAAGAGACGAAATGCCAAAACTTTTGACAAGATCTCCAAGGGCATGATGGAGAGAGGCCACAATAGGGACTCATATCAGTGCCGTGTTAAAGTGAAGGAGCTCCGACAAGCCTACCAGAAAACCAAGGAGGCAAACGGACGGTCCGGGGCAGAGCCGCAGACATGCCGCTTTTACGAGGAGCTGCATGCAATTCTCGGAGGGGCCGCCACCACTACCCCACCCCTGAGCGTGGACTCCGAGGAGGGGTTAATGTCATCGTTGAATGACGAATCTGCGGACGGGGAAGAGGAGGAGGAGGAGGAGGACGAACTTGTGGAGAGCACACAGCGCTCCATTCTCCCCGACAGCCAGGAGCTGTTTCTGACCCTGACAGAGGTGCCCTCCGAACCCTCCCAAGGCGGCATCGCAGACCCCCTGGAAGGGACCTCTGGTGAGTGAACCTTTTCAAATATCTCAAACATGGTTTAAAACAAGTATTTGTTTAATGATTAATTTGCCCTGGGGACTTGGGATGCATTCGCGGCCAGTACAGCTACTGGAAAAGTCTGTTAACGTGTCTGGGGATGGAGTTGAAATCCTCCAGGGACATCTCCATGAAACTCTCCTGGAGGTACTCCAAAAGCTTTTCCAGAAGGTTTCTGGGCAGGGCAGCCTTATTCCGTCCTCCATGGTAGGACACTTGACCGCGCCATGCTAGCAGCAAGTAATCCGGTATCATTGCTTGACAAAGCTTGGCAGCGTATGGTCCCGGTGTTTGCTGGCATTCAAGCAACATCCGTTCTTTATCTTGCTGTGTTATCCTCAGGAGAGTGATATCGTTCAGGGTAACCTGTTTGAGATATGGGAATGTAATTAAGGGGACAGAGGTGGCCCCGTTCCTACTGGGCTGTTTGCCTGTAGCTGAAAAGAAATCTTTCCCTGCAGTTAGCCAAGCGGGCGGGGGGGAGTGGGTGGATAATGTCGCTGAGCTTTTCGCGTTTGGCTAGCAGGGGTCTTCCCTGATACCAGCCACGTGGTGGGGGGAGGGGTAACGCGATCATCCCACAGAAGTGGATGGGGGGGCTAGTTTGCTATCTGCATGGATCTTCCATGGTACCAGCCACGTGGTGGGGGGAGGGGGTCATCCCACAGAATTGAATGGGTGGGTGGGGGGGGGTTATTATGTTATCTGATGCTGCACGGTAACAGGAAAACCGCAGCACGTAAAGGGCTTTGCTTGCTATGGGAAAGGAGGGCGCTGATTTAATGCAGAAGCCGCAGGACAATGGCTTACCATGGCTGCATACAAGCCGAATTCTGTTGCCCGGCCCTGCGTCTGCTGTGATCTCTAACACCAAAGCCGCGGGCACTCAATATAAGATGCAAAATGCGACCTTGTACATTGCTATGTAATGTGAAAAGTGTTCACCGTGAAAGAGTATAAGCATTGTTCTATAAAATGTATCTTTTTACATACTTCTCTCCCTTTTTTTCCCTCCTCCTGCAGCTGCAAATTTTTCAATCCTCCCGCCCCCGGCCCGAAGGCTCTCACAGATAAGGCGGCGAAAGAGACGCACGCGAGACGACATGTTCTCGGAAATTATGCAATCGACCCGGGATGAGAGAGCTAATTTCAATGACTGGAAGGACACTGTATTAAAATTCCGGAAAGAGGCCAGTGACCGTGAGGACAAGAGGGACCAACGGGAGGACATGAGGGACCAACGGGAGGAGAAAAGGGACCAACGTGAGGAGAGAAGGGACGAACGTGAGGAGAGGAGGGACGCCCGAGACGAGAAGTGGCGGGATGCAACGCTGGGGCTGCTGCGTGAGCAGACAGACATGCTCCGGCGTCTGGTGGAGCTCCAGGAACGGCAGCTGCAGGATTACCGAGTGCCGCTGCAGCCCCTCTATAACCGCCCTCCCCCCTCCCCAAGTCCCGTAGCCTCCTCACCCCGACGTGTAAGAACGGGGGGGGGGAGGCTCCGTGCACCCTGCCACTCCACCCCATTAGAGAGCCCAAGCAAAAGGCTCTCATTATTTTGAATGTTTTTCCTGCCCTGTTCCTTCACTCCTACCCTCCTCCCAAACCCCACCCGGACTACCTGGTTATTTCTCTCCCTATGTTCATTACCACCCGTTAATAAAAAGTTCTTGAGTTGTAAACGAAACTGACTTTATTTTTTTCAAATCAAACTGGGATCGAAGGGGGAAGGGGGAAGGGTGGGTTGCTTACAGGGAATGAGTGAATCAAGGGGGCGGGTTTTCAACAGGGACAAACAAACATAACTTTCACACAGGAGCCTGGCCAGCAATGAAACTTGTTTTCAGAGCTTCTCTGATGCGCACCGCTTCCCGGTGTGCTCTTCTAATCGCCCTGGTGTCTGGCTGCGCGTAATCAGCGGCCAGGCGGTTTGCCTCAGCCTCCCACCCCGCCATAAAGGTCTCCCCCTTGCTCTCACAGAGATTGTGGAGCACACAGCAAGCTGCAATAGCAATGGGGATGTTGGTTTGGCTGAGGTCCGAGCGAGTCAGTAACGAGCGCCAGCGACCTTTTAAACGTCCAAAGGCACACTCTACCACCATTCTGCACTTGCTCAGCCTGTAGTTGAACAGCTCCTGACTACTGTCCAGGCTGCCGGTGTATGGCTTCATGAGCCATGGCATTAAGGGGTAGGCTGGGTCCCCAAGGATAACGATCGGCATCTCAACATCCCCAATGGTTATTTTCCGGTCTGGAAAGTAAATCCCTTGGTGCAGCCGTTTAAACAAACTAGTGTTCCTGAAGACGCGGGCGTCATGAACCCTTCCCGGCCATCCCACGTTGATGTTGGTGAAACGTCCCTTGTGATCCACCATTGCTTGCAGCACCATTGAAAAGTACCCCTTGCGGTTTATGTACTGGCTGCCCTGGTGCTCCGGTGCCAAGATCGGGATATGGGTTCCATCTATCGCCCCACCACAGTTAGGGAATCCCATTGCAGCAAAGCCATCCACTATGAGCTGCACATTTCCCAGAGTCACTACCTTTGGTAGCAGCAGCTCAGCGATTGCTTTGGCTACTTGCATCACAGCAGCCCCCACAGTAGATTTTCCCACTCCGAACTGATTACCGACTGACCGGTAGCTGTCTGGTGTTGCAAGCTTCCACAGGGCTATCGCCACTCGCTTCTCAACTGTGAGGGCTGCTCTCATCTTGGTATTCTGGCGCTTCAGGGCAGGGGAAAGCAAGTCACAAAGTTCCATGAAAGTGCCCTTACGCATACGAAAGTTTCGCAGCCACTGGAAATCGTCCCACACCTGCAACACTATGCGGTCCCACCAGTCTGTGCTTGTTTCCCAGGCCCAGAATCGGCGTTCCACAGCGAGAAGCTGCCCCATTAACAACATGAAAAGCGCCGGGGCCCGTGACGCGAGACAATTCTCTGTCCATGTCCATATCACTCTCGTCGCCGCGCTACCGTAGCCGCCTCCTCCTCGCCTGGCTTTTCTGGTCCTGGTTCAGCATAAACTGCACGATAATGCGCGAGGTGTTTACCATGTTCATGACTGCTGTCTTGAGCTGAGCGGGCTCCATGCTTGCCGAGGTATGGGGTCTGCACAGTTCACCAAGGAAAAAAGGCGCGAAACGGATGTCTGCCGTTGCTTTCACGGAGGGAGGGGGAGGATGTTACCAGAACCGCCCGCGACAATGTTTTTTGTCCCATCAGGCATCGGGATCTTGACCCAGAATTCCAATGGGCAGGGGGGACTGCGGGAACTATGGGATAGCTACCCACAGTGCAACGCTCCGGAATTCGACGCTAGTCTCGGTACATGGACGCGCACCGCCAAATTAATCTGCTTACTGTGGCCGCGTGCAATCGAATTTATATAATCGGTTGCAAAAAATCGAATTCCATAAATTCAGAGTAATCCCGTCGTGTAGACGTACCCTAAGCCTCAGCTGATGGAGTCATGTGATTATGTGAGACTGTCAGCTGTCATTTACAAAATTTCTAGCTCCTATAGTGGCTGGGAAAAAACAACCACCACCAACTGAAAAATATCTAACTCTGAAAACCCAGGAGTCAGATAAAGGGAACCCAAATTTTATTATTTTTAAAGTCAAGTGATTTTAAAGCCAATCATGATTTTTTGGGGCCTGACTCAAGATTTTTGAATGCTTGGGACTAGCCATGCTGCACTAAAGTCCTGAGTTTTTGACACGTTCAAGTCAATGGGACCTCTGGTTGCTCAGGACCCCTGAAAAATCAGACCTTGAGGGAATCAGCTGTTATTCTGAGTGCAGAGGTTTCTTGTACTGAAATTGTGAGTGCAACAGCTTGTTATGATCAGGGCCGGCTCCAGCTTTTCTGCCGCCCCAAGGGGGGGGGGGAGGGGGGAGGGGGAAAAAAAAAGTGCGGCGGTACTTCGGCAGCAGCTCAATCGCGCCTCTTCTTCTGCGTCAGTTCGGCGGCAGGCCCTCCCCTCTCTTCTTCTTCAGCGGCAATTCGGCGGCAGCTCAAAGAGGAAGAGAGGGAATGAGGGACCCGCTGCCGAATTCCCGCCGAAGACCCGGACGTGCCACCCCGATACTGGACCGACTGCCGCCCCTTTGAATTGGCCGCCCCAAGCATCTGCTTCCTATGCTGGTGCCTGGAGCCGGCCCTGGTTATGATCATACTGCTGTTTTCTGCATTTTTAACCCCCATACATTTTAGTTCAATAACAATAATTAAGGTCAAAGCATTTACAAGCTGATATAGGTATCACTTCACCTACAACTGAAATGTAGCCATCTAGTTTGAATTTCAACAATTCTGGAGCTGCACTCAGCAACAGTACACAACAAATGAGGCTAGGAAGAGAAGCAAGCTTCCAATAGCAAGTGCAGAGTGAACTTACACGTAAAGAATGTAGTTACTCACAATTTAAAACGCCACTCACAGGATTATCAAAGTTATAGGTAAGGAGAAAAAGAAAGTCTCCTTTTATACCACATTTGGATGAATTCACAAGGCACTCTCGCTGTTTTATCTCTGCACCTTAATCCTGTCAGTGGACGCTTTGTTCCAGTCTCCTGAGTTGTCGTTGTACAAGTGATAGCATAAGAATACTACCTGGCATGGAACTCAAGCCCTTTGTATAGAGCCTTTTTAGACTGTCAATTAACTTACAGGCTTGCCAGCCGTGTGACACTAAATAAGTATTTAAGGAAACATTTAGAAGACTCTTGTCAGTTTACACCCAGGAATTTCACATTTCATGGCAAGAAAATTGAGCTATGATGATCACAACTCTAGAAGTCCATCTGTGATTTGTATCTCAACTCTCCACCCAAGGGGGCATGTCCAATACATTAAGGGAGAAACAATGTTTCTTCAGACTGCTGTATCTGAGAACCACAACCCCACTAATCCGGTACCTTTGAAAGCAGCAGGCAATTTAGGGTTCCGGATAAAGAGCAGACAAACTGGTTTTACTATGCCCTTGATCATGTTCATTGGTTAATCAGAGATTTCAAAGCCTGTATTTATGTCCTGTGCTTTGCTGGATACAACAGTGGGCAGTGCCATTGAACCCTGGTGCTAGGATGGGATCCTTAACTTGCAATGTTAATAGTAATAGTGGATGCTTCTGGTAGCCCCAGCCTCAACACTCCCTGGAAACATAGGGTTATACACTGTACAGGGAATTCAAACAAATTTAATAAGGGTTTTTATTTTTCAAGGTGTTCCTTTACACCACTGCAAACATATTTTTAAAAATATGACAAGTGAAAAGATGTTTCCTTTGAGCAGGGGACTGGTTGTGCAGTTTGACAGCATCCAAAAATGAAAATCAAATGAGTCAGGTATTCTGTTAATCTGTTTTACTAAACCAGAAGTCAACTTTTCCCCGGGGCAAAGGGGGGTGGGTAGAAGAATTTAAATTAAGAATATAAATTTCACTTTTTCTACACAACAGCCAGGCAAGACCTCTTGCAGGTTACAATGCCAGCAGCAACCTTCCCATTGCCTGTTCTTTTTGTACCGCATCTAGCACGATGGATCATGATCTGTGCCTGAGGCTCCTACATGCTACAGCAATACAAACAAAATCCCATTGCTTACCTCATCATTGCCCAGCGATCCCATCTCTAGCTCCGGTTACCTGTGAAGCCCAGACAGAAATTGCAACTGGTCTATCTTATAGCAGGCCATATTTTAAGTGGTGCATTTGGGAAAAAAGCATATCACACCAGTGCTTGACACTCTTCAGTGAGTCCCTCCCCAAGGGATTCATCCAGCTTAGCAGGTTGTGGTGGATATAGGGTTTAAAAAAGAGCTCCCAACCACCAGTCACTCTCAAGCAATCCCTCACAGGTACATTATAAAGTGCCTCCCAAGCGTCCCACAGTTTTTCACAACATTCATTCAATGAGCAGATCCCCCAAGAGGTGTCTTCCCGCTAGCTTCTTGCCTTCAGAGACTCAATGCCTTCATATCATGCCTGAAGCATCTAAGCAATAAAGAAATTCATCTTCCCACTTCCCAGGATAATATATCATGCCACTTACACTCTGAGGTGGCAGAAAGTTATCCATTTCCTCTAAGATTTCAGTCTCAGGCTTATTTACAATTCAGAGTACAACACTGCAAACCACAGTAAGTAATAGCATTTCATTGTACAGGACAAAAAATCCCTCAAAAGAGATCCTGCCACAAACCTACACCGTGGCAACTAGGCTGTTTGAGCTTTCTGCTACATGGAATTTATCGGGGACTACTTACGTGTTTGTTTTTTTAACTCCTCTCTTATCCACAAAGAATCTCTTTCCTGGTGCTTTATCATCCTCACCAATTCAATCACAACAATTTTCTTTAAGCATCGAACTAATAAACCAGTTTACACCTGCTGTAGTAGTGGATGGCAATTTCAGAAAATCATCAGCAAAGATGATAAATAACCAGCCATGACACCTAGTACTGAATTTATACATTACATTTACAGATGACGACAAAATGTTTTAAACACTTTAACATGTCCATTTATTAAACAAGAAATCCTTCACAAATGATTCCGTACTATACTGATCAGAAATTAGTGTTCAGAAAACTATTTTCCCTACATACAAAAATACAGATTTTACCACTATGAAGACATAATCAGAAGAGTACCATGAAAATTTTTAGAGCCCATTATCTTGATATATCAAAAGAACAAAGGAAAAAGCTAGCAAAGAGACAACAGCAAACTCAAAAGGCAGCACAAATACTACATTTTAAATTGTAAAATAAAATAAAAAATTATTGTGCCCATATACAAAACACTGAATAAGCAAAATGACATTTAAAACTGATAAAATACACCATTTAAGTTGTGTTATAAAGGCATGTGTTTTAAAAACATATAGACAAGATCAAACAGCAAGTTAGAGATTGCCTTCTATATCACATTAGTAAATTTATTACAATCCTTCAACTTTTGTTTATACTAGAACATTAATTAAAAAAGAAAAGAAGTGCATAACATATAAAGGAATATCAGTTGTCTCTATAAAACAAGTTTAGGAAGCGTTTGTTCTTGTATGATTTTCTTGCCTTTAAAGTTGTCCAGAGCATCAATAGAATTTCTTTGCGTAAAAAGCCTGACAGATACTACACTTACTGTACCAGGTTAAATTAGTTACTGATACTGTGAAGAAGGTGACACCAGTTTGGATTAGAGGGTAAGTACCTGTGCTAGAAACTTTCAATATTACTTGTTGACCATATTACTTGTGGTTTTTTGCTGATCTAAAATAGATAAATCCAAAAATAGAGTTAAATTGTATCAGATTGTAAATGATCTTTATACATAACATTTTGCTTGAATGCAATTTTCTTAAAACTAAAAATTCATTTGTCAGAACATGCTTTTATACATGAAGGCGAGATAATCACGTGGGGGCCCGAGCCTACGGTCCTTGAAGTCAACGGGGAGTTTTGCCTGAGTAAGGGCTGCAGAATCAGGCCCTGAATCTGCAGTGGCACATACGAAAATGCTTAAAGTATTTTCCTTGGCAGAAAATTACAATTTCCTTATCCAAAAGGGGAAACACACAAGGGTATCACACAGGGGAGTTGTGCTAATATTAAAAGGAAAAGTGGACCAACTTTGCCCAGCCCAGCAGTCTGCAAGTTCAAAGACAGATAATTCTAACTCTGATTTAACTTGCACACAGATTTGAAAAAGAAAAAAAGAAAAAAAAAAGATTTTATTCTAGATGGCATTTCTGAATCTCTTGCTGTTCACATTTACAACTATGGTAGCATAGGAATACATTCCCTGTCATTTAAAGTCTTTCATCCAAGACAAGAGATTTCTTTTTAAAATTTATATTCCATCTTAAGTAGTGGTCTAGATGCAGGAATGTTTGGATCAGCCCCAGTTGGGGCTCAGATTCAGCATCAGGGTTGCATATGCATCCCACAAATGGGGATCTCTTCAGGCATGTCTTAAAGGGGGGAAGCGGGGGAAAGTATTTTCAAGTATATTTCTCCGTTAGTCTGAGTTCTTTTTCACCTTTCAGGTTACAGTTTTGAGCAGAGCAGAGCAAAATAGGTACAACTTTCCTGTTCCACCTTGAACTCAGAACTTTACTATTAGTGTACAAAGGGAAAAAATGGCTGCTGTTACCATTAAGGCTAGTGTTAGTGAAAATAAAACACAAAGCTGGAAATGTGTTAGTAAGCCATGTTACAAAAATAGTGTTTACTGGTTTAATACATTACATTTCTGTCTTTCTGACTGACAAAGTACTTATACCAAACATGGAAGGCACCCTAGGTGAAGTAGTTTTTCCAATATTTGTTTACAAGTATGTGAAAAGGCATAACAAATGTCAACTTTTCAAATCAAAACTGAGCAATAAAGTGAGTAATAAATACATACTTTACTATTTTATTCTGGGTTCCTGAACCCTTACAAACTTCAACATATACAAACAGTTTCAATGGACACTAATGTAGAAGAGGAGAAACCTGGCCAACAGAACACCTTTCAAGTAGCTAGATCATTCATTCTAGGATGTCCTAAGTGTTGTATTTTAAATATAGGAATTATTTTAAAATGCATTAAATTGATCACAATACAAATAAAAAGTACTATTCTCACTATAGGTCTGCAATGTGATTTAAAGCTGCATGAATGGTAGTGATAAGATGCACTATCCCTCCACAATATCCAATCGCTAGGAACCAGTAAACATTCAAGATCTAAAGTAGAAAAAGTAGAAAATTGAAGGTAGCAAATTTTCAAAATACAAGGCTGCTAGCCTGAACCACTTTAAACCTATAGACTTCAGGAACAATATAGCATTGCTAAAATATTTAGACTATTTTACTTTTGGGATTAAAAGATTACTAAAAGTACTAAGTCAAACTAGTTATAGATATTTCCTTTCAAATGTGAAGCTTTCAACTAAATATGTCTGTTAAAACCTTTGTCTAAAAAATGACACCCTGAAATTTACTATGTTCTGGATACTCATCAGGTCCTTGCAAGTCAAAAGAAGCAGATGTTTATATTTCATCCTGTTCCCTCAGTATTTCACATCCAGAGGTTATTAATATAGTTGTAGGGACCAGCCCCAACAAAACCCCAAAAACCTGTTTACAAGATCTGGACACTGCCTTTTCAAATGTTTTTAAGTCTTCATTATGAATTTATGACAATTTCCATATCCTTCACTATATGTTAATTAGCTTTTACTTAGCTCATGAAATCCATGGGACTGAAAACCTTCATAGTAAGTTCAAAGCTCTATGTTATAAATATGTCAATCAAGGTAACTAGGTATATTGTATATAAACACAAAATTAAATATTTTCTTTGCCAAGTATAATTTAAAAAGGAACACCTGTGACTAGTTATACAACAAATATTTATTAGCCCATAGCTACTAAGAGACAAATTTTCACTAGGTCATTCATCCAGCAGAGCTGAATGAGTCCGGTGGCATTGTGAATAGGTAACTATAGTGTATGCCAGCGCAAGACGTACTTCATCACATTTTTGGAAAGAAATGGGTGACTTTCACTTAGAGGCATAAATAAGAACACTTTTGAAGCCTGCATGTCCCTAAGCAAAATTGACCTGTGTCATCTACTCTAAATCAAAGAATATTATAAATCACAGCCTGAGTGGATTTTCTTTTAAAAGTGTATTTCACGAATATCAATGGCTACATGAGGGTCAAAGATCTTTTTCTTTTAACTTTACACAAAAAATAAACTTTAGGGCCAGACTGTATCCTCCTACTCTCCCAGCCAATTTGAAACCTCTCTGCTCCTGTGAATGGATGATGGGTACTATGGCGATAGTAAAGACAGTGCTAATAAGAAAAATTCTAATGAAGTGTCCAGCGAATTCTTGAATAAGGAGAAAGTTTGTGAAGGGCGATTTAACTTAATCCTGCTTCTGAGTCTTGGTAACTTCCCCTACTGAAAGGAAGAACTCTCTACCACTTTTATTAGCAGTTTTCAAATATAATTTCTTTCCAGATCCTTACTTGACAAACATTACAGCATTCTGCTATTTTCGTACATATTTCAGTTTCCTTTCAAAATGATATTTTTATGACCACGAGGCCTAAAATAGGTTTAAACACAATAGTTAAACAACCTTCTATCTCTGCATAATGTGTCTGATCCTTAGTTGACTCCAAGGCCATCCCAGCAGTCCACCACATTATGAATGGGGCTAATAGCTAGGGACTAAGTATCTTGATTTTGCAGAGACCTACACACTTGCTCAACTTTACACAATGTAAATAGCTTTGATTTCAGCGGGACTACTCAGTGTGTAAAACTTTGCGGGATCGGTGCCTCACACGTGGCACATTCACCCTTCTGGTGAAAGCAGTACTTGCATTCTGTAGTGACTCCTTTGACCAACTACTGGCTTTTAATTGGGCTGTTCGATAACCACACTGTCTGATATAACAGCATAGCTCTGACACAGATTTTAAAGTATACTGTTCACAAGCACAGAATCTCTCTGATTTAGTATCTTATTTCCTGATTAGGGATGGGATGTGACCTAGAGGCTGGGAACAAAACAAATCCAGGTTTCCAAACCTGTTTCTACCATTGACTCACTGTCTCTTTGTCTCCTCTTCTGTGAAAAGCAGAAAACACCTCCCTTCTCCTTCCCAAGGAGATTGAGGATTATTAATGTTCACACATCACTTGGAAAATAAAGAGTTATGTAAAAGCATTAACAGATTTTTCTTAGGTTCATGGTCAGATTCTACCAGACTATTTATTTGTCCTAAATATCAATCAAAGACCTTTGGCGCTAGAGGTTTCAGCGTTAAGAGCTTATCATGTTTATGCTATTTAGACTTGGAAAGCTGTTCAGTCTTTACATCACATCTGAAGGAAGATGGTTGATGCTATTTTTAATAGTGTTTCAAATGCAGAGTGCCTCAGGCTTTTTGTGACGGGTGCGCTCCAGAACCACTGTAATATTAATTACCGCCCCCAGAAAGGAAACAGGTGAAAGAATGTTTATTAAAAGAGAGTCAGAAAAGACGACACTAGGCACAGAGGTGGGGAGATTTAAGACCAGGAAAAGATTCCCTGTTGAAAAACAAAGCCGGTATTGTCAAAATGATGTGATGTGGGTAAGTTAAGCACCACTTGCTCTGCCTGTGTGCCCCAAAGCGATGTGACAGAAGGGGTAAGCAGCAGAAGGGAAGATCTTCACTTGTCTAAGGAGGCCAAACTGGACATTTCATTGAAAACGTTAGTGATTAATTCTACAATCCAGTTGCACAGGACTACCTGGGTCCGTTGTCTAGAAGAGCAACTCTCGAACTGTAGTCCAGACCACAGAGCTCTATCCAGTAGTAGGAATGAGAGTATTGTAAGGCCCAGTGGATCTTGCAGTAACAGGGCAGGGCCATGCCAGGCTCTCTATCTTATGAAGCAGTCCACAGAAAGAAGAGTTGAGACAGTCACTGATTTAGAAGAGACTGGAGATAGCCAGCTGTCCATCTCTCCCCACTTCCCACCAAAATTAACTATCAGGCATAAGCGGAGAGAACAAAAAAGGTCCAGACCATTCTAAGTGATAGGCTACGGAACTAAACTATGTGATACGAAACCTAAAAGGAAGAGTAGTTTCCTTGTTAATGGAAAGTTAATTTCAAACAGAGCTTTATCTGCCAATCCTGATGGTACACTAAGGCTCTTTAAAGCTCCTTTCTGATGTCATTCACGTCTTTGCCTAACAGACAATCTACCACCAAGAAAGGAAAAAGTAATAAACTTTGCTACCACAGCCAACCAAGCTATAACTTGTATTCAAAAGGCTACAAGGACTGGATGGACAGCACAGACACTGTGGGACCAGGGCCACTGTTTCAGAACCATCAAGTGCTAGAGAGCTCGGGGTCCTCTGAAGCAGTGGCATGAGATCTCACAGCTAGCTCTCTCTCTCTCTCTCTGGAAAAGGGAAAGGGTCTTCCATTCTTTTCACCTCTGTGCCAGTGCTTCAGACAGAAGACATGATTTACAGGAGAAACACAACTAGTTGGAGACTTGGGTACACCACACAGCTTCCAAATTTCTGAAGGAGGGAGCAAAAAACACCAAACTAATCCCAAAGAGAAATACTTAACTAAATAAAGAGAAGGTGCTGGACAATCTGCCCTCATCTTCCCAAATGCAAAGCCAAACCCCATTTAGTTTGGTGGGGAGGGATGTACAAAAACTTCCCTAGTGAAACAAGATAATTATTAGATGATTTCCATGGGGGGGAAAAAAGCAAATAGGAGGCAGGAGGAACCACCTTCACTACTAGGCAAGTAAATTACAAAAAACCCAGTTCCTACTAGGTTTCTTGTGAAATTATTTCTATGGTAGAGAGTGGTTTCCATGTTGCTATAGTTACAGAGAATGTGACAAGATGAGCAAGTGGCCAGGCTGACAAAATTGAATATGGGATTGACAGAAAGCCGTGTACAGAACTATTTAAAACAAACAAAACAAACCAGAAGTCTGCACGTGTAGCTGCTACCATTAGTTGTCTATTTCATTCATGTTCTCTTATGGGTAGGGCCCTACCAGATTCACTGACGTGAAAAACACGTCACGGACCGTGAAATCAGACCTTTCCAGTGAAATGTAGCTATTGGAGGGGAGGGAAAGGAGCAGGCCTGGAGGTGTCCCAGCAGGGGGGGCTCTTACCATTCACCGGGCTGCTCCTGCTGATAGTCTGCCAGGCTGGGGAGGGACGGGACTTCCTCTTCCCCTGCACAGCTGCTCTTGGGAGGAGATAGACCCACCTCCAGGTACCTCCCCTGGCTGCAGAAAGATCCGTAGCTGCGCTGCCTTCAGAGCCCAAACAGCAGCCACCAAGCTTCCTGCAGCCAGAGGAGGGTCTGATCTCCCCTTGCTGCTGGGAACGCCCCAGCCAGGGGCTCCTAGCTGCTAATCCCAGCTGGTCTGGGACAGGACATGCTCTTCCTCTGCATAGCAGCTCTGGAGAGGGAGGAGGGAGAGATCAGCCCCACCTCTGGGTACCTCCCCTGGCTGCAGGAAGCTCCACGGAGCCCAGCTCTGACGGCAGCGTGGAAATGAGGGTGGCAATCCCACGACCCCCCTACAACAGCTTTGCGACCCCCCCAAGTCTTGTTTTGGGTCAGGACCTCGATGGTTACATTTCAGAGGTAAAATCTGCAAAGGTGAAACTGACCTATTTTAAAACCCTCCAGCCGTGAAATTTACCAGAACGGACCCTGAATTTGTTAGGGCCCTCCTTATGGGGTGTGCACAAATCTGGCAAATTTTTCCCTCAGCTACACATACACACTGAAATACATTGGAATTGCATATCTGAGGCCAGGATTTGCCTTGGAAAGAATGCCCAGATGCCTAAGACAATTTCAAGCACCACATTTCCACATCGTTGAGAAATGGTTTAATGGTCTGGTTTTAATTTGAGCTCTATTTACAATGTTGTGGATCCCTTTGTGGAGCAAAGTAGCTCTCTTGTGGACTAAGGAAGTAGTCCCTTTATGTTTAACAAGCGGTTCAAAGTGAGACTAACTGGTAGTAAAGCAGAACCATAATCTGATGGGGGAAGCACTTTAACATGAGTTTCCTGTGTAAGTTTCACAAAAGTTAAATTTTCTGCCCCATTTTTTACATAGAGGCCAATATCAGTATCTGCATTTTGGTTATTAGTTTTTTTAATTTGTTGGCAAGATGCTGATATTTCATTATGCCACAATACAAAATCCAGTCTGGAAAAACCAAATCACTGTGCACATACTGTAGGATTTTAATTTTCTATCATAAGCCAAATGAATCCATCCCCTTCAACTTACATGACATTCATAAATAACGTTTTCCTAGACTAACAAATCTCTAACTTAGTTTTTTTAAAAAGTGTATCTATCAACAGTAAAATCATCTTTGGTCCCAAAAGTTATACGGAAGTTACATCTATTTTTCGGTTTGTTTACAGTTATTTAAGATTTGTGTTCAGAAAGTGGGTTTTTAAAATTTTTATTCTGTCCTAGCTCATCTCAAAAACTTTATATCTTCTTCTATAATTGTGCTGACCATGTAATCATGGTGTGAATAATAAATAATGATATTTTGTACTCAGCACATCAAAGCCATTGTATCTCATGTGTAATCATATCATACATTTGCTATATGATTGCACAATATACTATATTAGAGACCATTGTATCAGATTACTGTAAAAAAAGTAATTCACATTAACTAGCCAGACCAAGCACGCACTTTAACAAAAACCTTCTGTGATCTAACTCTGACAAAGCACTATGCAGTTTTCCCTCCTTTCCCATGCAGTAAAATGCATATAACGTTAAAAGATACCAAGAAAGTACATAAAATTGTAAATGGATCTCTGTCTAGATCTCTAAGTAACCAGAACATTGCTTAGGGTCAGAAATTAACTAGAAAAGCACAAGGGGATTGTATAATATACCATTTCATTCCTTCTACTGATCAGCTAACAGGATACACTTTTGCTATGCTGAAAAGTCTTTGTTATTATACCATACACTGGATTCCTCTATTACTTGACTTCAGCGGAAGACCTCACCCATGAAATATTAATATAGTGCTGGATAATGCATCCTCTGAATCCCTTTTTAGAGGGTTTTGATAACATTGCAGTATATTCCTTTAAACTAAGCTGCAAGTCTACCCTAAAGATCACTGCGTTTAGTTTTTAAGGTTTATTTATGGATATTCTTTTTTTTTTTTTTTTTTAAACTGCAGCATCTACGAACTACCCCAATTATATCATCCCTCCAATACTTGGCACAGCATGCTGAAAAAACAGCTTATCCATTGGGCACAGTGCACACCTCCATTCAGCACTGCTAACCATACTGAGTTATGGGTCAGTTTTCATGTGACACCCATTAAAGCTAGCTTTCACTGGAATTAATTAATAAAATGGCTATGTTCTTAACCACTCTAGAGGATCATTAGAACTTCAACTATTAGACTCTAAACTCAGCACTCCCTTCAGTTACAACTTTCAGTGAAATGTAAAATATAACATTCAATAAGATAATATGATAAAAAGACCTCTATCAGGTTAAAAATAAACAATTAATTTCCTTTAATTTAATTATTAAAACAGAATTTTAAAAAGATCTAGTTTATGTGGAATGATTGCAAATAGCAAACAAGTTGGAGAATGACAAGAGAGAAACAGTTTCACTTTCTGGTTTTCATGCATCAGCACAAGGCTTGCATTGCCTGAGAAGTGAACAGTGCAGAATGTTCAAATCTAGAGCCTTCCCTGTTTCTTTTGGAATTACAAAAAAAAAGTTTCATGTAAACATTTCTATTAACTTTAGGACTGGTAAAACTCTGTTTGGAAAAAAAATATCTACATTTTGCACTTAAAATTGACTTGACAGTGTCTTATACGTATGATTCCAACTATGTATTGGTGTAAACATCAACCCATACTGGGAATAGTTACACATGAATACAATGCTAAAAGTCTGTGGAACAAACTCAGATCTGGTGTGAGTGTAAACAACTTCACTGACTTCCATGAAGATCTTACTCATGTACATCAGGCTTATATTTGACTCCACTGGGGGTGGCGTGGTGTTGTGTTCCCATCTACAATAAATGAGAAAGCTGTTGTAAACACTTATCCATATGCCAACCCATTATTACATGGGACACACACATTAATCACAGAGCATACAAGATATTGGTGAAGTCTCCCTAATAAAATTATGACGAAGGTTCTAGGCATATTATTGCAGAATTCAATAACCAGAGAATATAGTCTTCTCTTCACTGAAAGTTCAATGGAAGTGAGAAAATTTGAGCTAGGAAAATGGTCTGTAAACATGAGAAGCAAACAGAGAAAAACAATAGGTTCAACCACCCATACGTCCTTGTTACCTAAAATTAGCTTCAAAGGAACATTATAAAAATGTTTTATAGCTACGCCCAATTTAGGCATTAAACAAAATTATTTTACCTACTACCAACCAATTTTAATTTAACAGAACAACCAATCTAAAACCAGAATATGCCATAAAATGTATTTATCCTACACAAAACACGTCATAGTCTTGGAATATCCTACAATATATACATCATGCATTTTTGGTGGCTCCTGGTTTCCTTAAAATTCCCAGATGACTGAACCTCGAAATAAAAAATGAATCTTGATTGGGGTGTACAGTCTATTACTTGACAACCCCCCAAAAGTATTTCATGAATGAAAATCATGTAATACATATTCAAACACGAGCAGATACCTACATACTAGTGTTGGATGGGTTGTGTTGACTGTGCAGTAGGTGAAAGTGCTAGTCTTTCACATGTAGGAGCCCCAATTCAAAATCTGGTTGAGGTCATACATGAAATGAGTTTGGTGGTTTTAGTATAGTCCATAGTGTGTCTGTCCATATCACCAATCCACCAGCCCAAATATCTGACGTGATTGCCTGTGTCAGCTACAAGATGCACCAAGGATGGAACTGTGGGAGGTATTGCAGGTGAGAAGTGAATTGCATTGGCAAAGCTGCATGAGGAAGTGTATAAAGTGTTGGTGTACGCTAAAGCTGGCTTATGTTATTGCTATTTGTCCCTCACTTTCTTTTCATATGCAATAAAATGTACTTAGGTTTTGGAATATTTCTTTCTTTTAACAGAACAATATAGTGTTGATCATAACATTCCTACTGGGTGATGAAATAGTGGCAGAGTGCGCAAGTCTCTCTAGAGCTGGTACCTGGAAAGAAGTACTATACAGGTGTTTAATCTAAAATATTAACATACATCAGATATATATGTAATCATTGTATATGGATCGTGCTTTTGAATGGCCAATAATTATAGCCTCCAAGCCAATAGCTTCTGAATAAATGTAGATCAACTTCTCTCTCTGTACATATAAATGGTCAGCTTATCTCTGCCAAGACTCTTCCTAAAAAATGAAAACTTCAAACTATATAAACTTCACTTGATGAAACAAAATAAAAAGTTGCTGTTTTCTATCCCCTCTTTGCAGTCCCACTCAGCTGTAGTTTTCACGCATCCAGACGCTGAATCTCAGGGTGGTGATCTACTTCTCTTGATTCTGTCCGAGCACGAATGTAATCACTTGTCTGCCGGCTGTTCTGCTGTCTGCTGTTCATTCGCCATTTTTTAACAGCTAAATACATATTCACAGCATACACTATCATCGCCAAGAAACCAAATATCTAAAAGAAACAGCAGCAAAACTTTGTCAAAGGCAATCTTTCAAATCAAAAATGGTAACAGATTCACAACAAAACCGTTAGAGCTTGATGTTGTACTTAGCATGACACATTGTTGTGGCCTATAAAAATCAGCTCCAATGCCTTTTATTTTAAATGAATTTTAGCATTTGTGAAAGGTACTAGATTACTGATCTTAAAGATTGAAGGTCTCTAGACACAGAACACCCTTGACATTGGCAATACAAGACGATGTTCATGTCAAAGGGACCTCTAAAGAGAGACAGGATAGTTCTTTCCCCATTAAATCCTCAACTTTTCTGCTGGATTTAACAAGGATGCCAAACACAGATTGTGGGTTTTGTGAAACTGAGTGAGAGAGAAGCTACCAGCTTATTGCTTATACAAACACCCAGCAAATGGTAGTGATTTTGATCACTATGGAGCTAATCTGGCCTCAAGCCAGTGATGCAAACATAAATGACCTAGTGCCACAATAAGAATTCCACTCTCACTTATCTATTATGCTGTGAAGCAATGCAAGTTAAATACTGCTACTCTACCATATGGCACTGAATGGCAAGGAGGGAAGAGATCATTGTCCCAAGATCAGGCCCCTAAAGCACAGAAAATAAGGAGTTAATTTTTACTTCTCCTCAACTTCATCCCTGAACAATTCTGTGGAGTAGTTATGTGACTTTAACCATTATTGTACCCAGCCTTGCAAAACTCATTAAAATTTGCCAGTCCAGGCACAAATCGATTCACTTGCCCTTATGATGGCTGTGGTAATAAAAAATGAATACTCTTTTACTCACCCATAAAAAAAAAAACTTACTAAAGAGCATGCAAGTAGAATTTTGCAAGACTGTCTGTAGCAACTTTAAAATGAGTCTGATTTCATGCATAGCTGTAACCTTTTATTAAAAGTAGTAAATAATAAAATATTTGCAAATGACCATTCAAAGTTATAGAATATCTGTTCAACTAAGCCTAAAACTTAGTTTCTTTGGCTCTCACCATTAAAACTTTTGGGGGGAGGGCTCATCCAATATCACCTCATGTCATAGAGGGAGAGCTGATTTCCTTTAAATCAAAACATCGCTACAAGCCAAAAATGTGTAGATGATAACCATTAAAAGTATAGAGAGATGTGTGAGCAAGGGTGAGGGAAATATCCAATGGGGTGCAGGAAAAAGTCACCCTTTACTTCTGATGAAAAATAATTGTCAAGAGTAAAGAAATTTGAATTGTTTTCTTACCACAGCAGCAATTTCTGCTCCAGTTTTATGGTTCAAAGCAGCAAGTACTACAGATGCAATGAAAAAGAAGAAAGTGCTGAGTCCAGTGTTGACAAGATCCTATAAAAATAAAGTTATTAGAATTACACACAATCATCCTTTTTTGTTTTATACTGAATGGATGAAACACAGAGGAAGATCAGAACAGAATCTGCATTAGCACTCCCCCAACTTTTATGTAGTTTATCCTTTTGCAAAAAAGGCAATGATACTTATCCAGGAAGTACATTACACTCAAAACATTCACGTACACACAAATATATATACATGCTATGTGAGCAAAATTTGCAAATCGCTGCAGATTCAGAATATGTTACACCAGTTTCTATTTAGAGTTAGTATTTAGAAGCAAAAAAGCACTACTAGTACAAACTGTGAATACAACTATTTTACTACAGCTGACATTAAAGAAATCTGCAGCATTCCAACTGCTTAACCTTAATGCAGCTCTCATGTGTGACTCAAACTACTGCTCTTTTAAGCCACTGGAGCCAGACAGTGTCTTATTTGTAAAAGTACTCCACACTTTATGGCACTATATGAATAATACAGAATGTCTATTATTCTCTCTCTCTCACACACACACACACTCACACACACGATAGGCAAGTATGTAATATTCACACACTATTTCTATATGTTCATAAAAAAAAACCACATACTCTCTCCAAGAGGTTACCAGGATTAGAAAGAAATCTGATTTTTTTTTTAAATGTAGAAACACTTGCAGCAGCAACATATGCAATTCAACTAACTAGACTTTGTGTTGCTTAGCAATGAAGTAATCATGCTGCTAAGCTGCCAGCATTCCAAATCAGGTCACTAACATACTGCTGTGGACACAACTACAAATTCTAAACTAGCAGCTATTGACAAGAGGGCTATTTTCTTCAATACTCCATTCAACTGCCAACAGTTAAAAATCACAAAAGCAAGAGATAAAGTACCCAAAGAACAGAGTGGTAGAATCATTTAGTTGATAAAGAATCCCTAGCATGTTATTTAGGGCACCCTCCTGCATCATTTTAAGGGAAAGAAGCCATTAGTGTTGCCTTGGAATCTAGCTGCTCAGACAGCTACGTTACCTCCAGTTCTTCAAGACAAGCAGCGTGCAATTATGAAGGTGAGGGAGAAAGGGGCAAGGAAGAGCATGGAATGCAGCAGCTTAGGACAGGGCAGGGTAGGTAAACTTAAGGAACATGAAGTAATTGGGGGAAGGGAAGAACTCTAACTGAAGGGACAGAAGGACCAGCTTTGTACAACCAAGGCTGCAGTGCAAACCATAGTTTCAAATTCAAATGCGGCAACTGATAACTACAATATAAAATGTTTTGGAGGTATTTCAAACGTGCCCATCGCTGTATTATCTGTAATTAAAATGCACACAGTTGTCCATAGTGGCCTTTGGTGTTGGTCTTTCCTACATTCAGCCACTTTGCTTACTGCCAATTCCCACTCTCCATCATTTACTGCAGCAACATTTTTGCAAAAAGCAAGTCTTGTTAAGTGCTGTAAAAATGGTTATGCTTGGATTCAGACATATTTCTTCAAGTGGGGCATTCCATGGACAAGGGCCCTTGACTAAGCTCCAGGAATCTCAAACTTTGACCTGGCCACAGCTAGCTTCACTATGAAAGCAGCTGTCACTGTGGGTTGTGAAAAGGCATGGCAAGGCCCCAAACCATTTTCTGCCTTAAAGGCCAAGGATTTGAAAAAAAGCACTGGAAGGACAGATTATAGAGGGTGAAAATCACTGGCATGATATATGTGCTCAGCTGGAAAAATTTCTGAGAAGATGGGCTACTACATTCTGTACAAATTGGGGTTTGTGTTGTCTTTGCTTTCAGCCCACGTACAGTAAATTACAATGAGGTGAATACAAGGATCACTGTGGCCAGATCCTCATCTAAAAGGAAGAGACAGTTGCCTGACACGTTGGAGAAAAATCCATTGTTCACTAGTGTTGCAACCTGTATCCAGAATCAGTGATGAATGCAGTAAGACTGCCAGGCTACCTTGAAAAATGGAGGGAAACGTCAGTGACCAAAGATATCAAAATGCTTGTACGTGACCAACACCTGTCTAAAGAGCAGCTACCTCAAATTATACCCAGGCAAGTCTGAAGTGATGGTGGTTATATTTGCCAAGGAGTATTACAACCAAGATCAGGAGCCTAGGCGTAGATGCTGAACAAGTATATATGAAGGCACAGTTCCTATCTTGAAGACCTTACCATCCAAAAAATAAAGATGTCCACTTACTGCTTTCAGGGAGCAAGCAGCATTTCACAACCTCTCCAAGTGGAGGAGAAATATACAGTACTGATCCCTGTGACTGTATGAGAGCTGCTCAGTACTAGTCTTTAGGTCCTGTTTGAGGGGAATGACTCAAGTCATCATAGTGTTGCATTGTCCACTTCAGCTAAGTCTTGTAAAGAGGTCAGTAATGCCTAGGCTTGATGCTATTCAACATTTTCATCAATGATTTGGAGGTAAATATAAAATCACTGCTGATAAAGTTTGCAGATGACACGAAGATCAATGGAGTGGTAAATAATGATATGGGTAGGGCAATCGTTTAGAAAAATCTGGATCGCTCAGTGAGCTGGGCCCAGTCAAACAAAATTCATTTTAATATTACCAAATGCAGAGTTTAGCTTTAAAAAAAAAAGAAACAAACAAACAATTGAGAGGTGACTTGATTACAGCAGATAAGTAACTTCACAGAGAGAAGGTACTAAAAGTCTCTTTAATTTAGTGCAGTATTTCCCAAACAGTGGGTTGTGACTGGGACGGCTGTAGATAGGTTGTGGGCCCAGTGCAGAGGCCCAGCTGGTTGGGTGCAGTAGGGGTGGTTTGGAGTTTGAGAGGAAGTCCACCCTTCAATGGTGGCTCCTGTCCTTTCCAGGTGTTGTGACCTGGTTCAGAGATTCTAAGGCCAGAAAGGACCATTGTGATCATCTAAGTCTGACCACCTGCAAAATGCAGGCCATAGAACTACCTCAAAATAATTCCTAGATCAGGGGTAGGCAACCTATGGCACGCGTGCCAAAGGCGGCACGCAAGCTGATTTTCAGTGGCATTCACACTGACCAGGTCCTGGCCACTGGTCTGGGGGGCTCTGCATTTTAATTTAATTTTAAATGAAGCTTCTTAAACATTTTAAAAACCTAATTTACTTTACATACAACAATAGTTTAGTTATATATTATAGACTTATAGAAAGAGACCTTCTAAAAATGTTAAAATATATTACTGTCATGTGAAATCTTAAATTAGAGTGAATAAATGAAGACTCGGCACTCCACTTCTGAAAGGTTGCTGACCCCTGTCCTAGATCATATTTGTTAGAAAAACATCCAGTCTTGATATGAAAATTGCCAGTGATGGAGTATCCACCATGATCTTTGGTTAATTGTTCCAATGATAAATTATTCTCAGCATTCAAAATGTACACCTTATTTCCAGTCTGAATTTGTCAGGCTTCAACTTCCAGCCACTGGATCGTTGTTCTACCTTTCTCTGCTAGATTGAAGAACCCATCATACCTTTCTCTGCTGGAGTGAAGAGCCTGGCTCTCTGCTCCAGGTGCTGAGACCTAGCATATGAGGCTTCAGCACCACTAACTCAAATTTGGTGCAGCCACCCCTCCATCATGATGGATAGAGCGGGGATAGGCCAAAATACCCAGAGCACAGAGCTGGGCCCAGCCCTGCAGGATGAGCTTGCTCTTTCCCAGGCTCTCCTCCACTCCGGGCCACTAAGATTGTAGTGCCAGGGCAGAGGTGCTGCTGCAGGTGGTTGGTGTCAGTATGGGCATAGTGGTCAGCCATCACAGAAGGACGACGACACTGGTTTATGATTTTGTGCCCCCCCAATTCCCCATGAAGTTGGATCTCGGTGGGTCACAAAAAAAGACAAAATGCATTTGATGGGTCGCCTTAGTAAAGAGTTTGGGAATCACTGACTAGTGTACAAAGGCATAACCAGAACCAAGGGCTGAAAGCTGAAGCCAGACAAATTCAAAGTAGAATTAAGGCACACATTTTTAAACAGTGAGGGTGATTAATCACTGGATCACACTGCCAAGGGAAATGGTGGAATCTCCATATCTTGATGTCTTTAAATCAAAACTGGATGTCTTTCTGGAAGGTATGCTTTAGCCAAACAAGTTATTAGGCTCAACACAGGAGTAACTGGGTGAAATTTAATGGCCTGTGGTATACAGGAGATGAGATCTAATGATCTCGTGACCTTCAACTCTGTACCTGAACATCCAAGTAAAAGGATACAGAGTAGTACAGGCAAGGAGTTCTGCCCTGTCCATAAACAGAAAGACCAATCAATGCCTCAAGACCAATTGCCATGTCATAGGCTAGTCTGAAGTCTGACTGTGAGACGTCTAAGACAGAATGTGAAATACTGCTGAAGTTAGACTGTCCCGACATTTCTCCATGATTTTTCTTAGGAAGGAGAGCTTTGAGGCAGGTGGTAGTTGGAGAGACTGTCTAAACTAAGGCAAGTATTTATCATATTCTATTGAAGTTTTCAAGAAAGTTGTCAAGTTTCTCCCTCTGAAAAAAGCAGTGCTTCTCATTTCAAATGAAAAACATGACAGCCTCAAACTTTAAATGCTAAAATCTGGTTTGAAAAAGCTAAAGCCCAAAGGAAGAGAGAAAGCTATGGTGAGGATTCTAGAAGCAAAAGATGTTTCGTAAAAAAAAAAAAAAAAAAAAAAATTATACATTAAGATGACAAAATGAGTAACCATAACAATAAAAAAGAATAAACTAATTGAAAAAAGATGTAGTTTCAAATCTGGTCATGATGTAGCTGAAGTTTTTACTATTGTATTTATAGACAAAGTAAAACCACATCACACAGATAGAAGAATTTCAGCTGAAATTACAGCAACCTCATGAGACAGCATGTTGCGCCATAAAACGGTGTTCAAAGCTGCTGTCCATAACAGAATAAAGTCTAGGATCTGAGTCAAATCCACTCTAGACTGCTACTGATCCTTTACTCTCTCAGGAATAATTTAATGTCAGATTGATTTGCTGTTGCTTGCTAGTGATTTGTTATCCAGTGGTCATATTAACTGTTCTAATCAAAATGAAAGAAGTATCTAAAATTTGTCAGATAGTGACACTTTCAATGTCATATCCATGGGGCAGATATTTGACAACAGTAGGTCCACAGGGCTATATTTTCAAAAGCCTGATTCCCATTTTATGCTACACATTTAGCACTGTCACACTTTGTGCCCACAACTGACAGAAGGTGCACATATTAGTAACTAGGTGGCAAACTATCTGATAAGGATGGGCATTGCTCTGGCTCAAAAATCTTAGCAATGCTGGATGGCAGAGCAGGGGACAAGACGGGGGAGTGATCTGGAGGTATTACTTGTAGTACCACAGTACCTAGGAGCCCAAATCACAGATCACGACCCTACGTGCTGTACAAACACAGAACAAAAAGAGTCTCTGCGCCAAACAGCTTACAATATAAGACAAGGACAACAGATGGATACGGACCAAAGGGGGAGTACAAAGAAACAAAACAGTATTTGTCAGTATGATAAGCAGTGGTCTCAGAACACCAGCAGCCTGTTGTCATTTTTTTTTTTGTAGGCATCGTGGAAAAGGAGAGTTTTGGGAGGGTTGTGAAAGACGGTAACAAGTTAGTTTTGCAGATGTTTACGGAGGTATTGCCTTAGAACAAATTATACTCTTCCAGGCAACTGTACTAGCAGATTACAATAGTGGCTGCACAGATAAAGGTCTCATTAAAAAATGTTGTGATCCAATCTTCAGCCACACTGAATTTAACTGTGTGTGACCTACATTACCACCCAATTTTTCAACTGTGAAATTAAGACTAGGTTTTACTTTAATTGTATTTCTGTCTCTTCAGACTTCTTATCCACTTCCTGCGGCAGGGCTGAATGACAAACAGCAGAGCAGGGCACCGCAAAGCAGTATCCATGCAGCTGACAGAAGAGGCAATCCAAGGATGCTCTAACGTGCAACTTAATCATGCCATAGACCAGGGGTCGGCAACCTATGGCACGCGTGCCAAAGACGGCATGCGAGTCGATTTTTAATGGCACACTGCTGTCTGCCGGGGTCCCACTCAGCCCGCTGCCGAACCCCGGCAGCGGGCTGAGCCAGACCCCGGCAGGCAGCAGCGTGCTATTACAAATCCTGCCCGACCCAGCCCGCTCTTCTCCGCCCCCGGCCTACCGCTCTCTCTGGTTGGGGAAGAGGGCAGAAGCAAGCTTGCTCCTGCCGGCAGCCAAGCTTCCCCCTCCCCCGCCTCTACCAGCGTGCTGCGTGGAGCCCCGCCTCCTCTCCCTCCCTGCCGCCGATGGCCCTTGCGAGGGAGGGGAGAAGAGCAGCCCCAGCGCCCTCGCTGCTCAGACCGGTAAGGAGGCGGGGAAGGGAGGCAGGAGCGGGGCCGCGGGGAAGGGAGGCAGGAGCGGGGCATATCCCTCCAGCCCCCCGCCGTGAGCCGCTCAGGGCAGGGGGCTGGGAGCACCCCCCTGATCCCAGCCCCACCCCAGCCCTCTGCCCTGACCCCTGCACCCCAGCCCCCTTCATCCCCCCCCACGACCCCATCCCTGACTCCTGCACCCTCCACATATCCCCAGCCCCCCCCACACCCGCTGCCCTGACTCCTGCACTCCCCACACATATCCAGCCCCCCCCCCCACCCTGAGCACCAGGTTGGCAGCGGGCTGAGCCCCCAGCTGGCAAGGGGCCTGCAGCCAGAACCCCAGACCGGCAGCGGGCTGAGTGGGGCCGGCAGCCGGGACCGTGGCTGGCAGGAGCCAGCGGACGGAACCCCAGACCGGCAACAGGCTGAGCCGCTCAGCCCGCTGATGGTCTGGGGTGCCGGCCCCGCTTGGCCCACCGCCAGTCTGGGGTCCCGGCCCGACCCCACTCAGCCCGTTGCCGGCCCGGGGTTCTGGCTGCCGGCCCCTTGCCAGCTGGGGTCCCAGCCGCCCCCTGCCAACCTGGGTGAACGCTCAGCCCGCTGCCAACCTGGGTGAACGGAACCCCAGGCCCGCAGCGGGCTGAGCAGGCCGGCGGCTTAAGATCAGCATTTTAATTTAATTTTAAATGAAGCTTCTTAAACATTTTGAAAACCTTGTTTACTTTACATACAACAGTAGTTTAGTTATATTATATATAGACTTATAGAGAGAGACCTTCTAAAAAACGTTAAAATGTATTACCGGCACGCGAAACCTTAAATTAAAGTGAATAAATGAAGACTCGGCACACCACTTCTGAAAGGTTGCCGACCCCTGCCATAGACTTTCATCTCTAAGAGTCAAGCATGGACAGGCAGAGGGAACCACAGGCCTAACTGTAGTGGAGAGACTGAATAGAGGTTGTGAATTTGAAGAAGTCTGTTGCTGCTTATAGGCAGGAAGTAACTTCTGAAGAGCTGCAAAGGAACAGATAGGGAAAGAACCTTTCCGTTAAGCATTCCAGATTGGGTCCATTGCCAGGAGCTGGCTCTCTTGCCCAGTGGTGGCAGTGGCAGCCACGTGCCCTCACCCACTCATCTCCAAACCTGAACATATGTAATTTTCCAGGAGAAATTCTGGATGAAAACAGTTAGACTGCACAAGCCATCAGAAGCTATGTAAAGGCAAATCATGTATTTTTTAAATTCATTTACAAGGATACTTATTTTATCAGGGCATTTTTACAGAATCCTTCCCTTTGCCATTCAGTTCTTGAAATCCAAAAAGCTTACATTTAACTATTTTAACTTCCATCTAAATGTATATAATCTGGAAAAGAAACCTGCATTTCAGTGGGATGAGTTTGTCAAAAACCTGTTATAGAAGTTTGAGGTCTACCACTCTCCAAGTTAGTTTCTGCAAAATAGAGAGCTGAAACTAACATTTCCTTTTAGCTTCATTTTCATTGTCCAACGTCTCTAATTCTTTCCCCAAACCATCACTTTACTTTACAAGGTTTGGGCTGTTTTCTCCTTGTTCCTGTGTGTAGCTATCAATTTGAAGTTTATACACATACCAGTCAGTCTGCTGAACCCAATCTCCCTGATCACCCCATAATTTTACTGTATAGTCATGTTATTAAACATCATATGATCACTCGCTGTGCAGTTACTAATGGAAACATGGTTTGCAAAGTAAAAATAAGTCATATAAAGAAATAACCAAATTAAATGTGTTAGAATCCAATTCCCACCCCTCTCACCTCCATATTACTTTATTTTTACCCATGCAACAAAGCATGTATTCAAATACTGGATACTGCAACCAAAAGAATTCAGGATTCAAGTTAGAAATTTGACCAAAGGGTCCCACCCATGGCAAGACAGTCAACAACCAAAATTTTCAGAAACGACTAATGATTTTGGGAGTTCGGCACTTTCTGAAAATCAGGCCACTTTAAGACATCTCAAATTGGGCACAAAGAAAAATTAGGTATCCAAAAATCACTAGTTGCGCCTGAAAATCTTGGCTAATATTTTAAGGAACAAGACACGATTTTGTGGCATTGGAAGAGGCAGTCAGGGTCAGATGATTTCGTCCTTATATGGCTCTCGCCATTTCTGGGTGTTTGCATAGGCTTTGCTGGAAGCAGTGTTTCTTGTACAAGAGTGACAAATGTGCCATTTCTATTCACTGTTTTCACGTTTCCACCTCTTTATTTTCTAACTTCTCTTGGTGTATGTGTGTTGTTGTTTTTTAAATTCCATGGTGTTCAGTCTCCTGTTCCCTCTCAACCCCTTGCACCTTACTACTTACCAATTCTTCTCCAAGTGTTTCTAGTCCTAGACATTAATAGACGTTACTGGCTACTGTTATACACATCACTAGCAATAGAGGCCAAGTGCTAGTAGTACTCCTTGCATTTAAGCTAAAGTTTTACTAGGGCATCCTTAACAGAAGGATGCACCACCCATGATGATTAGAAAATTGTGAAACATCAAATAGGGATGGTGCACCTAGAACACAAGCCTGCAGCATATAATAAACCCTAACAATGGTTCATAAATTAAGAACATGAAAATGATGTATCTTTTTAAAGGACAGCTCTGTGACAGATATGGCAATTTCCTGCAGTATCCTGGATAAACTTTATTGAATTAAGTTAAACCTTACTCAATTAAGTTTATATATCATTTTGGGCCAGGGATTGTATGTAATTCCATAGGGGAGGAGGACCACAGCTCTCCAGGAACTAAAAATAGTGAGCGGCGATTAGTCAAATTCACTCAGATTGTAACACCTCACAAGAGGTACCACCCTCCTGGCGAGACTTGTATATCCTGATTCAAACTGGATTCTCCAGCGAACCAACAAAGAAAAGACTTTTGGATAAACAGCCTGAGTTTAAACTGACTCAGGGCCTGATCGAGCAAATGGACAGGACCTTCTATCCAAAGGTATCAATCCACCCTGGAAAGGGTTGGAAGAACTTGACCTATTGATGCGTGTGCTTGTTCTGAGCCAAGGTGGTTATGAACTTGTAACTGCAGAAAAAACCCTTGGTGGGTTTGAAGAATTTATCACCTGTGAGAACAATTTTTGGAGCTGGGGTGATCCCTGGTAAGCTAACTAGCATGTGTGTAGGTTCTTTTATTGTTTTTAATATGTTTTCTCTGTAATGCTTTCACCTTAAGAATAAGTGAGCTTGCTTAGGAAAAGCTGTGTGGTATCTTATACCTATGGGCAATTATGCAGTTTATAGCCTCTGAAGAGAAGGCAAAGCAGGCCTGCTGAAGCACTCTGACTTTCTGGGGAATTCCCAATGTAGGCAGGGAACTGTGCAGTCTGGAAATACCCCACTCAGGAAGGAGAGAGACCCATGTCTCTGCCCAGGAGAGGTATGAATGGGGAACTGGAATCCTAAGAACAGGTGCCTCTGCTGGACCACGGAGGCAGAATACAGGTATAGTTGCCCTGAACTGTGACAACCTCTTTCTTGGCAGAAGTAAAAAATAAAAGACAACTTTTTCCATTTCCCATGCAATATCTACAAGAAGAAAAAAAATCTGGTGTTCTTTAACAGTCTCCTCTGTGATGCTCTTTAACCTACAACTTTGAAATGGAGATATTTAAAGCCAAGACTGATACAATAAAACAGTTTCTTCAGAGCAACATCAATTATTTTGCTGTCACCTACTTGGACATTTGTACCCATTGTTCCCCTCTGCAGCTTTTCTAAGAAACACTGAAGAATGTTTTCAAGCAACATGAATATCCAGTGCTCAATCTTCATGTTCAATGAACCTGTGTTTGTTAACTGGTATCTGACACAGGACTGAGGGAGACATGAGCCAACATTGCAATCCAGACAGATTTGATTTTAAAAACCTAATACATGCTGATCTTCTAACATTCTTGACAATTGTTCGCCTTGTGTTTGTTTTAAATATAAACAAATCACTGACTTAACATGAATAGATATAACCAAAGTCAGATCATCAACAGACAGTATAACAAACATTCTAGTTGGAGCAATTGGTTATGTAAGTAGAAATTAAATGCGAATTCTAAGTCACAAAAAAAGTCCATTTTACTGATGGAATAACTAAACATCTGTATCTGCAACAACTCTGCTCATACTCCCTCATCCAAGAGATTGTTGAACTTCAGCATGCTGGACTGCCTGCCACAGCAATTAATGATGATCTGTAAGTTCACCACCCCCATCTTTACTGTGGAGGTTTTGATTTCTCTTAGTTCTGACAGACACTTTGTGACTTTGGGAAATTATTGTAAATTACTGTAAAACTACTGCAGATCTCTGCAGTAACAATCATCCTCTATAGCAACATAGGACAAGATTCTAATACTGAGTCTATATACCTGGTAACCCAGATGCAGGGCTTTCAAAACTTCTAGATTTTTATGTTCTTTTGTTACATTTTCTACTCTTGGTCTTAACTAGTCATACAGTCCTTGTTTATGTTCCCTGCCACTGTGTGTTTCAACATAGTTCTGCCAAACCATGACCCTTTGTATGCAAACCCACAACAAATTCCACTTGTACCTCACTTATGTATTTCACCCTGTCCAAGCAGCTTATGCTTCAAATAATAAACAGATAATGAACACATTTTGCCAAATGTAGTTATACTAACCACTTTGTTATGAGTAATTTGTTTGAAACATTTCTATGCAGTTACAATGCCTATGGATCATCTGGAACATGTGTAGAAGTGTACATCACATTCCTTGCTGCTACATTCAAGTATCCTTGCAAAATAGCATGCATATCTCAGCTGTGTATCACAGAGGGAAATGGAAATTTCCACTGTCATTTCCCCCAAGTCCTCACATTTCATGGTAATGTTGATAATCCCACGCAGCACAGAGGAATGACTGATCCATTCTTTTATCTCACTGTCACAGATACACAATTTTTAGCTCTCTTTCCAGAGAAGTTTCTTTCCTAGCGTCAGAAATCCCATGTTTCTTTCATATACTGTATCTCAATAATATTTAGGTGGCAGTTGCATTTCTAATTAGGATGAAAACAAAACACTGTTGCTGAAATGGCTGAAAATGTAAGAGCCACAAAACGATGGATTTTGTAATATTTGCGTATCTGTGCTAGATGTTGGCAGACTGATGCATTTTTACCATAGACAGAGGAGTCAGGCAGAACCCAAGGAGCATTTTTTCTTATTGTAGCAAACATTGGTGTTGCTAGTAAGGATTACTGTCACTAACAGGCTGGCCTAGTTAGGGATAAGACTGATGTAAGGGCACAGAAGCAAATTCGCTCCCCAAAGAAAAAACAATATTTGTATGCTGTGCTCTTATGCTGTAGGCTATGGGTTTCAAGTACTATTTCAATGAACAGACAGAATGGGTGTTAAAACAAAGACATAGCCTCAATGTTTCCAGATATTAAATGAAAAAAGGTTATTTATTGAAAATCTGCATAATCTCAGTTTGCTATACACAACCAGCAGCAGCTGATACATCTTTGCTGGCACAGATGCCCAGTTTGCTACCATCTATGACCCATGGTAAAATGCTGGGGCATTGATCAACTGATCTATAAAGAAATACCAATTTTTACAACATACTACAGAGGGCCCATGGGAGTGGACTAGATGACCTAATTATTTTCCTCTTTAATTTCTAGGCTTATTGAGGATAAACTGTTTGCACGGGAAGTTTGTTATACAGATGGGTGCATCTCAGATAAGGTTAGGAAAGAGTCATAACACTACAAACTACTCAAAAGGCTAAAAAGAATGTGGCATGTTTGAACCTCTGTACTGCCAGAGCAGCCTCTGTAATTATGTTACATTAAACTTCAAAAACCTGCAGTTAGTCTTCAGATAAGGAAATACCATCCTGAAATTGATGATTAACTGAACAGGTACTGAAACTAATGAAACTGTAAATAGATAGGAATATGCACATCTCCTGAACACTGTTGAGAAATGATGATTGTTGTCATTATTGAAAATGCTTTTAATAGATTGTGTCAAACATGAAAGGCTGCATAATTCCTAAAATAACTGTCAGACTATAAAAAAAGCACCACAATATTTTCTCTGAGAAAATGGTGAAGCACACAATCTGCCACATGAACAAAATAAAGTTAATGTGTGTGTACAGCCTGTATTAGAAACACCAAACATATTGCATCACTGAATTGCGTAAGACAAAAATCAATGTAGCCAGAAAGCACAGATAAAATTCTTCTTGTACTACAGGGGCATCCTAACTTTGCCCAAGCTTGCCAGGAGCTTGAAGGTCCTCAATTTGCATGCATACCAGAGCAGCCTGGAGCTATCCTAATTATTAAGATTGCCACGTAGAATTCTCCAGACCACAGGTCCCAAGAAACTATCCTGCAGGCACTTACCTCAACATGGAGAGCTGGGAAACAAAGATGATCTTGGATTACTGGGAGTCAGCAATTTCCAAGTCTATTTGCAGCTCTGCCACAGATTTCCTGTGTAACCTTGGAAAAGTCATTTAACCCTTCTGAGGACTTGTCTACACTTGCAGCACTGTGCTGTAGCGCTTAGTGAAGATGCTACCTACGCCAACGGGAGAGCTTCACCCATCTACATAGGTATTCCACCTCTCCAAGAGTGATGTAGTTATCCTGACATAAGTTGGTAGTGCAGACCAAGCCACAGTCTCAGTTTCCTCATTTACATAATGTGGGTAATAAAAAGAACTTATCTCACAAGAGTAGTAGTGCAAAGTTTACTTGGTGTTTATAAAACACACTGAAATACTGGAACGGAAAGTGCTGTAGAAATGCTACTGAAGTATTACTGTATGTCTCTGTTGAGTATTACTGTATGTCTCATGCCCTTGCTTTACTACTTGCTTTACTACTCTGTCTATGTAGTAAAGCAAGGGCATCTGCAATCCACTCCATTTGTGACCTTCAGGCTGTGCTCTTGCCACTCAATACAGTACTGTATACCTTATACTGCACTAAAATAGTACTTATGGGCAGATAGACTTCAGCATAGAGTATTAAGACAAGACCTAGAAATTTGGTCAAAATACCCTAGTCAAATCCATTGAATCACAATTTCATACAAGGCAGATCCATGCACTACACAGTCAGGTATTGCTACAAGCTCTCCCATGTCAAACATTACTGTGTATGTATGAAAATCTGGGGGAAATCTCTTCAGTAAGGATTCTTACTAAATCCAGTACTACATATCATAACTACAATATAATTGAGATTATACCTTTAAATTTGGGCAGATGGAATAAAGCCTTAAAATAAACCTTCAGTTCACTATTAGAACAGCAATAAAACAAACTTCAAAATAAATAAATAAAGATGAGTCCAAGTTACTTTCCCAGATCAAGTGAAAACCCAAACAACAAAATGCTCTATTTTTAGTTAAAAGATAAATAATAATAATAATATATGGAGATATACCTATCTCATAGAGCTGGAAGGGACCCTGAAAGGTCATCAAGTCCAGCCCCCTGCCTTCACTAGCAGGACCAATTTTGCCCCAGATCCCTAAGTGGCCCCCTCAAGGATTGAACTCACAACCCTGGGTTTAGCAGGCCAATGCTCAAACCACTGAGCTATCCCTCCCTTAAATGTGTGATCCCGTCTTTTCAAAGATCTCTATCAGAGTCTTATGCTAGAGATGGATTTCTCATTCTGAGTACAACTGTATTTGTCATCACTTGAACAGGGCTATTCAAACCAATAAGTACCAAGAGTGGTTGAAAGGACCTTGTAGTTAAACAGTTCAAATGTATTGCATTATTTGGGGGGGAGGGGGGAGGAAGGGAAGCCTCAGTAGACCTTCTCTACCCACGTGCATTCATGATACAGTTAAAATCCTCTTGCAAGCAGTAAAAGCATTAACAAACATGCAGGGCCAAATCCCACCATTATTTACGCTTATCTATACAAAACCACTGAGGTCAATGGAGTTACATGGCTGTAAACGAGGGAAGATCTGATCCACACATGCTGATTTATTTCTATCAGAAAATTAAAAAAAAATAAAATAATAGACGTTTGGGCTTCTTCAAGAAGCAGTCTTTAGCTGAGTCATGAATACTATCTGTACTATCATTGTCAGGCTTGCTTCACTGTAATATGCATGAAATCTAGTATTTACCCTACATCCTAGGCAATAATGAGGTCATCGTAAGCAGAGCTGCCAAGTCTTATTTATCACACGTGACGTTCTCGTGCACTTGGCAGCACTGCCCGACATTCCCACCTGACAGTGGAGACATCATGCATCCAGTTGGGCTACAAGAATGGCCTGCCATTGTTACTGTTGACTGTCAGTGACCACTGTGGTACAAGCAGCCAGCCATCTCCCCTCTCCTTGCTGAATCCAAACAGGGTAGGAGCAGCCAGGAGGAGTAGGCAGAGCAGAATGGAGACAGAAGATGAGGGGCCCTGACATAAGCCCCATGTTTCCTCAACTTCCCTTCCCCCCAACACCTCATTCAGCTTCCTCCCCAGACACTATTCACCCTAATCCACCTTCCGACCCAGCCACCAGTCACTTCCTCAGAAGCCCCTAGTTTCCCCTTCAGATACCAAATCCAGCCCCCTAGTATCCCCAGCCACTTTCCCCCCATGCATTTATGCATCCCCAATTGCCAGTTTTTGTGCATCTCCATTTTCTACCACCAGCATGGTTCAGGACTGGGTGTGTTGACGTTTAAGGATATATGAAAGTTGTTTGCAAATATGCAAATTTGTCTGTTAAGTAATTTGCATAAAATGTCACACGGAGCAGCAAAAATCTGGCAGCTTTGCTAAGGTTAGGGATGGCTGATCCACTGGGACTACACGCCTAAATGTACAACTACAACAGCAATTTATACTAGATTACAACAGTGCTGGTGGTAAGGCAGAACAGAAGCCAGAACAAAGGAGCGTAGACTCATTTCATCAGGTGAACTGCATACAGATATGTCCAAAAGTTAATACAGATGTAGGTGCTCAATGGATCTACATGCTCATTTCAGGCAACCAAGTCTGAAAGTTAGGCTCATAGCAAGCAAGAAAATGAAGATACATCCATAATGAATGAGAGTTTCTGGCAATTCTTTCCCCACACCCAAATTTCTTGTATTTGTGAACATGAGGACTGCTATTCTGTGTTTCTTATAGTCTCTAGGTATGTAACCAAGTCAACGCAGCTGACTTCTCCCTTGCCGACAGTGCAATTTTTTCCCAAAATAACACAATCCTTGTGTTCATGTTTACAAGAGATTTAGCATATGCCCTCACTCGGAGTGTCAAAAAACAGCAGCAGGTTATTACAAACATATTTGCCATACATTTCAACAACTTTTTGTATTGATTTACAGATCTAATTAAATGGATTCCTAATTCTTTTTTTGGACAGCATTTCTCAAAGTTATACAATGAATAAGAGTATCTTTTGCCCACCTCAGCCATAAATAATAAATGTTGGCACTGCTAGAAAGGCTCTCTTTCAGAGGAAGAGAAATTGCTAGAAGACAATTCCAGATTTATTTAATTTAACAACCTATAATCTCATTACATTTCTAAAGACTCACTACACCGTGGGTGTTCAAATTGGACATAAGTAAGATATATATTTTACTCAGTATACATAGCATTTATTCAGGATCTTAAATTTCAGTAAAAGACAGGCAGAGTTTAAAGAACAAACTTAAAATGTTTATTCAGCTATTTTTACAATATGAAGATTTGGATGAGAACTTACTGTAAGATTCCAGTTGATCTGTGGTATTCTTGTGTGAAGATTTAGACTGAACATAAGCAATAAAGCTCCAGTAACTACAAATGCACTACAGCTCACAAACTCAAAGAAATAAAGGCCTTCGCAAGGGGAGCATTCCATGATGGTCTCTATGCAGATGAATGCAATCAGTGCCAAAACCTAGGAAAAAAAACAAATGGAAAAAATATAAATAGATTTCCACATTTTGAAAATAGCCACAAGTATTCCTGAAATTTCCATTGGGAATATGATCAGTTTACTGTCAAGAACGTGCAATTTTAGTTTAGAATAGGGCACTATTTGAAAGCAAGAATAAAAGGAATTAGTGCAAGACTTTTTGGGTACTTCATGTATTACAAAACTTAGTAACAAAATTATACTGATCTAAAGTCAACGTAGCCACTGGTCATGGGCTACCAAAAAAAGAACCCCCTTTTCTAAGCCCAACAGTATAAAGTGAAAACAATAAAGCAAACATTTTATTTCCTTTTTAAATTCTTCATATGTCTTTTCAGAACTTGGAGAAAATATCCAACTGATTTTGCTTATTAGTGCCAACAACATCCAGATCAATACCATTTTAAAATGCCTTTTCCCATTACATTTATTTCAAGGGTCAGTCAACTTAAAAATGTAGTCAGTTTAAATAAATTTTTTAGAAATAGCTTCAAATGTTCTCCATGGACCTCACCCCATTGTTATGATTTGAAAATCACAATGCCCTACTTCTGCAAATACTTAATTCCCCTCTCCCGATCCTTTGTTGTTGAGTTACAGCCTCACATAAAGGAAAAAGAGTCTAAAGTCCTGATCCTGCAAATGCTTACATGCTTTAAACTTTGTGCAGGGAGCAGTCCCATTGAATTCAATGAAGGTGTAAAGTTAAGCACATGCGTAAGTCCTAAGTGTTTGCAAGACTGCAGGGGATAGAGTGAAATATACTCTGTAAAATGAACAAAACTAAAATATTAGAAAAAAGGAATCTCTCAGATAGCAGTCTTAACCATAATAGGTATAATTCAGACATAAATGCAATTTTCATGTTGACAATTCCCCTTTAAAAATAACTTGTGGGAAAAATTTGGGCAGGTGCCTTTTTGGTTCTTTGTATGTTGTGAAAATTTGGGAACTTTATCTGTACAAAGTAAGAATCCTGGTTTTACTATGAAGTTATTAGAAAATTGCTGTATCAGGGAAAGCCTCTATGTGAACGTGGAATCCACCCCTTGCTGACAAGAACTGAGTACCAACAAGGCACAATGGAGAGTTGTTAACCTTAACAACTGCACTCTGACTGAACCACTGGTATGCTAAGGAGGCTGGCTGGAGCAGGGAGAAGCTATTTCCTTCAGCTTGTCTGCAGGGGGCTGAAGAAGTGAAGATGGAGAACACCAGCAGCAGAACAAAGGAACCAGGTGTTGGTAGGGGGCCACAAACTTGAGAGACTCTCTGAGGCAGGGACAGGAACTTTGGGCAGGAGAGGGGAAAGAGACAGGCAGGTTTTCATAGCAGGGAGTGCTGTTTAACTGCAACCAGCGCCGGCTCCAGGGTTTTTGCTGCCCCAGGCAGCAAAAAAAAAAAAAAAAAAAAAAAANGGCCGCCCCAAGCACCTGCTTGTTCAGCTGGTGCCTGGAGCCGGCCCTGACTGCAACTGGCCACAGTCAGAGAAAAAAGGAACAGGAGTACTTGTGGCACCTTAGAGACTAACAAATTTATTGTAGCATAAGCTTTCGTGGGCTACAGCTCACTTCATCGAATGCAATCAGAGCTGTAGCCCACGAAAGCTTATGCTACAATTAATTTGTTAGTCTCTAAGGTGCCACAAGTACTCCTGTTCCTTTTTGCAGATACAGACTAACATGGCTATTACTCTGAAACCAGTCAGAGAAAGCTGACCTAGAGGGAGGCTCCATGTCTCTGAAGGGAAGTTATAAGCTGGAGAGGAAGGATCCTGGTCACCCCAGAGGGCTCTTCCCAAGCCCAAAGAACACTTCAGAACTGTGAAAAACCTGAGGTAGGGAAATGCCTAGAGGTGTGTTTATTATTTTACATGGATCTGTGTTTCTCATGCTATAAAGTAAAGAACAATGGTATTTTAGAATCCTGTGCCAAGTCTATCTGTGTCTGTTCACTTCACTATCACATGCCACTGAAGAGGTAAACTGTAAACCCAGGGTTCCCACATGGCTGGAGTTCTGGGAGAGAATATGTCTAAACTGCGAGGGAGTCTAAGGGGCCAGCACGGTCCCGGGAGCTAGGCAGTTGGTTCATGGGGTCTCAGTTCTCAGAATGGGGTGCTAGACAGAATCTGTACCCCAATAGCATGCCTAGAGACCCCACGCCAGGGACAGTGTTTGGACTCCATTCCAACTCTGGAGGCTTAAAGCACAAGGGGCCCAATGAGGTGGATTCCCTCACAGCCAGTCTCGTGAGTGTCCAACAGGAGTTCAGCCACATCTGTGACATATATAAAGGCAGCCTGAAGGATGTTTGATTTTGATTACCCACCTCACCCCCAAAAAAGGCATTTTCCCCCCTGCTTCTCAGAAATTCTGTTTAGCCTGGAAGACTCTACAGCAGGGGTAGGCAACCTATGGCACGCGTGCCGAAAGCGGCACGCAAGCTGATTTTCAGTGGCACTCTCACTGCCCGGGTCCTGGCCACCGGGCCGGGGGGCTCTGCATTTTGATTTAATTTTAAATTAAGCTTATTAAACATTTTCAAAACCTTATTTAATTTACATAAAACCATAGTTTAGTTATATATTATAGACTTATAGAAAGAGACCTTCTAAAAACGTTAAAATGTATGACTTGCACGCGAAACCTTAAATTAGAGTGAATAAATGAAGACTCAGCACACCACTTCTGAAAGGTTGCCGACCCCTGCTCTACAGTGACTGGAGAACTAGCAAGATAACACCACTAGAGTCCTAAGAGATTAAATTAAGCAACTATGGGGAGGTGGGAGTTTTTAGTCAGACTGTTTAAACTCTATTTATCTGTTAGTTTCTAAATCTGTTAGTTTCTAAATATAACTTTCAAGCCTTCTTTATATATCAAACAGCAAAGAGTATCAAAAGACTATTGCACCCATAACAGAAGGGAAAATTCTATCCCCACTGAACTTAATTGCAAAACTTCCAGAGACTTCAATGGGGCAATGCTGTGCATACAGTTCTCTTCTCATATTCTTACTCTAGACTCTAAACACTGAGTCAGTAATTACAACTTTGGCAAACACTATACAACTCTATTCCAAGCACACACTTTTCTCCTCTGGCCTGCCTCAAGGCTAGTATCACCAGTTTCATCAGTTCAGTCAGGCATGAGCAGGACTTAATCAGGCTAGCACTTTTTGAAGTGCTCTCCCATTTCAGCTCTCACAACAGTTTCTGTGAGGTCCTCACATCTGTTGTAGTTAGAAATGTTAAGTTAACCAAGGCAAGTCAGCTATGGGATCGTAGGACTTCTGCCAAAAGGAATGAACTGGTGAAAACAGAATTGTTCATGTCCAATATCCCTTCCTATACCGGTTTAAGATCTCCTAGATGATTTTCTGTAATTACTGCCTAATGCCTTTACAGCTTTTAAAAAAAGAAAAACATGAATATTTTATGTTCTGTTCTTTGTTCTCTCTCTATAGCTCCTCTAAAACATGATCCTTGATTAAGGTAGAGACTCACCTCTCCTCATCTGAGAAACCATTCTGTGAGAGGAAAGATGGTCCAGTGCTTAGGGCACTAGCCGGGGACTCAGGAGACATGGACTCAATTTTCTGCTTTGTCACAGACTTCCTGTGTGAACTTGGGCAAGTCACTTAGTCTCTCTGGTTCCCAGTTCCCCTTCTAAAACAGAAATAATAGGACTTCCCTCCCTCAAATGGATGTCCAGGGTAAACACACTAAAAATTGTATGATACTAATGTAATGGGGGGCACATAAGCACTTGTAGAATACATATAAAACTAAAGAATTAAAGTTAGCCTAAGTTTAATTGAGAAAATAACATTTTCTCTTTATAGTTCGTGGCCAGGAGGGAAAAGGTCCCAATCAGCAGGTAAATGAAGGCTGTGAGAATAGTAAGTATTACCTGTAGTATGGGAAGGATGTATGGTTCCAAAAGTAAAAGTAAAAAAACTACAGTAACAAGACAAAGAAAAACGATCTTAAATAAACAAGCTCAAACCTTACTACTGTTCTGCTGGTAAGCAAGGAGGGGGGGAGAAGATAAGAAAGGAAAGGCCCTGGGAAGAAAGGAGGCTGTGAATCTTATCTAGATTAAGACTGGAAAAAAGGGTAAATTGTCTCAAATTGTTTTTTTGCTGAAGTCAGTACAGTAATTGGCAATAACATCACTTGTTTGTTAAAGGGTATAAAAGGTAAACTCTTAAAGGGGTTCATTGCTAATACCTGCCTGACCACGTTGGAGCCAACCAACATGGGTCTAAGCACCCCAGGTTTAGCCCGTTTGTAAGGATCTTGATCAAATGCTTATAAATGTTTTGTTACTGTTTTGATGTAGTAAATTGCTTATTAGTTAGGCTTTTTAGGCATATTTACAGCAATTGTATAAATACCATTTCGCTTTTGGATTTAATGAAGGAATTTATGGTTACATTAGTGTTTGATGGTTTCCCGTATCAATATTAATACTTTCAAGGAAACTCATACTATGTCTTGTTTCTGTCTACCTCTTCATTGTGGTGTGACTATACATTTAGATTTAAAGAACAACATAGGCACTTACAAGACACAACTCAATCCAACCCTTATGAACATAATCTCTCCATCACTACTACAAAAAGTACCTAAGCAAAAAAGTCCAGTCACAAAAAGTCACAATCAATTTCTGCTAGCTCGGGTATATCTACACATGTTGCAATCACAGGTATGTCTAAAAAATATTTTTTAACTGAGCACAGTGTAAACAAACATGTTAAAACACTGAATATAACTGCAAGGTTTGGGTCCAACCTTGACATTAAATAGCAAAAAGAAAACTTGTCAATCACAGTGGCTATATACAAAAGTCAAACTTTGATGTGAAGAGTCTGCTAAACTAAAAGCAGGATAGTCTACCGGGAGGTGGCCTGATCTTGCATTAACACCACATAATAAAGTCTAACATTACTGTAAATAGCTGCCTCACACTTGACAGTAATTTGAATTACTAACTTCAAAGGAAGAGAGAGCTTTTATGAACCTTCAATTTATTCATGAGCATTAATATCAAGCTTTTGCAACTAAACTTGAGCTGTTAATTGGCTAACTTCTAAACTCTTTTAGAAGTTCCATTGAACAGCCTCACACATCGTGATTTATATAACTGTAGTCCAAAAACAGCTCCAACAGCCTTTTTAAAATGCTCTCAAGTGTTTTATATTATAATAAATGTATTTTACAACATTCTCTAGATAGATTACAGTAAATGATTCTGTGCAATTCTAACCCCATTCCTAAAGTATGCACAATACATAATTGTGCCAGAGTAACCAAAAAAATTCGATAGGAGGAGCTAAAAACTGGGTCAGATTGATCATTACAACTGGCAACTACCGTGCAGCATATGGGGTCTTTTTGTTCTGCTGATGAACTGCTTTTCCCCTACGTATTCATCTCAACAGTAAGCTTAAAAGGGAACCATCGCCTTATACAAAATTAGAGACAAACATAGGGTAAAAGAGACACCTAGGATGATGAATTTTGCACAAAATATGTTAATTTCCTAGTCCTGAGTTATGATGGATAAGAAAGTACTAAAACTTTTGCGCAATTACTACTTGTAGACTGCACTTTATTATTCAATATAGGAGAAAGGGCATTTACCTGTGACACACACTCTTGTAAGTAAAGTGCTATTCCTATATAAATGGACTGAAAGCAAAATCATGTGGTGTTAGCATAGTCATTTAAGCAAATTTTTATTGCATTAGCTTGGAATTATGCATGTTTTCTTGGAGTGGGCCAACATTGATCTTTCTTGGAGGAAAAACATGATTAAAAATTGATAAAAAATAATTGCAACTGCTTCAATTTAGGGTACAAACATTGAAAGTAAAGTTAAAGGTGAGATTTTCAAAAGCATTCAAATGTTGGCATAACTTTGCACCCACATAATGGAATTTTACCACTGCCTTTAATGTAAGAAGCATTAGGCCAACACCTAACCTGTGAAAAATCGGAGTATCCCTACTCTCAGATCCAGTGTGTAGCCTAAAGCAGTCAGGTTCAGCCATTACAGAGAAAGTCCTTCTGAGCCCCCGTACCCTTGGGCTGGACCATGCTCAATCACTTTGGAGATGATGCACGTGCAATTTGGTCAGCACAAGAAGCTGCAAGAGGCTTGCCCATGTTAAGTAAGAATGGAATCTTTCAAGATTTTAGCTGCTGAAAGTCAAAGAAGTCGCTAATGAGCACATGGAAACTGCAATTTTTCAAAGACTTAAAACTTGGCCAAATTGGGCAGATTTTCATAGGGACGGCAAAAGGCACAACCCTAAAAAAAAAAAAAAAAAACACCAAAAAAACCGCCATTCCCCGCCAAATTGAAAGTTTCTGCTCCAAAGCATGGGGTATTAGAGCTGTTCAAAGAAAAAGGTCACCAGAATTATTTTTTTTTAAACATGGGCAAAACACTATTTCCCCGAGCCTTGTTTTCAAAAACAGCTGAACCATTTTGCCTAAAATTTAAATAAATAAATAAATTCTGCCCAACATGAAAAATTTCAGTTCAAACTGTTAAAGATTAGCTAAGTTAGACGCAACTGAAAAACAGTGTTGTATAATGGGAAATGTCAGGCAACATTAATAGGTAGTGCTACCAGCCCAGCCTGCAATAACGATAACAGGAGTATAAAATGTCTTCATACACTTAGTTTTATAGAGAAGTTATTGGAGAATAAAAATGTAAGGATTAAGCTACAAAGAAAGTGGAGAGGAAAATTTTAAAGGGAAGTACATTATTGGGCAGAGGGTTCTTTCAAGCTTCCTTTACCCCCTGCAGGCAGAAATCTTGTGTTTTTCAGTAGAGAGCCAGATGAGTTTGAAGCTATGTTAGTCTATGGGTAGGTCTACACTACAGCCGGAATCGACACTCTGAGATCAATCCACCAGCGGTCAATTTAGCAGGTCTAGTAAAGACCCGCAAATCGACAGCAGATCGCTTTCCAGTTGACCCCTGTACTCTACCCCCGACAAGAAGAGTAAGTTAAGTCGACGGGAGATTTTCTTCTGTCAACCCCCCACGGTGTAGACCCTGCGGTAACTCGACCTAAGGTAAGTTGACTCCAGCGACGTTAATCATGTAGCTGGAGTTGCGTAGCGTAGGTTGACTTTCCGCAGTAGTGTAGACATAGCCTATGACTGCCAGACTGGCTGTACAGTGCTCAGCTCTGCCCAACACTAAGACTGGTTGCTGCAATAAAACTGCAGCTTTCATTCTATTTTGCAGTGGGTTTCAATATGTAGGGTTTTTAAAATGCTGGACTCTCAGCATAGAAGAAAATTACTCTTAGCAAAGGAGTCAAATGCCCTATGGCCAAGTAAATGGATTACAATTGCGTCAGTTACGCATACACATACATTTTAAATACAATAATTGATTTTGTCTTAAGTGAAATAATAAAACCTGTAGCAACAAACACCAAACTTGAACAGAAGCTTTTTGAAGATTATTGGTGGCACATTTTCCTATCATGATAAAATTTACTGTGTGCTTTATTTTTGCGTATCAAACAACTTAAGCACTAAAAATAAAGGCTGGTTCTGTAATGAAAACAGACAAAGTAAAAAGCGAGTTTTCCTGTTTATCTAAAAGCACCACAGAAAGCCTTATTGTCTGGTTAAATGACATAATTGCACATGATTTCAGAAAAACCACAAAATGGTCAGCATTTTTTCTGCCTGAAAAATACCCACAAAATTTTAGTAATACTGTCACACTACCAAGACATTTTTTATTTCCAGACTGTTTAGATTAGTGGTACAGTACAATACATACATACAGTATACAAGGAATAAATTGCTTTTACAAAACTTTAAAAAATCTAAAAAAAATAAACTTTTTCTTGCATTCAAATATAGATATATTGTTTTCATTTTACTTGACCCAGTGGTCCTAACTCAATGTATGAAATCAAGTCTCACTCCTTGTAAAGCGCATGCATTTCCCACATCTAAAACAGCTGGCACAAACATGAATATTTTGGATAATATGACTTTAACACAGCACCGCTTCTCCAGCAAAAAAACACCTTTTACCCTAAGCAGAAGGATGATTGATTTCCTGCCCACTCCTACTCTGCATCACTAAGGCTATGGCTACACTACACAGCTTTTAGTGACACAGCTGTGCCGCTAAATCCATGCTGCTAAAAGGCACTCAGTGTAGCTGCTGTTTGTAGGCAGGAGAGAGCTCTCCTGCCGACAAAGCGCTGTTCACACCAGTGCTTTTTGTCGGTAAAACTTTTGTCGTTCGGGGGGGGGGGGGGCAGGGTTAACACCCCTGAATGACAAAAGTTTTGCCAACAAAGTGCCAGTGTAGACAAAGCCTAAGATTCAAAAACTCAGTTACCAGGACTGCATAGAGCTTGAACTCTGCAAATAAAGTTGGGATTCTATTCTTAAACCTGGAAACTTTAGGGGAAAGGTGTTAAATAAAAAGGGAAGGTTCCGCAAGCACTAGTAAGTCAGCATCTTAAATAAACTAAATTGTGTTCAAGGTACACAAAATGAAATAGTGAGCAAGGCCAAAGAGACCAAAACCAGAATCTTGAATTCAACCTCCTCTGAATTTTTTTTTTTTTTTTTGTGGTGGTGGTGGAAGTAACGTAGTTAAGTTTGAATCTCCAGAGCCTAACCACACTCTGGCTACGTCCACACTACCCGCCCGGATCGGCGGGTAGCCATCGATATATCGGGGATCGATCTATCGCGTCTCGTCTGGACGCAATAGATCGATCCCCGAACGCGCTCCCTTCGACTCTGGAACTCCAGCAGGGCGTGCGGAGTTGCGGAGTCGACGTGGGAGCCGCGGCCGTCGATCCCGCGCCGCGAGGACGCGAGGTAAGTCGCGGTACTTTGAAGTAAGATACTTCGACTTCAGCTACGCTATTCTTGTAGCTGAAGTCGCGTATCTTACTTCGACATCCCCCCCTAGTGTGGACCAGGCCTCTGATGCAGTTTTGGTGCCAAATTTAATCCAGATCTGAAAAGTGTTTCATTTTCTAGCTCCAGTTTGGATGTGGTAACAGCTGTAAAGTTTCCACCATTCAAGGTTATGGAAGTCTTGTGAGTTCAGCTGATCTAGCAATATTTCCACCATGTTAGACCAAATTTACTCAACAACAGTTTCCAAGATTTGGGCACTGCGAACTCCAACCACTTCTCCCGATTCACCTTGAAACCTACCTCCAAATATAATCCAGACTTGGGCTCTATCCATCCATCTATCAGCCGTACAAACCTCATACAGGAGGGATAATATTTTCATACTTCTAAAGCCAGACCAACATTTTTAGGGTGTACTACAGGGAAGGGACATATGTGGGAAGCTGTCAGTTTTATCAGGTGGTTTTTTTAAACAATTTGTAGAAGGAAGTAGCTTTTTTGTCAATATCAGAAAGTTTACATGCATCTTATTTCCAAATATACCATTACAAAGGAGGATAGCTAGTCTGGTAGCAATGTCACACAATCTTAGGCCTGGTCTACACTGGGGGGGGGGGGGGTGTGCGGGGGTATCGATCTAAGTTACGCAACTTCAGCTACGTGCCACTGTGCACAATAATTACACTAAAACAAATCTATGTACAACTTATGAATTCTAGTTAATTTTATGAAATTGCTGTATCGTTGAATGCCTCGATGTGTAGTATGTTAGCCATGGACAAACAGGGCTCCTGACACGTGTCACCCTCATCCCCCAAGAAGCTACAAACCAAACCAAAAGAAGTTGTCAGCCTTAATGACTGGGCTCTGGCTAAACAATGGGTATGCTAAGCAGGGTGCCTGAGCTGGAAGAAATAGTTCTACTCACGTGATCTGAAGGGGGATGGGGTTAGGGTTGCCAACTTTCTACTCGCACAAAACCCGAACACCCTTGTCCCGCCCCCTGCCCTCCTCTGAGGCCCCAGCCCCGCTCACTCCATCCCCCCTTCCCTCTGTTGCTTGCTCTCCCCACCGTCACTCACTCGTTCATTTTCACATGGCTGGCTCAGGGGGTTGGGGTGCGGGAGTGGGTGAGGGCTCCGGCTGGGGGTGAGGGCTCTAGGATGGGCCGGAAATGAGGAGTTCAGGATGTGGGAGAGGGCTCCGGGCTGGGGCAGAGGTGCAGGGGGGGGGTGAGGGCTCTGGCTGGAGGTGTGGGCTCTGGTGTGGGCCTGGGGACGAGGGGTTTGGGGTGCAGAAGGGGGCTCCGGGTTTGGGGGGAGGCTCAGGGCTGGGGAAGGGGTACGAGCTTACCTCGGGCAGCTCTCGGGGAAGTGGGACTAAGGCAGGCTCCCTGCCTGTCCTGGCTCCGCGCTGCACCCTGGAAGCGTCCAGCAAGTCCGGTTCCTAGGCAGGGGAGCCTGGAGGCTCCGCACAATGGTCTTGCCTGCAGGCACTACCCCCCCCCCCCCCCAGCTCCCATTGGCCGAGATTCCTGGCCAATGGGAGTGTGGAGCCAGTGCTCGGGGTGGGGGCATCGCACGGAGGCCTGTTGCCCTCCCCCGCCCCCCGCCTAGGAGCCAGACCTGCTAGCCACTTCTGGGGTGCAGCGCGATGCCAGGGCAGGTAGGGACAAGCCCCTGCCTTAGACTCACAGCACTGCCGACTGGACTTTTTTAACAGCCCAGGCTGCAGTGCTGACCGGAGCTGCCAGAGTCTCTTTTCGACCGGGCGTTCTGGTTGAAAACCAGACATCTGGCAACCCTAGATGGGATTTGAAGAAATTGACATTTTCCAGAAGCTGGACAAACAAACCCAGAGGGACTCAGGGACACAGGAACAAAGACATGGTTTCATAGTAGGGGTGTCCTTTTCTAACTGTGGCACCAGCTGAGGAAGAAGGAAGTTGGCTGGAGAGAGGCAGAGATTCCATAATTCAAAGGAGAAGCCGTATGTAAGGAGAGGGGAATCCTGGACACCCTCAAGGACTCTTACCAAATGCAAAGAATGCTCAAGAGTGGTGAGGAACCTGAGGCAGGGATGGCATATAGGTGTTTTATGTAGGTTTGTACATCTTTTGTGCTTTTGAGAATCTTTTGCAAAGTCTGTGTGTTATGTGCTTAATCTACATTTCACATGTCCCTCAAGGGGTAAACTGTAACCTGTAAATGCTCACAAAGGTTGGAGCTATGGTAAAGGGTGTTGGTAAGCACTTGGGGTGTTTATGGCAGTCAGCACTGATCCTGGGGGCAGGTCCATTAAGATAAATTTGGGGTGATCATGTTCACTGGGTCCCCATCCCCTCCTATTTCTTTATTTATACAGACATTACAAATGTTTGGCGGGGCCCTGAGCCTCACAGCCCTAGAACAGCTGCCCCCCCAACCCACCTTCTCGTCAGCCCTGGCTGGGGATATAAGTAGTTGGACTCTGAGGTCCCATTTCCATGAAGGGGTAGCAGACAGAGAGCACATGCCCAGGATGTGTGCCAAAGAGGTCATGGAAAGACAGTGCGGGACAGTGCTGCTACTCAGACTCAGGAAGTTTAAAGCACACAGGTCTAGCATGATGGGACCCAAACACAGCAGCCTGGTGAAAGTCTGGCTGGGGGAGCTTTGCCAGGGCTGTGACACTGACATTAATCCAAGTGTCTTATTTTAGCAGGACTGATTTGAGATGAATTAAAAAAAGATTATTGACTGAGGTGGAAATAGATTACTTTTAAAAATGTAAATCAACAATACAACCGGAAAGAAAAAAGTGCCCAGGTGCAGTAATGAGTTAGTTTCTGTTAAACAGTGTTCTGTATACTGTTTGGAAGCATCTCAATTCTGCATGTCCTTGTTCTTCCTTCACAGGCAGACTTGTTCCATTTTAAATACTATTCATAAAATAGCATTTTGCTATAAGGGAATAATTAACTTCCCTAGTGGCCTAATGTCAGGGAAAATTTTAATGTACAGACACAGCTGTTTCCTTCATCATGAACCCAAATAACTTCCCTAAGCTTTTGGCATGTTACGTTTGTACATTATTCTAAGTAAATCCTCTAACATTGTATATAATAAGTTCTCATTTTTTACATGACAGCTGTCTGCATGTGTAAGGCTACAGATTTATATTATTGCTGCATGCCTTAGGCTCTTTTGGAGCTGTCACAATTTAGTTCAATGCCTAAGACCGGAACTTTGAACCAACAGCCTCTGTGGCTAATGCTACCTCTTGAAATTCACCTCCATCGCTCTATTTGGACCTTCGGGTCATCCATCTCTGCAATCATGATGATCTGTATTAGGATCTTGAATCCATAGTTACCTGCCATCACCCATACTGCTGCCTACAACAACAAAGATGCTGATAGTTTTCCTTTGAAATTTCAGGAGGTGCTACATTTCACTCACAATTGTTCTTGCACAACTCATATCATTTTGCTCAGAAGACCAAGGTTTTGTCTTGTCTTGCTTAGTTAAGCCCCATCTAAAATCAACCATTTGTCCTAGTAAAGTTAAAGTCACTCTGCCATTAACTCAAACTTTACTTTTTGCCGGTTCTGCCTGTAGTGTAACCATTGAAAACTATTCAAACTTTTTGCCACAATTTGAATAGCATTGGTCTACACTTCCCTCAAACACACACAAACGCTAGATACAAATTTGTCACAAGGATGTTCATACATTGCTTCAGTGTTGCATTAAATATTGTCACAGGTATGCTGATTCATTCCCTTGTGTCTTCTTCACTCATGTCCAGCTGTAAAAGCTATGACATCTGAAGAATAAAATGTTTTATCAGACGTCCTATTTGCATTAGGCATTATTGACAAATAAGAGATATATGGGATTGGAGAGTATTTTTATTAACAATCACATACATTCCCTGCTAAATAAGTTTTGAAAGTTTGAATACTGTAGTTCTGAGATAGTATGAAATAATCAACTACCATAAAATTTAAGTCTAAATAATTGGCTTCTTCAAGGATTCTTTTGAAACAAATGATAGTATTTCTTCATAGTGATCAAATTAGTACAGCTTCACTTTGCCATTTAAACCTGAGTTACTGCTTGGAATTAAGACTCTAGACCAGGGGTAGGCAACCTATGGCACGTGTGCCAAAGGCAGCATGCAAGCTGATTTTTAGTGGCACTCATACTGCCTGGGTCCTGGCCACCAGTCCGGGGGGCTCTGCATTTTAATTTAATTTTAAATGAAGCTTCTTAAACATTTTAAAAACCTTATTTACTTTACATACAACAATAGTTTAGTTATATATTATAGACTTATAGAAAGAGACCTTCTAAAAAAAGTTAAAATGTATTACTGGCACGCAAAACCTTAAATTGGAGTGAATAAATTAAGACTCGACACATCACTTCTGAAAGGTTGCCGACCCCTGCTCTAGTCCCTAGGCTGATGAAGAATGTGTACATAATGGTGCAGACTCAGTCTTTCAATAAGAAGAGATTGCCAGCTGCTCTATTCCTCGATGTCAACTGTCAACCAGCCTGAAAAAAGTAACGGTACTGGTTTCCAAAGGAGCTACCTACCTGCATGCCAGCTTTATTGAAGTAATAGGGTATGATAACAATTGACCACAGGAAGGAGAGTGGAAAAATGCTGACTACAAGACTGAATTAAAAACAAGTTACCATTAACACTCTTTTTTACAGTATTAGGAGATACAAGACAGGTCCTACATAAAGCTTCAGACTAATTGTGATTTTATCAACTGCCTGTCTTTACATCTTCTATATTACCAGGAAAGACGGGCAGCTTACAGGAATAAACTGTCAATATGACCCTTGCTGATGATTAATAGAATCTATAAACTTCAGAAATAATATAGGTGTCTGAACTAAAGCCCTGTGATGTCCATGGCAGTCTTTAACCAGATCTAAAATGAAGAAAACATTTTAAAATCTAAATGTTCTTCTGAACAGGCAAATTAGATCATAGCAATATAACTTCATTTATATTATGAATTATTGCCAGCACTCTGTTTTATCATTTAATTTGGAACCCTTTTATAACAATATTGTTTTCTCCGTATATTAAAAAACAGAGGCATAGGCACAATACAGTTTTCCATTGGATACTGCTAAAGGCAAACACTTTAAAATAGATATTATCCTCATCCTCAATACTTCCGCTGACTGTTTACTCAATTTCATGATGCAAAGAAATTCTGCATTCAATTTAGTATAGAACATTAAAAAAGCAACATAGGCCAATTCTTCCACAGGAAACATCTCTACAATAGCAGTAAATACACTCTAACCACCTCAACCCAAACTTCTCTTCACAACATCACAATATTAACTCTGAAGAATTCACTTTTTCCTTTTCAAAATTATTAGACCAGCTGTTTAACATCCAGATTTGATTTGTAGATTAAGAAAAGGAAATTCAAGAGGGCTGTGGGGATCAGAAGATTGTTAAATGGATATTACAGCCATCCACCTCTAGGTCACCAGTCTGCAGCAACCAAAAGTTGCAACTATCTGAAGGTCATTTTAGTAGACAATGGACTGATCCAGAGCCCAGTAAAGTCAAAGGAAGTCTTTCCATTTACTTTAATGTGCTTTGGAAATGATTAAGTGCCCGCAACACAAAAATGACTAACCCCACCGATATTTAATACATAAAAATTAACTAAATTTTGTTTGGGAATTATACTGAAAATTTTAAATGCTTTTTCTTGGAAAAGTATACAGAAATTAAAATCCACTTTGGGCCACAAACTGCAAGGACTGAGTGAGCATAATTCCCACTGCTTTCAATGGAAATTGTGTGAGGAGGGCTCACAGGACAAGGCCCTATGCGAAATTCAGCAAGTTGCAAAAAAAATATGCATTCAATGAGCACACTATGCTAAAAGAACTACAGTATAACCATTTCCTTTTAATGGTACTACAGTTAATGAGAATTTCTTTACATTTCTTTCCCTGTTTTTGATTAAGCAGCTATGAGAAATAATTACATAATTATGGAAAGATGTCTATTAAGTTTTTTCCCCCCAAAATTGACATTTTTGATGATTAAGAAAAAAATATATATAATTTTTATAATTTCAACTATTCTAGTTAATTTCTAGAATCAAAGATAGACACACAGAGATTCTAATAAATATTTTCTATGGTCAGACCATAAAAAAAGTGTATAAAATATGAACATTACCACTAATTTGACCTAGTTGTGTTTTCTTACTACAGGTTCAATAAAGGCAAAACATGAACTTTGTAAAATAAAAATTGGTAATGAGGAACAAAGACAGATTTTGGTAACTAATATACCTATTACATCAGTTAACCTCATACAAAGAATTTTTTTTATTTTAGAGTTTTTACCCGTTTGTTAAGAATCACCCTGCAATGACTTACAACACCACAAAAGTCTGGAGGGAGAATTAATGAGAAAGATGATCTGAAAACAATATTAATGCCATCTGGAGCGCACCCTTCAAATTGTAAGTTGTCAGGCACACAAACTTTGTTACACTGACCCACAAGCTGTCCCAGTACTATGCCAATGGAAGGCGCACGCACACACACACACACACTGTCACCTGGCCTTCTGTAAACTGAAGGAAGCACGAAGTACAAACCCAATTCTAGTAAGCCCAGACTATGACAAACCATCTAGTAAACCCAGACTATGACAAACCTTTTATGGTTTCACAGACACCTCTGACACGAAGTCAGGGCTCTGCTGATGCAAAGCAATAGAAAAAGAGGGACACACACAAAGTAAAAATATTTCCCCATGCTTATCTTCTCCCCCCCCCCCCCCCCCCAGTTCCTTATATCTCCTTGTCAAGTGCTGGAAATGGGCTTTTTCATTACCATTATTTTTCGCTCCTGCTGACAACTGATCACTCTCCTTATAATGTGTATGGTAACACCCATTGTTTCATGTGTATATATATATCTTTCTACTGTATTTTCTACTACATGCATCCGATGAAGTGAGCTGTAGCCCACGAAAGCTTATGCTACAATAAATTTGTTAGTCTCTAAGGTGCCACAAGTACTCCTATTCTTTTTGCGGATACAGACTAACACGGCTATTACTCTGAAACATCCCACCATGTATCTGAACAAGCTCCCCTGAGAGAAAAAACTATGTAACTACCAAAAAAAGAACTTCTCACCACAGTGTGGACCCTTAGCAAATTACACTCCTATATGTTTGGGCATTTCTTCATTGTATATACTGACCATTCACCACTCACCTGGTTGCATCAAATGAAAGGGACTATTGACAAATTGCTAAGATGGAGCCAGGTTCTCCAAATGTTGATATGGAGGTGGTCCATTTTGAAAGGAACTGCAAATTTGGCAGTTAATGCTCTGTCCAGGAAGTGAGCCTGTGGGTTCCCCAGGATGCCAATTGAGCATCCTAATTAAACCCACTTCTTTATGGGGGAGATGTGACAGATATTGCAGCCACACGCAGTATCTTTGGGGACTACTGTATTAACTTTAACAATGTGATATTTAGGCTTGGCAAGATTTTATTTAAATCAACAGATGTTGGTAAACAGAGATTTCAGCTGACACACTGAAATCGATGAAAAAAAATCCATTAATTACAGTCAGTGTGAGTGCAGCCTCCCTCCAAGTACCTTGCACCTGGAGGGATCAAGTGCCACCAGTCCTGCAGCCATGCAGAAAGCCCTATGCCAGGGGTGGGCAAACTACGGCCCGGGGGCCGCATCCGGCCCTTCAGACATTTTAATCTGGCCCTCGAGCTCCCGCTGGGGAGCAGGGTCAGGGGCTTGCCCGGCTCCGCACAGCTCCTGGAAGCAGCGGCATGTCCCCCCTCTGGCTCCTACACGCTGCCCCCATCCCAAGTTCTGCCTCCACAGCTCCCATTGGCTGGAAACTGTGGCCAATGGGAGTTGCAGGGGCAGCGCCTGCGGACAGGGCAGCGTGCAGAGCTGCCTGGCCGCACCTTCGTGTAGGAGCCGGAGTGGGGACATGCCGCTGCTTTCGGGAGCTGCTTGAGGTAAGTGCCAACCGGAGCCTGCACCCCTGACCCTCTCCCATGCCCCAACCCCCTGCCCCAGCCCTGATCCCCCTCCGAACCCCTCGGTCCCAGCCCAGAGCACCCTCCAGCACCCCCAACTCTTCATCCCCAGCCCCACTCCAGAGCCCGTACCCCCCACCCCCACCCCAACCCGGAGCCCCCTCCCGCACCCTGAACTCCTTGTTTCTGGTCCCACCCCAGAGCCTGCACCGCCAGCTGGAGCCCTCACCCCCTCCCACATCCCAACCCCCAATTTTGTGAGCATTCATGGCCCTCCATTCAATTTCCATACCCAGATGTGGCCCTCGGGCCAAAAAGTTTGCCCACCCCTGCCCTATGCAGCCCCACATGGCGCTGACAGCCAACAGGCGATGTAAGTAACGCAGTGTCTACAAAGACACTGCATCACCCTAACTACATCGACCTAAGCGCTATACCTCTCATGGAGGTTGAGTTATTAAGTTGACGTAGTGGGTGACGTACATAGGCAGGAGCACCACTGTAGTGTAGACACTTTCAGAGTTAGGTCAACATAAGCTCCCTTACGTTGACCTAACTCTGTAGTGTAGGCCTGGTCTGAGTTTAATCTCACAGAGAGGCCTTCTTTTTGATTCAGACAGACATGATCTTTTGCCAAAGCAGGGACTCAGCTCTGCTGAAGGCCTGGAGGGACGGGATCCTGCTGGGGTCTCCATTGGACTTACGGGGAGCTACTGTTAAAGCATTTAGACCCTTTTAATGTTTCTTTTTTTTTTCTGTAGGTTTTTGTCCTTAAATAAATGTACTCTGCTTTGATAGAGCTGCATGCTGGCATACATGATTCACAGAGCTTAGAGAGAAAGCTAAGTGCAAGGGCTGGTCTCTTGGTCAGACCGGCTAGGAGAGTCACACTGAATTACAGGAGAGCTGTAGCCTAATCCCCCAGTCAGAAGGGAGACGGATGAGAGGCCCTGCCCAGGGAGAGGTGACAGCTAGAAGCCTGAAACCTTAATGGACATTCCTTGAGCAGACTATGAGGGAGAGGTGTGCATGTGAAAGGGGCAGTTACCCCAAAACTCTGACAACACACATACACTGCTGGAACATAGTAAATAAATTTGTGCTTGTGTGATTGTTAACAGAGTATATGATGTTATATATCTGGCCCTCGACTCATGGAATCCTGAAATCGGTGCCTGGAGGGAGCAGAATATAGGTCTTCTCAATTAATTTAAACCAAAAAGCATTCTCTATTTTGTTCTTTAACTCTGAAGCCTACACTAGGTGAAACTGACTTTCAATTATTTTATTTTAAAATGTAGATTTTTAATGTTTAAATCAATATATTTCTGTTTAATCAGGAATAACAAGGTTTATTTAAAAACAAATGTAAAAGCTTTGAAATTCACTTCTCAACAAACCAAAGAACTCTTTTAAAGCACCATTTAAAACTAACAAAATCACTTCATTCCCTTTCAAAGTCTTGTTTAAGATTAGTCATGAGTAAATATCAAGCATCCATCCTACCAATGCTATACTAAGAAAAGAATTTTAATGGATAAACAATCAAGAACATAAAGTCGTCCAAAAACGGATCCATTAGAGCAAGAATTTTAACAATAAAAAGGAAATGGTGCAAAATGTACTTGTAATCCCAAGCATCCTAAAACTGCAATCTGATGGCCCCCTCAGATGCCATGCCTTAAAAGGCTAAACAAGTCTAGACATACTGGTAAAACAGAACATTAAAAAATAGATGTAGGCCACAAGATTAAAGAGCACTGCCAGCTGTGATGGGAATGCTTAAAGACTTCAAGCTTGCCCTGCCACTTACACAGCTGTACAACAGAATTAGTTTGGATGAGAAAGCACTATATGACAGGAAAGACAATCTTATCTTATAGCCGGTAAATCACAGTGCTGCCAATTCATGATTTTATCACAAGTCTCACGATAGTTGGTGTTTCTCTTAAAGCCTCAGCTCCAGAAGGCACTTGTTAGGTAAGAATCTCAGATTTCATTACAAAAATTATAAGTAAGTTTCTACTCACAGGGTTGCAGAGAAAAGCTTGAAAATGTGACCCAAATGCACCCTTAAAGACTTAAAAACCAGAAGGCAAATACAAAATCCAAAGTGGTGTTTGTTTTTTTAAAAAGTCTCTGATTTTTAAATGCTTGGAATTGGCAATATTGAAATTGAAATGACAATTAAATGACCATGAACATTCACCTACCTACTCTCAAATCACAACTGGAAAATAACTACATAATGAGAAGAAAAATTGGGGTATCCTGTTCAGATTGGAGTACTGAAGCTATAGTAACAGTTTTGGAAAGCACTGTGGTTACTTTCTAGTGTTTAATCAGAAGGTAGATTGTGCCAGACCAACCTGATCTCCTTCTTTGAGAAGATAACGGATTTTTTTTAGACCTAAGAAAATGCAGACGACCTAATCTGGATTTCAGTAAGGCATCTGATACAGTTCCTCATGGAAAATTATTAGTTAAATTGGAGAAGATGGGGATTAATACGAGAATTGAAAGATGGATAAGAAACTGGTTAAAGGGGAGACAACAACAGTCATACTGAAAGTGTCCATCTGGAGGGAGGTTACTAGTGGAGTTCCTCAGGGATTGGTCTTGGGACCAATCTTTTTAAATATTTTTATTAATGACCTTGGCACAAAAAGTGGGAGTGTGCTTATTAAATGTGTGGATGACACAAAGTTGGGAGACATTGACAATACGGAGGAGGACCGGAATATCATACAAGAAAATCTGGATGACCTTGAAAACTGGAGTAATAGAAATATGCAAATAGTACAAAGTCATGCACTTAGGGACTAACAACAAGAATTTTTGCTATAAGCTAAGTACTTATCAGTTGGAAGCAACAGAGGAGGAGAAAGACTTGTGTGTATTGGTTGATCACAGGATGACTACGAGCCACCAATGTGATGCGGCCATGAAAAAGGCTAATGCATTCCTAGGATGCATCAGGCAAAGTATTTCCAGTAGAGACAGGGAAGTGTTAGTACCATAGCACTGGTGAGACCTCATCTGGAAAACTGTGAACAATTCTGGTCTCCCATGTTTAAGAAAGATTAATTAAAACTGGAACAGGTGCAGAGAAAGGTTACGAAGATGATCAGAGGAATGGGCAACCTACCTTATGAGAGAAGACTCAAAGAGCTTGGATTGGTTAGCCTAACCAAATGAAGTCTGAGTGGAGATACAATTGACGTATTTATAGAAAGCAGAGGGATAAATACCACGGAGGGGAAGGAGTTATTTAATTTAAGCACCAGTGTTGACACAAAAACAAATGAATATATAGGCTTGAAATTAAAATGAGACCCTAGCTAAGAAAGAAACAAAGAAGGAAAGACAAGAGGCTGATGTAACCACAGGAACAAAGTTATGGTTGTGTATGCACAGTTACTGTGCATTTCCATGTCAAGTTTCTGCACTTCATAAATACCATCTCCACTCAAATTTTCATTTTTATCCCCCCCCCGCTTAAAAAAAAAAGGTAAGTTACTGATATGTACTCTCAGACTTATTTCAACTTGATGATATTCTTGCTTGAGAGTTTACTTAGTTTTCCAGAAGTGGTGGCTTTAACAGGGCACACACTTCTATTTTCAATATTCTTGCAAGTCAAAAGGACAAAAGTTGAGTGACTTAGCAAACAATAAACCTGGATACAATACTTTAAGCTTCTATGATTCTATGATTCTATGAAATTAACACAGAAATTCTGGGGCCAAAATCTACCATACATCTGAGTGGAATTTCTACAGATGTCAAGGAGTTCCATTTGTACTAAAAGGCAAAATTTGATCCCTTATTTTGAACACTTTATCAGACACGTGGATACTAAGCGGTAAAGGCAAAGTAGGGTTAAAAATGTTCTCTCACTTTCAGACTATATTCCAAAATCATCTTTAATGCCAAAGATGTTCCCTTCTTATCTGGAATCAACCTATTGCCACCATGAATTCTTACCTATATGCTGCCTCTGCTGAAATCCTTATGTTTGTGTCTTAACCACACTCCATCTGCAAATCTTGCTCCTACAGTCTTTCTAGATCACTACTCTAGGTCCCTTAGCTAGACAAACTCCTGCTCCAAGAAGTCGAACCATATAAATTCCACATCCTCAACCCTGCTGCTCCATAGTTAATTCAGAGATTCTGAATCCAATTCAAAGGTTCATTCCTGATAACTAGCGGTCTCCAAGGTCTTGGCTTCATCCGACCTCACCAAGTCCATAGCTCATTATTACTTCCCCTGGAGTCATGTGCTCGCTCATCCAGTCTCAATATTTTATCACAGTTTGCCATGTATCCAAGGCCTTGTTTTTGCAGAATTGTCACTATGCATCCTGTTTTCTTACAGGCAGTTACATTCAAAAGTAAGTGAAATTAACATCCGTAAATTAGGTGCTTGGTACTCTAGTTTATACTTCTAAGTTTAAGTTGCATATGCTTATGGATTTTTTTTAAAAACCTCTCTATTTTGAGGGTTGCTCTCTGTACCTGAAACCATATTTCAGCCTTAGTACCATTTCATTAAGAATACTACAATGCAACTTTGGATCTCACATTATGGGTATTTGCTGTTTCTAAATAGAGAATGCTTAACATAAGATGATAAACAGAAACAAGGGAAACCTATACATTTGCAATTGGAACTGGAAGGCTTTTCAAACACATGGTTTCTACGTTTTTCTTCAGAATCTTTTAGCATTACACTTGTCTGTAAAATGGAATAAAGCAGCTGCCAGAGAGATTACTGCTCTTCCAGTACAGAAATCATCACTTCAGAGTAATAGTAATTTATCCTTTTTAAGTACATCCAGCATCACCAGGTACAAGAAAATATAAACAGTTTGTCCATCTAGATGCTTCGTTATTACTAACCCACCTCCTTCACTAAGGAACAAGAGTAAACATTAAACCCTATGCACTGCATTAGTACCAGAAATAACCTAACCTCCACCCATTGGTGAAGACTGTGGCATTAGAAGCAACTGCCTGCACTTGCCATATGAAAAAATTCAAAAATGAGTCATTTTATTATCAGAATATCAAAAGAGAAAGTACAATTTTCTGTCCAGTTATAATTTAATAACAACGGCTGCTATTATGGCATGACAGCGACTCCATAGTTCAGTTTATAGCTGAGTTTCCATTGTATGCCTAATTTTATCTCCACAAATAAAAGCCACACAAAGTTTTATTGACCCAAAATTATTAGTTAAGATCGAAGACTAAGCTAGATTTTTTTAAAGAAAACTTGAAGTGAATTGGACACAACTATGACATTAAGAGTAGACTTGTGCCATTCAACTTGCTGTTATGAAAAAAGAAAAAAAGAAACCTACCATAAATCTCTAGTCTTTTTCCTTATAGAGATAGATCTCAAAAATATAACTAAGACACTAAGAAGGCTCATCAACAAAAAAGAATTTTTCCACCAGAAGACTTACAAGGGGAACCAAGAGAGTAACTTTTCAGAATACAGTCACACTTTAACCACACTCTTCACTATGCTAATATCCATTAATCCTAGTAGTAAATCTACGTATAGGACAAAAACAGAATATAATAGCAACCTCAGCCAAAAAAAAAGAATTTTTTCAGAGACGTAGGATTTAAAACTAACAGTTAACTTAGACAGACATTTAATATACAGTAGGTTGGAGCGTATCTATCACCATATTCCAAAAACAGACAGAATATTTTACAGCCAAAGGCTGACATTATTTATTCTGTATTGTTGTTAGGTGGCAGGAATGTCTGTCAAAGCAGAAGGAGAGACTCATTCACTCTTCTGCATGCAGAGATCACCGCTCTTCAAAACCTTCTCTTTTCTAGCTGTGATCAGGAGGAGCTTTTCAAAAAAAAAAAAAAAAAAAACTTGTAGAGTGTTATTTTGTCTTTCCTTCTCCTTGACTAACTTCTATGCTAAATATGAACATAAAAATCTTACTGTATGTTAAAGTGGGCTCAAAACCTTAAAAAGATTTTTTTCCCCAAAGGGAAATTGTCAAAATAATTTCAAATAAATGAAAGAGATGTGATTTATCCCAGTAGGATTACTAAATGTGTTTACAACAGAGATATTTTATCTGTTAGAAAAAGACTACAGAAATCTCACCTCAAAGAGACCATTTATAAAACTGATGTCACAAATGCAATCAATATTTAGGATAGGTGATGAGCATATCCTATACTAAACAATAAAATATCAGCTCTAGGGAACCATTACTATTTTTACAGTGACAAAACTGGACTAGGCACCTTACAGGTAAGGTGACACTGTCCCTGCCCAAAGAGCTTACACTCTAAATAGAGTAAAATGCTATACTCATGAAAATTGAAAGTAATATCTAATAAAAGTACTTAACATTAGAAGCAAAACCAAAGTAGGAATACAAGAATTGTCAACTCCAAGGTCCAACTAATTCAGTATCGCATCTGTGATGATAGAACCAGATGTTCCAGAGGAAGGTGTAAAGAACCACATAGTAGGCAAATGTGGAATGATCTTCCCCCACATTAGACCTCATAATGATCTTTAATAATTAAAGACTGATTTAAGCCCTGATGCATGAGGTTTAATATCCATTCCGACATTTTTATCATTAATTATGACAACTCTAGACACTCTTGATCTCCATATAGTGTCCAATCTCTTTTTGAATATTGCTAGTTTCTTGTCCTCAATGATTTCCTGTGGCAATGAGTTCCATAATCTAATTACATGTTGGTGTGAAAAAGTATTTCCTTTTATGAGTTTTGAATTTTCCACTGTCTAGTTTAATTGAATGTTCCCTTGTTCTTGTGTTATGAGCCAGGGAGAACAGAAAATATCAGTTTACCTTCTCTATATCATTATTTCATTTACTTTTATCATGTCCCCTCTTATTACTTTCCTTTCTAAATAACCTTGGGCTGCATGGGTAATGATGGTAACCCATGGAACAAATCTCTCCTACGTTGAACAGCTAGCAGAATGGTTAAAATAAAGTAGATGTAACAGGATCAAAGATGGAACGTTGTAAAAAATATAAATCTACCTGAAGAGAAGGGAGCTCTCACTGCATCAAGGTGTGAATTACTGACTCGCCTGTCTTTCGTTTAGAAATTAAAGTCATTTTTCTCCAGAGTGTAATTACTGATTTCTCAGATAGCAATTAGCTCTAGCAAATTGTAAAGAGGTTCAGGGGATACCACAAGATTATATGATGGTGTAGGAGGATTCAGGTTCTCAATACTTAGATAAAAATTCACAGGCATCAAGTCATAAGAAACAAACACCATAATCCTGCTCTGGTGGCCGCATTCAGTTCCAGCACTGCAGTAAAACTACACCCACTGACATAGCTTTGATGTTGACAGAAGAATGCAGCAGTTGACGTAGCTTCCATCATTCAGGGAGATGGTGTGTCTACACCAATGGAAAAACTCTTCTGTTGGTGTAGGCAGCATTTACACTACGGAGTTATGCTGACATAACTACACCAGTGTAGCTAAACTGATGTAGTCCCCATAATGCAAACACACCAACTACAGTATTTGGGTGATGGAAAGAGAAATTTAGGCTGCTCATAAAGAAAAATGTCTTCATTGGGAAATCTGTTCAATGGTGAAATAGTCTCTAGGGAAAGTGGAGATCCCCAACTGCTTGAGAAATGTACAAGCAGACCAGAGAAAGCACTGAAAATAACCACTAAGAAACACTTCTGCAATAATCCCCAAGGATGACTGCATGAAGTTTCAAGTCTGATAAGGAAGTATTCCACTGAAAAGTCACCAGGGAGGTTTTTTCTTCTGAATTTTAATTTCACAGAAGGGAAAACGTGTTATAATCACATAGAATTAGAATGACGTCTCCTTGCCTTTCACTTCAAGTTTAAACTCTTTGTCCTCCCTCAACTTTGAGGCTCTCTAGAACTCAGCACCTGCCTTCCTCTTCATTCCCTCTCTATAAGGTCACATAATTAACCGTTCCCTTCATATTTATCACTCTTTCTTCACCTTTTCTTCCTCTCTGCTTGAAATTTCCTTCCTTACACAGACCAACACCTCCAACTCTCTTACGTTGTGATGTTCGGGGGGGAAATGGTGTTCTCTTTGTTCTCACACTAGTGTAGAAACAAAAGAACATTAAAGATTAAATTTTAATTTGGATAATATAGCCATCTGTGAGAGACTTTTTTGGATGGGGGAGATAGGGATTAACTCTTGTTTGTATGGAATTGTGAGAACTTAAATATGACTGAAATGAATTATTAGTTAAATATGACTGAAAAACCTAATTCTTAAACACTTATTTCTCTCTATATATAAAAAAAACCTTTTAAAGAATCAACTTGAGTTTAAATTTTTTAATCTTCAATCTGGCTCCTTTTTTACTTTTCCTCTAGTTTTACAGTTATAGTAATTAATGATTAAAACAGATTAATCAGAGTTAAACATCTCAATTTATACACTCAATTTAGAAACTAGCAAAACGGCAATAATTCTAAACTTTTGGGGGGGCGGGGAACAGAGGGAGAAGGGAGGGTCAAGGTAAGGAAAAAAAGTTATAAACATGGATCACATCACCAAATCCACCACTAATACAGCACACACTTTCAAAGGACAGTTTGTGGTTTATCAATTGATGTATTAAATTGAAGATTTTAAGACGTTATAAGACACATTTGACCTTAAAATATTCCCTGATTTATTAACAAAAATTTAAAATATTCTTCATGTCTAAAGTGTCACGCTCCTGTTTCATCAATGACATTCAATTATGTAACAATATTTTTAATCAATAGACGTCTTCTTTTGAGGAAGAAACAAAGTTTTAGAACTATTTGTACTATTTTCTTCAGTCACATTTCCTTCCCTGTCCCACTTTTCTTTTGACAAACAACAATTTACATTTGGATGAGAAATCATTTCAGCAGTAATGACAAAGAGTTAAAATCCATGTTTTCTCTGGGACTCTGAGTTATTAATATTAATTAAATAAATTACCTTTTATTTGCAAATATTCAGAAGCCAAATATGCCAAGCCATGGTAAATCTCTATATGTCTTGGTAAATTCTGGCCCACTGTACGTGACAAATACTATGTTTATCAAAAACACACAAAGCATTTTTTTGGTTCCACTAAGGTTAGCTCACACACACCTCTTCCTCAACAATGGACTAAATGTAGCAAAATATTTGCTAAGCAGATAAGAAACCTCTTACGTTTGTAACTTAAGTACAATGTGTTCTTCCTATTTCTTTCCTAGTAGGATTTTTTTTAAAGTTCTTTTATGAAACATGCTGATTATGCCTCTGGGGCTTGCTCTTTCAAACAAAAATAGAATTTAGAAACCTATTTATAGTCTTCAAATCTTCATTTAAATTTCAAATATTTAATATGACTTACCAAAAAAAAGTCTATTGCAGTAACTGCAGGAAGAGCAAATAGTAGACCAGAGAAACAAGAAGATTATTTCAGCATGTTAGAAAACACCACCCCCAGCACTTCTACCCCCAGAAAACACCCGCCCCCTTCTGTAGCTAACAATTCAAAACAGGTGGATGTTGCACACAGATGACAGTTTCTTAGGCCCCAACCCCCCCCACACACACACACCACTAGTCCCATTAATTCCAATGGGGCTACTCTGAGTGGTAAAGCTAAGCATACCTTTCAGTGTTTACAGGGCATGGGACTTCAGATGCTCATGGCCACCTCCTACAGAACATGATGTATTTGAGGGGGAGGGGAGAGGTGAAAAGAGAGACTGACAATATAGTAAATGTTCTTCTTTATTCAGATATTCGATCTTGTAACCTATTTGTAGAAGTATTCTAAAATCAACATATTTTACAATCATTTAATTCAAACCTCTGATTTGAAAAATTAACTTCTGCCTGATATTGAAGCAAAAATACCCTGAATATTTTAAATTAAGCCTGAAAATATAAGCTTTCTGCTGTATTAAGTTTTTATATTTCATATGCATACTACAATTTCTGAACCTCCTGCCAATAATGTGCCAGTATGGACTCCAAATTACACAAGCAGTAACTAAAGTGCTTCCTCTCTCAGAGATATAAGAGAGAAAGGAAGAAGGAAAAAATACTTCAAACAGATCTCTTCCCTGATGCACTGCTCATACAGTGACAAGAAACTGTAAAAGCAATTGTGTGGCATCTCCAGGAAGATAGAAAAAAAAATTTCTAAATTTAAATTTGCAATTATCAGAAACAGAACTGGCAAAATAAATCCCACTAATAAAGTCAAGCAGATGGAAAAGACAAACACTAGCATCCCAGGCACGCGCACACACACAAATATTGGAAATCACCTAGAAAATCACAAAAGAGACACTATCATCTTAATCACACTTCTGTTCAAAAATGTTTAACACACAATTGTTAATACATGAAGTTCATTATCTAAGAGAAATTAAAAAAATATTTCTCTATTTCTTCAATTTGTTTTCTTTGTGCATTTGACACCACTTCAGTCAGTTAGGGCCTGAACTTGCAAGCACAGAAGTGAGTAACATGTATTCAAGCAAGCAGTGCCTATTGGAACTACTCCTGTGAATGAAGTATCAGGGGGTAGCCGTGTTAGTCTGTATCCACAAAAACAACAAGGAGTCCGGTGGCATCTTAAAGACTAACAGATTTATTTGGGCATAAGCTTTTGTGGGTAAAAAACTTCACTTCTTCAGATGCATTCCTGTGAATGAAGTTATTCACCTTTATGTTTGCAAGATGCAACCTTTCATTGTGTGTGTCTTCCACAAACAAACAAGGACAGAAAAACAGTTAAAAACTAACCTACAAGAATTAGGACTTCTTACTGGTAAAATTTATTGATTTACAGTTACTTTATCCTCCCCGCCTTTCTTCTCCTCCTGTTTGTTTCCTCTACCTGTTTGTTGAATCTTGCCAGAACTAAGGTCCCAATCCTGCAAAGGTGTAAGCACATGCTTTATTTTATATGCTGCAAGTAGTCCCACTAAAGTCAAGGGAACTACTCACGCATGTTCTAACTTTACACACAGAGTCTGTGTAGGATTGGGGCCCTAGATTGTCAAATCTGAGCAGAGCCTGTCCTTTTACTGCATGTCTATACAATGCATAGCACAATGGGTGACTGATCCTTGATTAGTCCCCATCTGGTCCTGCAAATCAAATAAAACACAGTTTAGCAGTGGGATTAAAGTGCAGGTGTAGGATTTAAAGCTTCTGAAATTCATTTCTTGAGCTGACTAGAGTTCAAGCTGTAGTGCTGCCTTAAGTCAAATAGGAGTACAACCCATATAACAGAGCAAAATTTGGGCCTTACACAGTCAGCTGCACAACTAGTTACTCCTTCAATAATCAACAAACTAGATACCAGGATGGTACAGGTATTCAGGTGTACAAATCCTACTTCTCTTAAGTCATATTTAAATAAAAAATAATATTCTTCTTAAATAAAAAAAAAATCAGGTTAACTGGTCACCTTCATAAATTGGACAAACACTTGCAACAATATCAAATGCTATGTATTGGCTGGTGACAAATCTGTACACATACAGTTTGTGCTGAATCCAACCTCACACAATTTAGGAAAGTGAAAAAATGGGATCTGAATGGCATTTAGGAAAACAGACGGTTTTAAAAATGGAGTTTGTGGCCTAAACATATTTTTAGTAAGACTTTCTAATACACAAAAGATGACAGCATTAATATCATCACTTCCACTTGACTCGAACCACTGTTCTTGGGGTCCCACATCTACACTATAGAGCTCTAACATGCAAAGTGGTATGTTGTTAGTTTATACATCTTTACAACCAAAAGTACACTAACAACTGAGTAGCACATGTACACATAGGCGAATCCAAGCTAGTCTGGAGTTGGTGAATACACCTACAGAACATCAAAAACACCCTCTCACGCACACCTTTCATTCAGCTACCCAGAAACAATGGATGAATTGTTACCAGATGATGAATCTATGGGAGGTAGAAAAGGGACTCACAAACTTGCCCCTCACCTGCCGCCTCATATATCAAAAGATCAAAAAATCCCAGGTCTCTCTCAAGAATAAGCCCATTAAGTAACCATTAGCAAAAGTGAACTAATCCACACCAAGAAAGGGGGTGGAAGGGAGGTAAAATGTATTACCGACCCCGATGGGATTTAGAACACCCAACAATAACAAAACAATTTATTACAGGTTTCTTTTAACTCCCCAGACTAACGTGACCTAAAGGAGGTGGCAGCGCTAGTACTTATCAGCAGGACCATGCAAGCAGAACCCTTGCGTGGAAGTAGGGCGGGATGAAGGACAGGGAGGTTAAACTCTCACCTGAGGAATGAAGTGCAGCAGAGCTCGTCCTCCCCCTCCACCTGTGAGCCTCCTAGACTGGAGGAAGCGGGGGCCGGGAAGGGGACAAGAAACTGCCCGCTCTGGTCGTACCCCCGATACATCCTCCCCCCACCGCGAATAAAGGCGCCTAGGCAGTGCGGGGAGGAACAATGCCCCCGCTGGGTAAGGATCCGGATACCAATGACCTCCTCACGGATGCCGCGTCCCTGGGCGGCCCGGCCCGGCCTGCCCGGGGCGCTGTACCTACCACCTCGGTGATCTTGATCTTGCCGAGAGCGCCCCGCAGATAGTCCAGGTCGCAGCGGAGGCCGCCCAGCCCGTGGCGCTGGCTGACGGGCTCGGTGGTGGGCTGGTAGGGGCTGCTGGCCCCGGAGATCATGGAGGTGCTGGACGCCTCGCCATCGAAGCCTTCCAGGTCCTCCCCGTTCCTCATGGTGCCGCCGCCCGGGGTGAGGCGCAACGATCCCTGCCCGTCAGGTCCCGAGCCGCTGCTGGAGCCGGGCTCGCCTAGCGGAGCGCCGGCAGCATGGCAGCCCGGGGAGCTGGCGCGGGCTCCCTGCCCTTAGGCGGACAGGCGCGGGGAGAGCGGGGGCAGCATGGTGCGGCGCCCGGCCCCGCTCCTCTAGCCCCGCCAGGGGACGCCCCGAACCCCGCCTCTGGCACCGCGATCCCCCGGGACGGCGTTCAGCTCCCGGGGCGCCGCTGTTGTGGAGAGCGGAGCCGCCTCCCCGCTAGTGCGGGTGGGTGCCCGGCGCTGGTAGCGGGTGGGGGCGCCCCAGGCCCTCGCCGGATGGAACCGCCGGGCGCTCCCTAGGCCGGCCGGGCGTGAGCTGCCCTGCGGGGCTCCCCTTGTTGTCCTACGCAGGGGCAGCTCCGGCCGGAGAAGCGGCTGCCGCTGCTACCGCCGCCTGCTCCTCCCCCTGCCGCTGAGCGGAAAGGGCGGAGAGAGCCCGCCCTGAGGCGCGCCGAGGCCAGGAGGCGCCTGCCCCGAGCGGGAGCGGTTACCTGCGCGGCGGGCCTGGCGGGGAACATCCCCTGTCCAGAGAAAGGGCCGGGAGCGCCGGCACCACCGTGAGGAACAGCCCCCTCCCCAAAAACGGGTCAGGTGTGGCCACCGCCCCGGGGAACAGCCCGCTCCCCCCACCCCCTTCCCACAGGGACCCCCCTGCCCCAGAGAAAGGGCTGGGTACAGGCACCAAGCCTGAGGATGGCACTTAAGGGCAGCATGTAGAAAGAAGCAAAATAAATGTGCTTTGGAGCAGTCCACGTCGATATCTTCTGGGAAGAACGATTCGTGCCACAGGTGGGCTGAAAAGGAGAGAAACCTGAGAGGCAGAAGATGATCCTGGGGTGAAGACAATCCCTTGCCCTTCATTAGTGCTGCTCCCCACCAAATACCCCCAAACACTTCACAGACATAAGGGCCTCAATGTCTCTATGAGGATAGCTGGTGGGATGATCCCACTTCTACAAATGGGGCAACCAAGACATGGGATGGGCAAGTGACTTTGTGGCTTAGCCAAGGTCACACAGGAATCACCTGGCAGAGCTGGGCAAAGAACTCAGCTCACTCATTGATTCCTCTGTATAGGAGAGCAGACTGAAAATCACACACTGTTTTATAAAGTGATGTGATGTTAATATTTAAAACAAAACCCCGAAGCAATAATGGGTCACAGACTGTATGTGCAGGGGTCACATGAAGGAAGGAAGGAGGGCAGACGACCATGTGATGGATTAAACAAGTCTTTAATTAACGGAAGATATGGCATATCACACAATTTCGTCATGAGCTTTGCGACACTTTCTGAGAACACTGGGCAGAGCAATATTGCAGAGAACTGGTAACCAAGGTAGAGGAGATTTAAGTGAGCCTGAAAGGATACGCATGGTGAAATTAAGTTGTATGTTGATCATCTTTGTATGAGATGAGCAAGCCCATACTGGTGCACAGTACTCGGCGCAGAGTGCCAAGGCTGAAGCGCATAACGTTTGGGTGTTGACGCCGCATGTCGTTCTGGCCAGTTTTCCGAGCAGGTTGTTGTGCATTTTGACCTTAGTAGTTGTCTTGTCTAAGAAGTGAAGGGGGAGGATTATGAGATCAGTTTGCAGATATTTACGAAGGGTAAACAAGAAGGAAAAAGAGGAACTATTTATGGTAGTAGATGGCAATATAACCAAGGCGCCATCTACTCTGTGGTATGGCAGGTCAGAAAACAAATCAGAATAAAATGTAGATAAAAAATGGGAAAACATCTTACAATGTGTTTTCTTTTTTCCAGCCTCCCCTACTCTGCGACAAGCTAAACTTCAATTCTGCAATAGTCTGGCACAGCAAACTGGCAGTTTTACAATAACACCATTTAAGTTAGAAAGATTAAAGATTTAGTGTGGGATTGTCCCACAAAAAGTGAAAAACTGAAAATCAGTGGGAACTGAGGTCCAGATCCTCTGAAAGATCTGGGCCCAAGTACTCAACTTCCTTGGGCAGTTTTGAAAAATCTCACCCTTAATCTTCAATAAAGATTTAAAACTTCAATTTAAGTATACATGTATTAAATCCAAAAATTGATACAAATATATGAAGTCAGTATAGTGGCCTAATGTGTTATTTGGCTACTAAATTCAGTTTATTTTGTGCTGTCCCCTCCACACTTTCAATTTTCATTTTGCCATAATCTTTTGTTTGGTAACACATAACAGTGCAATAAATCTCAGTTGGCTATTACAACCATTTGGGAGGAGCCTTTTGGCACCCCGGGAGGGATCAGAGGCAATTAAGTTGTGTGGGATAAACAGATTTGTTGGATATTTTACTGCTGATCAGCAGTGATATTTAACAAGGTTGAAAATTTTCAAAATTTTCTTTAGGTTTCAAAGTTGATCCATTGAGATATATAGGGCAGTTTAAGCCTCTTAGAACTACAGTTACAGAATGTCCGTAAACTCAAGAAGACACCACTGCATTAGTTTGTACTCTGAACACTTTCAGCAATATCTTCCATGAGGGCTAGAAATATTTTTAAGTGAAATTTTAAATTGGGAAACCCAGTGCAAAGGCAAGGGGTAGATTCCACAGCCACAAAAATCACTGTCTATGTACGGACCTAGGAGAGAGAACACTCGGAGACACATTCCATTTTTTCTATAATTTACACAACAATGCTGTCATAACCAAGGAGAGATGTGCAACCTAATCTGCCAAATAAATGTATATAAATGCAGCTGCAGACATTTTCTAAAATCTTATATATTCAGAGAGTGTGTACACACTGATAGTACTGTCACAGTGACTGAACTGAGAATTCAAATGTGGAGGGCTAAGACCCTTACATGGTCAACCTCTCCTATGCAAAATATATATTTGTAATTGATACCATCAGGTGTATTCCAAAAGCAAATATTTGCTCTTCTGACATATCTTTATCATCCAGAGATTTGTGTCTTCATTGGCAGTGAGTGATGTTTTAGCAGTAGCCAGAGAAGGCTGGGCAATCCCCCTTCTAATTCCCCACATTCACTTTGTATAGCAAAGTTGGGGGTTTTTTCGTGAAAGGAGATAATGTGTGTGTACACAGGATGTGTGATCCATAGAAGGCTTGATTTCTAGAAAGCAGGCAAACTTTAATTTAGGTATCCATCCCATGCAGAGGAAGGGCAAGAAAGTATGTAGTGAGGAGAGAGGGAATGATCCTACAACAACTCACTCAGAGTCCACTACAGAAATATGAACATGGGCAGGAAATAAGACAACAAAATAGCCATAATTAATAATAAGAAAGCAGGTAGAAACTAAAGAAATGGCACTAATATACTACAGTAACCAGAGTAGACAACTAGCAATATTAATACTATTACTCAAAATAGTCTATTTTCCCCAATGTCTGCAAAGGAACAATAATCAAATACAGAACTTAAAATAAAATTATCCTAGAAGTTGCCTCTTTCTAGCTTTTTGGCCCCTTCCTCTCCTCTCCCTTCCCATCTCTCACTCATTCTCTGCCTTCTCACCATTCTTTCTCATTCATATTTCTATACAGTACAGTGTATTCTCTTATATTTATTAGTCCTTTCAGGATTTCACCTTCTGTAGGACTCTCCCTTTCCACCACCATCTGTCAACTGTCTTCTTCCCTTGACCCCCTTGGATTTCCACACTTAGGATTTCCTTCTTTGCCACCTTTGTTCCTCTCCCTGTCCCCCAGGATTTTCCCTCCACTCTCCACCTTGAGATTCTCCCCTCCCCTCTTTTGGATTCCCCTTCATCCTCTCTTTCCCTCACTCCCATGGGATTCTCTCCACCATCCCCTCCACTACTTTCTGGAATTTTCTTCTCCCCTTTTGTCACTCCTTACAAGGCCCCAAGAGGCAGGACCACAGTGATAGAAGAAGAGAGACGGAAAGAGGCTGGGGACCCTCCAAGGCAAGGGGTATTTCTCTGTCTTACTCCTCACACCTTACTCTCCTTCACTGCAGGGTTAGCAATGTGAGGAAGAAGAGACTAATGCTGACAGGCCAGTGGGGGTTGCCATAATGCTCCTCTGCACTCTGCTGTGGTGCTGGAAGTGGCTTGAAAAACAGCTTTTCTACCTCCTCCCAGATGCTGGATAAAAGGGGGGGGGGGGCAACAGGACCACAGAGATAAATGCAGAACTGTCCTACAAGACTGTTAGATCATAGAATTGTCCTACAAGGGAAATAAGAACATAAGAATGGCCCTACTGGGTCAGACCAAAGGTCCATCTAGCCCAGTGTCCTGTCTTCCGACAGTGGCCAGTGCCAGATGCCCCAGAGGGAATGAACAGAACAGGTAATCATCAAGTTATCCATCCTCTGTTGCTCATTCCAAGTTTCTGGCAAACAGAGGCTAGGGACACCATTCCTGCCCATACTGGCTAATACCCATTGATGGACCTATCAATAGTGGGATCCCCATTGCTTGGGACATACATGCCAAGCATGGCAATGTGCTAGTTAAAATCCTGCACTGGCAGGGGCTGGACATGGTGGACTAATAGGTCTTTTCCAGCTCTAATTTCAATATTTCTATGACTCCACAGGGAAATCCAAGTATATCTCACAAAGCTCCTTTGCTTGCGGTAAACATCAGAGCTAAGTGGTTGCTGCTGCATGGTAGCTTCATTCTGGATTCTGCTTAACATAAATAGGTTCCACAGCTGCTCCTGAAGCACTGGGGCTTTCACAGCTCAAAGGGACATCGTCAATGCCACATTTCTAATTTGTTAAGGAGTGGGTGGAGTAGACTTCTTACAAAATTGCCATGAACAGAATGGTTTAAAGCAAAACATTTACAAAATCAGTTAACATTATTTTGAATTATCCCTTGTCATTTCAGTCAGGGCATAATAGCATGCTGCAGGAGAACCCGCCGCCTGCTGCTGTGGGGGAATGTGAGTGAAACACAAGTGGGAGGCCACAGCCTTCCTGTGTGGCCTTGGACCAGTCACTTAACTCCTCCATACTATTGCTCTGTGAAATGGGGAGCAGGGGGATGAGGAAAACTTCATATTTATAGAGCATTTTGAGAACTGTGGATGAAAGCACTGAAGTGCCCAGTATTATTTATTATCAAAAATTAGCAAACATGGGGAGAAGAAAGCATGGTTAATATTCTTTCCATTCTGGTAATCTCTGGTTATTTCTAACAATGGTAAGGAATGTTTCCTAACAAGCTATGTTGACAGTGTCCTTCTAACCATGGTTTAACAGACGGGGCACCAGCATGCACAGCAAAACCCTGCTCGGCACCACAATCAGTACAGTACAGTGTGCTTCCTGGATTGCCATAGGGGTCGGCAACCTTTCAGAAGTGGTGTGCCGAGTCTTCATTTATTCACTCTAATTTAAGGTTTCGCGTGCCAGTAATACATTTTTAGAAGGTCTCTTTCTATAAGTCTTTAATATATAACTAAACTATTGTTGTATGTAAAGTAAATAAGGTTTTTAAAATGTTTAAGCTTCATTTAAAATTAAATTAAAATGCAGAGCCCCCCGGACCGGTGGCCAGGACCCGGGCAGTGTGAGTGCCACTGAAAATCAGCTCATGTGCCGCCTTCGGCACGTGTGCCATAGGTTGCCTACCCCATAAAGGGCATGGAGTCAATACTGAGCCATACTGGGGGATTCCTTGGCATTCTTATGGAAAGGCGGGTGGGCCAGCTTCCCTGGACCAACTTGGCAAAGGCTTTTGTGGTTTTTGCCGACATTTAATAAAGGAATCCCTGCTTGACACAGAAGCAGCGCCTTTATAGATTTTGCTATATAGTGTTTGAAGAAAAATACATACATATTAAATGTATAAAATACATTTCATATATTGATCCAGGGTAAAGTTTATTACATTCATCCAAAGCAGATTATGTTACTTTAAGATAACTTTTTAAAATAAGATTGTGAGCTCTTTGGGGCAGAGTCTGATTTCAGTGTGTGTGTTACGTACATAAAGGAGGTAGCACAATGAGACTCTGATCTATGACTGGGGCTTCTAGGCACTACCACAATACAAATACTAAATAAATAATAATAAGACCACTGCATCTTTCCAGGATGATTTCACATCCAGCTGGAATTTAGCAATACCTCAGTAGGAAACAAATAATGCGGGAGAGGGGAAAGAGGGACAGAATTTGATGAACGGATCTACAACCAATGGATAAGACTGAAAAACTGAAGGGCGGTTATCATTCTAGGAGAATAAAAGTTATAAAGGAGAGAATGCTGAGATCAGGCACCGAGCCTGGTCAAAGATTCACATTAGCACAGAATAGATAATCCAGCCTTGGACAGAATTAACTGTTACCTATCAGAAAGTATCTCCAGTACTATGGCTATAGCTTAAAGCCAATCAATAATCCAGGCACAAAGAGCAGAGGGAAGAGAATCCATAACCATATGTCACTTACCAAAATGTACCAGCTGTTCATATATAAGATTTACAGCCTTTGGTAAACATGTGAACAACTTCAGATTAATAGAAACCTATATAAAAATGAAGCAAATATTAAATATATTGAACATCACAATAATTATACTGATTACATTTTTAAACATTCTCAAAGTTAAAATATTTGATTCAATTGTAATTAAATATAAATGTCAACCTAAAAACTAATTTTAAAAGTTGTATTTTTTGGGGTTAATGCGTTGGAAATATTTTAATGATTACATATAAAATGCTGTAGATGTGAATAGTGCTTATTTCATGGAAAATGCAATTTGATTTCTGAAGCAGTTAGAACCCAATTCAAACAGGAAAGTAGCATCCGTGTAAGTACTTGAAAAGAGCTGAGAGTTTCTTTAAGAAAACATGCTAGTATTTCCACATGACCTACTGAAGGGAAGGAGCACTGGTATGCTGCCAAATTCCAAGAGAGCTGAGCAGTGATTAGAGTTTAACTCCAGCATAGGAGAGAAATGTTTTCCTTTGATATCCCAACTCTAAAAAATTCCACAGCCCTCTCACTTCTCAAGTTCAAAAACATCCAATAAATACCAGTAAAGGAATTTCACTTGGGAGAAACTTCCAGTGTATTTCAATTTCTTAATTCAGCAAAACATCCAATAATTTTTCACACCATGCAGACACATAGCATGCCAATTTGTATGTGTGTGTGTGTAATTCTGTAGCCCTGAGCAGCATGGGAGACAGGCTAATTTTTTTGCTAAATCAGATTTAGAGATTACTACAGTATGTGGCAAGGACAAAGGCCCCCATCCTGCTCCCACTGAAAATTCTGGCACTGACCTTCAGTAGAAGCAGAACTGGACCATGGATGGGGACTGGTGCAGCAATCCAGTATTAACTTGCAGGGGAAGAGCGCAGCTCATGGCTCTAGCTCAGTCTCAATTTGGCTGCAGAAGCAGCAGACAAAACCCCCAGGATGGGGGCAATGCTGTGTGTCACTTAGTGCTGATCCCTCTGGCCAACTCAGGAGCAGTTTTGATGGACCTTGTAGAGAACTGAGTTTAGCCCTCAGCTAAAGGGCTAGGCAGGGTGACAAGGGCAGGGGAAAGAAAGTACTGTGGGGGACAGCGTGTGGGAAAGAAGGATCCAGTGAGGATCCCTGAAAGGCTCAGACATTGTTGAAAATTAAGTGCTCTTTTCTCAGACCTACAGGTCTGCCTAGCTTACCTTGAAAAGGTACTGAACAGCTTTCCAAGGATGTAGAATAACAGACAGCGTTCACCAGTGTCTGACAGGCTCTTTGGCCAGATAGCCTCATCAGAGCTTGCACACGTGACTTGTGCCTGAAAGTTCTGCCAAATATAGGCCTTAAAGGAAAACTGCATCTCATTTGTTCATCCCACCTTTTACAAGTTCACATGGTAAGCAGACCTGATCTCAGTGCATACATAAGTGAGGGCCTCAGCTGCAAAACACAAATCTGGATTTAGATTTAGATTCCTTACCCAAACAAATGAAAAGGTCTGAGAGGTTTGGTTCTCTATGAAAATGCTGTTGGTCAGTTAGAATAATCATTGTTTTACACATTTGTATTGATTTCAATATTTTACAACGCACTCGTGTTAGAGTATAAAGAGAGGCTACCGATTAGGAAAGACAATGGCAAACATCCCCAATGGGGTTGCCATAAAGTCACATACAAAAACTATTCTCAATGGGTCAAAAAGTTCAATAAATGTTCTACTCCACAAGACAAAAACATTTAATTTTAGGAATAAATCCCAGGATCTTCAAACAAGTTCATGAATAATACATGTCCCCCCTCCGGCTCTTATGCAGAGGTGCGGCGCTGGCCAGGCGGCTCTGCGCGCTGCCCTGTCCGCAGGCGCTGCCCCTGCAGCTCCCATTGGCCATGGTTCCCAGCCAGTGGGAGTTGTGGGGGTGGTGGTTGTAGCGGCAGCAGCGTGCGGAGCCCCCTGGCTGCCCCTATGCGTAGGAGCCGGAGGCAGGACATGCTGCTGCTTCCAGGAGCTGTACAGAGCCACGCCACATGTGGAACGGGGAAAACCTCCGACCCCGCTCCCCGGTGGAAGCTTGAGGGCAGATTAAAACGTCTGACGCAGCCTGACGGCCGTAGTTTACCCACCTCTGTGTTAAAGGAACAGCAAAGAATCTCACCTATGTGTTTAAGTAATGGCAGAAGATCCAAAGCTTTTGGGGATGCCTTTTTATCCTTTACCAATAACTGTCAAGAAATTCCAATATCTTTTGAGCACATCTAGCTGCCCCCCCTCCAAAAAAAAAAAAAGAAGCACCACAATTAGTTAATTAGATTAGTTTTGGCCTGATTCTGCAAAGATTTACAGATATGCCTCATTTTATACACTTAGCAATGGGACTAGTCACAGTGTGTAAATCTTTGCAGGATCAGGGCTTTCTTTTGTATAGAGCTTGGCAAAGGGGAAAAAAATCTACTACAAAAGAGTTACATTTGAAAGTGTTTCAGTAGAGTCCAATGGGTCTGACATTTCCCCACTGACATGGTCATTCATTATCACCCTGAAAAGGTATAATAAATATTTGAAACAGATAAAGCTCCTTTCATTGCCAAGGTCTACAAAGCACTTGCAAACTATACACACAGTTTCATAATACCTCTGCCTCTGGGGTGAAGGCAGCAGACCAGTTAACAGCTACACAACTGCAAGGGGAAAAGACAAAGAAATTGAGGCAAAAATTCCTACTCTTATAAAAAGTGCCATGGACCCTCTGATGGTGCTGGAGAGCAGACAAGACCTTGGGTTAGAATGTTTCCGTTGAAAGAGTCCAACACAATGAAGTGTGTTGAAAAAATAAGCATATTTGATAGCTTTCTAAAAGTGGGTTGGGACAGGCTGCAATGCTTAGTTTATTCATGGCAAACTAAGCCTCTTATCAAGTCCTCTTACTTTGGGAAAATATGTACCAATGGGCAGAGAAAAAGGGTACAGTTTTCCTTGAACAGTCACATGAAAACACAGGCACAAAGGGCAAGGTCAGAAAGCAGTGTGGGTGCAGTCATGCTCTCCATGTGATGTGTAGTATTTTTATAGTGAGAGAATGAACAAAGTGTATAGGATACAGCCAAGCTTTTGGGGGGGGATGGTGGAGGGAGTCGAAGGGAGGAAGCAAAATTATGTAAACTGTTTTCTAAACTGTCAAGAGTTTTAAAGGCCCCATAGCAGGTTTGAAGAAGGATGAGGTTAATTGACTATATTCTTTATTTCCATAGACAAAAGGGGCCAGCGAAAACTGATTGATTGCAGAGTTTGGTGTTATGTAACAAATCCAGTTTATTCACTGCTCAGATGGAGAAATGCAAATATTTATTTTTAATGCGACTGCGGTTAACTTCAACATAATTCTTCTGTCTCAATGTATTTTAGCTACTATTGTTACAAATGACACCTAGGATTACTGTAACTGAAACAGACTAGAGAAAAAAGATTTCCTTGTTTTTTCTGTGTGTTTAATTTCTACATTTGACAGCAATTTTTGTACAGTTTGGCTGTTTCCGCTGTATAGTAATTTCTTCTGTTTATGTGCATCTTTCACACAGCAATAGGGGAGAGGGGAACATTTAAACAAATAGGAAAATAATAGCAAAACTGGCTAAGAGACTCTGAGGCAGGTGTAGGACCTGAAATCTAGTCAAATTAAAAATGAAAATAAAAGTAGCTTAAAGTTGGCAGCAACCTTTAAATGTGGGTGTGCTGTATTTGTTTGCCATTCAAATTCAGAGGTGGTTTGAGGAGGGTTGGTAGCCTTTTGCTTCCACCCACAAGAAGTGGCATTTGTGTTGTCACCAAATGAGCACTCCTGCTGACAATGCGGTTCACACTGGCACTTGTCACGGCAAAACTTTTGTCTTTCGGGGTGGGAGTGGGGTTAACACCTCTGAAAGACAAAAGTTTTGTCGTTCAATTGCCAGTGTAGACCCCTTCCCTATCTACTGCCTTCCGGGGTGTGTGGATTACTTACACTGCCAGGAAAATCCCTCCTGTCTGCTTGTCTCTGTTTCTGCATGTGGGCGTAGACAGAGCCTGCTCTCTCACTCCAGCCAACCATCAGAAAGTGGAGTATTTCCCGTGTGTTGTGAGTACATAGCCATCATTTGAAGAAAGTGAATCAGTAATTAGGAACCAGGGCAAATCCTATGTTCCTCAAATGTGTAAATAGTTGGTTGCTTGCTTCGTGTGCCTCCCTCCCTCGGTCACTGTGGTGCTTGCCTCACTCTCCCTGCCTCCATGACCATCTCCATCCTCCCCTTCAGGGATTCCTAGTTTTCCTCTTTTCCTTCTCCATCGTCCTATTAACTCACCCCCTTCTATCACTTCCCCTCACTCCACACAAAAAAGCCTCTAATTTTGGGGGTGCTATGGATCTAACAAACTGAGTGCCTGTCACCCTGAACCCTTTCCTTGTATGTTCTATCCCTTTCCCAAAGAGTTTACAATCTCATGCCACACTCCTGTGAACATTTATGCAACTGCGTATCTTTATACTGACATAAGGGCAGTGCAGGCAGGTGGGGAGAGGAGCTCCTCCCTCAGCCCAGCCCAGGCGCGCCAGAGCTGCCCGGGACAGGAGCCCCTTTCTTGGCCCGGCCCAGGAGGCGCCTCTCACCCAGCCCTGAGCTGCTGCGGTGACAGAGGGCTGGGGGAGTCCTCTCTCCCCACTGCAGCCTGCATCCCACACCCACGGCCCCACCCCAGAGCCTGCACCCCAATCCTGTGCCCCAGCCCGGAGCCCCCTTCGCACCCCATACCTCTCATCCCTGGCAACACCTCAGAGCCTTCACCCCTAGCAGGAGCCCTCACTGCCTGTCCCCAACTCTCTGCCCCAGCCCTGAGCCCCCTCCCACACCCCAAACCCCTCATTGCCAGCCCCATCCAAGCCCTCACCCCCAGCCAGAGCCCTCACCCTCCCTGCAACCCAACCCTCTGCCCCAGCCCTGAGCCCCCTCCCACACTCTGAATCCCTCAACCCCACCCCACCATTTTGTTATGTGCACCAATATGAAGGTGATGTGTCACACATCACCTCCATATTGGTGAACATAATTAAATTCATTCTGCACATGGACATAAAAAATTAGAGGGAACACTGGTTACATCCCTGACCATCTTGGCTAATAGCCATTGATAGACTATCCATCACGAACTTATCTAAGGGAATGTCTACACTACACAGCTTTTATACAACCCGAACCACCAAAAAAGAAAATCAACCTTCTTCTCGTGGCATCTGACGCAATGAAAATGAACATGCGTCGGTCCGCATTGCTTTGGATTGTTATTGAGCAGAACCCATCGTCAGCATGGACGCATGTCTCCTGGAATGGTGGTTGAAGCATGAAGGGACATACGAATCTTTAGCGCATCTGGCACGTAAATATCTTGTGATGCCAGCTACAACACTGCCATGAGAACGCCTGGTTCTCACTTTCAGGTGACATTGTAAACAAGAAGCGGGCAGCATTGTCTCCTGCAAATGTAAACAAATTTGTATGTCTGAGCGATTGGCTGAATAAGAAGTAGGACCGAGTGGACTTGTAGGCTCTAAAGTTTTATACTGTTTTATTTTTGAATGTAGGGTTTTTTTTGTACATAATTCTACATTTGTAAGTTCAACTTTCATGATAAAGAGATTGCACTACAGTACTTGTATTAGGTGAATTGAAAAATACTATTTATTTTGTTTTTTACAGTGCAAATACTTGTAATCAAAAATAGATATAAAGTGAGCACTGTACACTTTGTATTCTGTGTTGTAATTGAAATCAATATATCTGAAAATGTAGAAAACATCCAAAAATATTTAAATGAATGCTATTCTATTATTTTTTAATCGCTTGACAGCCCTAAAATATAGGAACTGAATTATAGCTATGTGTTAAGCTGCGTGTTTGTTTACACCATGTTCTGAGTACCTCCCCTCTAGATTTCCTTATGTGACCCTTCTTCCCTGCTGTCTTTTAGATTGTAAGCAATTTAGGTCAATGGCTATCTGCATTATATTCTTGCATCATATTCAGTGTCAAACATATTTCTATGCTTCAAGGTTCTTTTTAGAATATCTATTTTTCTACCAAAGTAAATAAAATTATATAAAGATTAATGTAAATCTGATGTTTGCCCCTCACTGTACAATCTGTCAGTTTTGAAGAGTGCATATGCAAGGGTGGATAATAAATCTGGTAAGCTTCACACTTTAGTTATCATTGCAATTTCCCTTCATCAAATACTCATTTCTCATATTAAACAGGTTATATTCAAGAATCATGAGTTACAGCTGTGAAAATAATTAAAACTAAAAGCAAAAGTCAGAGCCAGCCTTATGCACATGCAAAGCTAGCAGCTGCTGGGAGTTTCAAGTCCCCTGTATGATCTGAAGAGATTTCCTTCTGCAGTGGGAGGAGGCAGCTCCTCACTGCTTCGATGCTCTTGGCTGTGTAGTAGCCCAAGTTTAATGATGGGCTTGAGCAACACTGTCAGATAGCCAGCTCACAGAGCAGATTCTACTCCTGTACAGCTAATATTGACTGCAATAATGTTTTGACTGCCAAACCCCACATTAGCTAATGAATACCTTATTTGTTCTAAAAACCTTGATGAAACCTTAATCAGACTTAAAACAGACTCCAAAGAGAGACTGCTGAACTTCAATATGCAAATTAGATACAATTAACTTAGGTTTGAACAGAGACTGGGAATGGTTGGGTCATTACACTAATTGAATCTATTTCCCCTGTTAAGTATCCTCACACCTTCTATGGGTCATCTTGATTATCACTTCAAAAGTTGTTTTTTTTCCTCCTGCTGATGATAGCTCATCTCAATTGATTGGCCTCTTACAGTTGGTATGGCTACTTCCACCTTTTCCTGTTCTCTGTATGCATAAATATCTTCTGTGTTCCATTCTATGCATCCGATGAAGTGGGCTGTAGCCCACGAAAGCTTATGCTCAAATAAATTTGTTAGTCTCTAAGGTGCCACAAGTATTCCTGTTCATAATCTGAATGTTATTTTCAGTTGTCTTTTGGGGTCTGGCAAATTGTTTCTTCATCAATTTGATGGTTATTGAAAATTTTGCCTATTTCCAGCTACATTCTCCATCAGACAATGTTCCTCCCTAGAGACATTTTTCCTATTATCAGCAAGAAAAAAAAAATCAGTAAGTGAACATGAATAATTAGAGTAAAAGTTGATTAAGATTTTTAATGTATTAGATGGAGGAAGTAAAAACACTGAAGTTTGGCTTTGTCTGGATGAGAATACAGGAGTTAAAACAGACAGTAGTCTGGAGCAGTGTTCAGTAGAAGCCACTGCTCCTGTGTATGAACTGAATAGACACACTGGATGTATGGCTTATTACAACAATCTGTAACCTACTTAACCCCTCCCCCCAGCTTTTTTTCTTTTCTTTTCCCCCTCTGACTGGAGGGGTGTTAACAGACCACTCCACTTTGAAATGTGTTAATTACTTATGCTAAGCAATCTGTTCCACCTATTTGCTGTGACACTGAGTTCACTTCCCAGACCTAAAGAGCTGTCTAAGCTGGAAAGCTTGTTTCTCTCACCAACAGAAGTTGGTCCAATAAAAGATATTACCTCACTCACCTTGTCTCTTCAGTGAAGACACTCCTGCCATTTGCCAGGCTGAGAAATTTCTCTTTCAAACTGTGGTTAGCATAGGAAAAACAGCTTCTTTATGCTCAGAGTATGATACCTATCAACAGCAGCAAGGTAACAGGCATGATATGGGCATTCTTCCTTTTTTGCCAATGTTTTCATGCTCCTTTTGAAAACTGGAACTTCAGTGATGCTGCAGCTGGAAATGGAAAACTCTTCTAGTTGCCTATAGTACAAAGCTCTGTGCACAAGAATGAACATATTGGGTAATTCTCTTACTGCTAATAAACAGTTCATGTTCTTTCTAAATTTCACCTTATTGGCTTCACCCATTTCTTTTCACGGTTTGCTGTGCTACATTCTTTACTGTACATTAATTAACTAAAATTAAAAGTGAGACATGCTTAAGTTTATCCTGTATAATCAATAACTCATATTATTGCTGCACAGGGCTTCATAAGAATTGAATTCAGCAAAAACTCTATTGTAGAAACCCGTCAATCTTGGCGTGGAAGGCAGCTATTTTAATGGGAAAATGACCAAAGAAATCTTGGATTAATGTTGGAATAACCAGAATTTTGGTGAGTGACAAATAATGGAACAGGTGTCTAAGGTATAAAAGCCAGCTTTCTTAGAGAATACTGAATTATTTAAGCATAGGAAATCAAGTAAGAAAGGGTGTGCACTGAAGCCAAAACGAAATCAACTTTTAGTAGATTGAAGGAGGGGCAGCTCTCACCATAACAGCCCAGGAGAGGGAGTTGTGGAGCACTGCTTGCTCAAGACAATGAAAGGAAAGGGAGTTCCTCACTGCTTTTAGCAGAGAATGGTGAACTGCACTGCCCCTGCAGCTCCTTACTTTAACCCCTAGTAACTTGAGTTCTAGTCCTGCAAACCTAAGGCCAACTCTTCACTTGGAACGCTTTGCTAGTATATAACTCTCATAGAGCTGGAAGGGACCCCGAAGGGTCATCAAGTCCAGCCCCCTGCCTTCACTAGCTGGCCCAATTTTGCCCCAGATCCCTAAGTGGCCCCCTCAAGGATTGAACTCACAACCCTGGGGTTAGCAGGCCAATGCTCAAACCACTGAGCTATCCCTATAGCTATAATGGTATACAGGTCTCATCTTACGCGCATTTAACATGCGCAAATTCAGCTTTACACGGTCGGCAAAAACAAAAAAAAGAGAAAAATAGCAATTTATGTACTGTTCCTGTAGTGCGGGCGATTCCGTCCACCATTACACTCAATGAGATTTTGACTATACGCGGTTTTCACTTTACGCGCTGACCGCGGAACGTAACCCCAGCGTAAGATGAGACAGACCTGTACTATACTGGCAAAGCACTCTTAGTGTGGATGCAGTAGGTTATACTGACAAACTGCTTTTGCTTATTCCAGACCCTCTCTCGCACCCCCTGACCAAAATAAGCTATATTGACCAAACCTACCCAGCTATGTTGGTCAGGGATCACAACATAGCAAAAATGCGTAGTATAGCCATGGCCTTACCCACTAAATTCAGTGCAGCTTTTGCATGAGTAAGATCTACAATGGGACCCTTCGATAATAAAGCCAGTGACGTTTCTCAGTTATGAGTCAATCATGCCTGCTGTTACCTACATGCCTTAAGATTCTGCCCCCTCCAAAAAAGTACTAGAATTTGTCTTGTTTAATAAAAAAGGCACAACATTTTAAGCAGTCTGGATTCGTGTTTATTGAAGCCAGTAACTAAAGACATGTCCTCATTTTTGCCAGCACTAGAAAGCAAGATTCCACATGACTGCATACTGCACCTGGTTAAAGCCATACAACTGGACTAAGGTTTGTGTTTGATACATCTGCAGTCCTAACTGTAAGTTAAAAAACATCAATAAACTTAGTATACAGGACAGTTAACTTTCATTTACAGCATGTATATTGTTAAGTTCATGATGTACAGAGCAGTCACCTTCAACGTAGTTAAATTAAATAAAATATGACAAATTCTGTTCAGTTTAAACAGTTTCTAAAACGCCAATAAAAAAAGTGCAAACTTAAAATCAAGCAGCATAACCATAGCATTTTTATGGAGGGCCAATCCTTAACCTTTATACTTGCCTTATCTTCAAGTTGATAAGTTATTTTATTTTCTTAAGTTTAAACAGAACAGTAGATGTAATCACTATAATGCATATAAATAGTCATATAATAGTTTTAACAGTCTACCATACAAGTGTTTCCTGCAAATAAAATTAATTTTATTTTAAAATGTAAAGGCTGTTTGCAGTTTGGCCTTTGGTTCCAATGCTTGAAAACACCAGAAAAACAACTGTGCAGCTCTCCAAAGTTGCTAGACTTTGGCAAACAGCGGACACTACATTACTTACAACTTTCTTCCAATAAACTAGGAGCATTGACTTGCAATGAAGAACTGGAAATCAAACTTCTGTTCTGTCAGAAGCATCTCTTTACACAATTGACAAATTGTATAATACGTTACTGGCTTTTGCTCAGTTTTAGTAGATCTAACAAATTATACTTAAATTGTAACTTTTAGCCATATTGATACAGAAAGTGCTTATCAGTTCAAATGACAAAACATTAATACAACTATGCAGTTTTGCACAGGTTTCATTACAACTGTATACCATTAGAAACGCATGCTTTTTCAATGTACGTGTCTTGCTTTTGATGTTTTATTTCCCAATCTCAATATCACAAGGACAGTATGCAATTGCTTCTTCTGATGTGGTAACAGGATTTTTTTTTTAACCTTCATCTTGTCACTGGCACCTGTTACACCAGGCAGTACAACCACACAACCTATCTGCTGTCCACAGCCTCTCAGTTTTCAACCATTTAGACAAATGTGTAACTCAAGGTCATAACATTAAAAAAGTAAAAAAATGGAAAAAATATAATATATTTTCAAGAATAAAACTGGCACAAGTAACATGCTTTTATGTTAATGTTTGTCAAAGAGGCAAGTAAACACCCTTAGCTTTCTAGATAATGTTTAGACAGACATACAAAAACAGGAAAAAGCCAGCCTCTTGATTTAACATAGGATTTGAAGTTATGTCCAGGACTGTGTTAATGGTCAATCTAATTCTGTATATTTAAGTAATGATATATATTAGGGAAGCTATATCCAGACATACGATTTAGTACAACAAACAAGTTCATATCAATAAAAAGTAAACTCTGTATAATTCAAATTGTGGTTTTTTTCCCTTCAAAGCACAGAATATGCTTGATACAGTTCATTTATGGTAGTGTTTATGTGTAAAACAAATATACCGTGATAAAATCAAAGTGCCATTTCAGTAACTGAAGAAGTGTTTTACAGAACATTGGTTTGAAGTGACCAAGGACACTACTCCAAATAGCAACAGGGGACAACTGCAACTTTCCATATGAAAATGCTACATTTAGGGAAAAATACAAACTGAACAGTCACTGGTTCTATCTTCTTCAGTGTACACATTCATACTCTTCAATTTATTGTTAGAATTGGAGAGTCTGCTGCAGATTGCAGCCTACATGGCTGGAACAAGAACCTTGAAAGTCTATAAAACTTCCAAAGGTATAAGGCAGGAATCAGTCGGAGCTTGGTAGCCATTGTTTAATTACAAACAAGAAGTATTTGAGTATTCTGTAGCACATTTCATTATGGGAAAATGATATGTCACCCATCACTCTTAGGCTAGCCTCTTGGCATTTAAAAAAAACAAGGCAGGAGCAATCAGAAAACAGGATTTGAAATTAAATACAATTGTTAAAACTACTTATTTTAAAATAAAACCAAACAGTGACTGTTTGTACTACAGTGCACAATAAGTTCAAGCACCTTCTAAAGACATCACACTTTGTGCCAGGCACTTGGATCTAAGCAAGTTGTAGTTTCTCCCTGTGTTAGCTATACCAAAAAGGGCATCCCCCCATTTTATACATCTTTTGTTAAAGTAAAGACGCAACTTATAACAAGAATAATTCCCATGATGCTTAGTGTTTGGCTTGGAAATTCTCTAATTTTAAGAAGTCTTTTTAAACAGTGATTATTTGCCCTATGTTGACCACAGGATTTAGTAACTGTGTTCCCTCTCCAGTCCAGTCAGCAATCTTTATTCCTACTGAGCCAAATCTTGCGTCCCCCTACTAGTGCTGCATTTCCTACCTGGATTTCTCTCTCCTCCATCTAATTAATGCTGTGCTGTATCCCCACCTTTCCAAGTACACCAATGTGTTTGCTAACATACAAATGGCCAATTCCAGTAACTCTGAAAAGGGATTTCATGTCTTTCTTGCTTTGTGTGCAGTCAGTAGTAGTATTGCAAAAGATATTCTGCATTTTGCTTCTCTGTGCTCTTCATAACAAGAAATTCAGCTGCTGATGTACCTGCTTATCTCCAAAATCAAGAGAATTGCCCTATATAAACTCTAAATGGTTATCTTATACAGAGGGATTTTATATGCAAACTTCCTGAATGTGCACTTTATACTGGGACAAGCCAATGAAGTTTTAAGTTCATTTCCCCTGCCCCAAGAAAACTTATAGCATCTGCCATAGCAGAAAAATCCTGGTCTTATCAGATCAATATACATAGTTATTTGGTCATTTACATATACATTTTTTAAGCGCTATCAAGCTTCATTCTCTGTTGGAGAGTTTGCTGTTACCATGGAATCGGGCTTGCGAGTCATTCTATCCAGTTCTTCTTGAACATTTGTCAAAACAGTCTTTTGCCCTAAAGAGAAAGGACAAATAGTAAGTAATATAGTTGAAATGCATCGTTTGAAATATCAGCAGCACAAATATTTATAATAATTGTTTCTGTTGGTACTTTATTTAACTTCTCATTATTTCATCCATCTTCATAGGGCCTGATCCAATTATCAATTGATGAGTATAGAAAGACTCCTAATAACTTCACTGAGAAATAGATTAGGCCTTAAAATAAAAGCGAAATTGCTGTATAATTCAGCTTTCAAGTATGTATGATGATGTATATTGTTATGACAACTGAAATTTTAATAGCAATCATGTTAAGATGTTTCCTCCAAAAAACTAATAAGTAAACAATTCTTCCATCATTAGGATGATCATAGTATGTCTGTCATATCGAAGAGTATTTTATATGGAAATCTTTAAGTATTTAATAAGTTGCACAAGAACAAAAAAAACATGATATATGTGGCACTTGCTACAAAGTGTTGTTACTTTGGTTTTAATCACACTCATTGTTTCCTTCATTATTAACTGTATTGATCTCTCTCAGGAATCAAAAGTTTAATTCATATTGTGCAATTTGTGCCCCTCAAAGAAAAACGGGAAAAATGCAGATTCTTTAATACCGCATGAAGTGTTAGAAGTTAAATGTGTTGCATTCATTAATTAAAATCAACAGATACTTTAGAGTAGGTGTACACATGGGAGATTTTACCCTTCTGATTTTTATACATTAGGATTAGTATTCAGTTCAGTTATAGACAGATCACTAGCAATTTGTAGTTAGTTTTATTTTCTTCTCTCTTTATGCTTAATATATGAATATGAATATTAATTTGTTAGCCTGTTTGTATCCTGGTTTATCACTGTCTGAATATGGACTTGTACATGGTATATAATATTTTTTCAAGTTAAACTACACAAATGCTAAGGTATAAAAGCAAGGTTTTGAGACAGGCACTCAAAATAAAAAATAGATTAATTATATAACTATGTACAGCTTCCTCCAATAGTCTTTTTTTCAGAGCCAAAGAATTTAACAAGCATCTGTTTTCCAACTCACAGATGTGTGTGAAATATTAGGTGATTTTTTCCCCAGGGTACATGTTGAAAAGATTAAGTGGCAAGGTATGACTGCTCAGAGATTTAAGCGCTTTTTCCAAAGTACAAAGGCATGACCCAAGTTAAAAACAGCTATCTTTAATTTTTGCAAAGGGCTAAAATACAAACTCAAATTGAAATCCCTTAGCAATATTCATATCAGCAGTACGAGTACTGAAGCATCTGTTCGAACAGTACTTACTTTCAAATTAGTTTGTGTACACACAAATAATAACACAAAGCCCATTTTTCTTGCATCCTATTAACACCTTTGAGTTAAAAAGGCACAAAGAAACCCTGCTCACAAAACAGAACTAGGCCTATGTTTGAAGACATCAAAAAGTAAATAAGATGTGCCAGGAGCTGGCTGCACGGAAGAGAAGCAAAGAGTGTACGAGCAGCATCTGCCGAAGTGAGGAACTTCTTTCAAACATGAGCTGAAAAAAGTTTTGGAAAATAATACAACTCAAAACCATCCTGACGGACTGACATCTGTGGCATTTTTCTCAACCCAAGACATAACCCTATAATTCCCCCCACTGAAAGGTAACACTGACGGATCTCTTCAAACAATACATTGGGAATAAGTTTACTACTGAAACAGATGTACTGAAAAAAGTGAGAGTTCTGACATTTTACACTGTCACTTAATTGCTACTTTGATTAAAATAAGTGAACTACTCTAAACCAGGGGTCGGCAACCTTTCAGAAGTGGTGTGCCGAGTCTTCATTTATTCACTCTAATTTAAGGTTTCGCGTGCCAGTAATACATTTTAACGTTTTTAGAAGGTCTCTTTCAATAAGCCTATTATATATAACTAAACTATTGTTGTATGTAAAGTAAATATGGTTTTTAAAATGTTTAAAAAGCTTCATTTAAAATTAAATTAAAATGCAGTGCCCCCCGGACCGGTGGCCAGGACCCGGGCAGTGTGAGTGCCACTGAAAATCAGCTCACGTGCCGCCTTCGGCACGCGTGCCATAGGTTGCCTACCCCTGCTCTAAACAAATCTGATTGCTTTGTTGTAAAGTAGTTCAACAAAACTGTCTGGAGAAAATCTTTGTCTATATTTTAGCAACTAGTGATTTTGGGCACCCGAAAATCACTACACCAAGACTACTTTAGCATGTTTATTAGTGTAGAATAGGGTGCCATAGAATAACACACTTTCTAATCCGACCAACAGTCAGTGTCATTTCAAGATACGCTCCTCAAGGAACTTTTATTGAGCTTTCCTTGAATTTTTTCCCCTGTATCCTCAACTTCACTGCCTCACAAACCAAATGTTATTAGGAGCTCTTACCTTAGCTGAAAGTTTAATTTTGTGCTGCTTGAATAGAATCAAGAGCACATACTGTCAGAGAGGAGGTAAGATTTTTCTTGTGATGGAAAGTCTATTGTGCCATTTTCAAAAAGCTATTTATTTTAGGTTTAACACCCACTTCTGCTACATAATATACTAACATACATTTTACTTTTATACTATCCACCCATATCTCATATATAACTGTTGATAATGTTTATTTTATAGCTAGTGCCTAATAATGCCCTCTGGATCGAGTTTTCAAGAAGTTTCCATTATACTGTTTGTTTTTTTCATATAAAACTTTACAAAGTATACATCATTTGAATTGAAATTTTTTATGCTCAATCTCTGCCTGAAGGTTTTTTGTTATAATTTTTGAGCAAAATCCTCAACCATTTGAGCTATGAGAAGATGGAAAATAATATGCCGGGGGGAGGAGGGGGGGGGGGGGGGAAAAGAGAGGAACGGACCTTTGAATTTTTAAGTTATACTGCAAAAAATTACATGCCCCTACTCCATGATAAATATTCTATTCTAGTTCCTTTATTACAGCTATCATATTGGTATCTGAGTGACTAAAAAAAAAAAAAAAAAAAAAAAAAAAAAAATTAAGTTCAGGAAGTTTGGGGCTTAGTCAGCCCTGTGGTAATACTGAGTGACTTAAGAAATTTGAAAAAAAGAAACAGGAGCCATATATTTATCCACTGCATTACGAATAGGTTTTCAAAGTACATAGAAGCATGAATTTAATGGAAAAAGAAGAGAGGAAACCAATATCAAAGTTGAAAGGAAGGTAATCTTGGGAGCTGCCTTTTGGGTGGAATTATTATGCAACTATGTATATTACAAAACTGAATTCATTCATTTTTATGATGTAGGTGCCAAAAATCCTGAAGGTTTAACTTTTGTGTTCCTTCAACCTACTGTAACTGCTCATTAGAGCCACAACTACATATATATGATTGAGTCTTTGATCAAAGCTGACAATTGCTTTTGATGATACTTTAAACACTTAGTACTGCACCTTTAAGACATGCCTTCATATTAGTTGCTATGTATTAATTTAAACTTGAATGCCAGAGAGATTTTAGGGATTTGATTGGAAAAAGCAGCCTAAAACAAACAAGCTAAATTTCTTCCTCTCAGGTAAGTAGTAGCGAACTGCCACATAGATAGAATTCAGAAATAAAGTTTAAATTACAAGGTAGATTAATACCTTCTGAATACAATCAAGGCTCAGTGCTGTTTATTTCCCAGCAGTGCAACTTCATTAAAAGAGTCAAGCTATAGCAAGTTTAATAGCAACCCCAAAGTCTGCAAAACTGTAAGAGGAGACTTTTTATCCTGGCTCCATATCATATCCCTCAAGTTCTGTTATTCGACTGATCAGCTTAAATGATAAGCAGGTTGATTTAAATGTGGTCCAAGTAAAACATTAAAAATATGCAAAACATCCTGCAACAACAACAGATTTTCAATACCTGATTTTTTGGCTGTGGTCTGCACTCCTCCAGCTCCAGGACTCCCAGGAGGGCCAGTCTTTTTACTCAACAGACTGTTAAAGAAGCTAGCCAACACACCTTCACTTGCAGCATTGTCTAATTAAAAAACAAATAATCAGTAATAACTTATTACTTTTTTGAAATCAAATTCTAAAACATATGTATACCTACATTTCTCTAAGTGTTAGGAAAAAAATATGTTACACACACACACTAGCCAAACGAGAAAAATCTCAAGTATGGGATAGACTGTCTCACTTATCCAGCCCCTATTTGCTGCTAGTTCCTCCTTTACTGCCCTCCACACAAATTTGCACTCTGGCACAGGAGGCATGTAGGGACAGCGCTGTAGCATAGATTGCGCCAAGGAGGATTCTGGGATGCATGAGCTCCTGAAGTAGCCCAGAATCCCAAGGTGTAAGGGTGGCTTAAGGCACCTTGTTTCTCCCTGACTGTGCCCTCTGTGCTGAGCCTCTTAAAGGTGCAGCAAAGAATTTCAACCTAAATCTATGCGCTTCAGCTTTTCCTTGTCTAGATGGGAAATGTAAGTCTCATGGACTAGATGGTGTCTATACACCAGGTTTACCTAAAGATTTGTTAGCAAAATTAACTGTCCTAGTATTTCAGCTGCTGTTCTTCAGCCTCATTCTAAAACAGGAGTGGAATTTCTGTGGAGAGTTTTCAGTAAGTTTTGTGTGTAAAGCTGTATATATTGCAGATTTGCCTTGAAATCTTCAGCTGGCTAGCGTCAAATTAATATTAATGCAATAAATGGAGTGTTGAAAATTAAGACTGAACTGCTCAGTTTTCATTCCCTCTCCCCCTCCCCCACACACATATATTTGATTTTAAAGAGGCAAACAAACAAGCTCACCAATGTTACTAGGCTCTTGAGTATTCAAAGTAGCAAAAAAGCACTACTGTTTCAACAGTAAGTAAAAACTGCAAGTCAGATATCTAGACCAAAAATATAACTAATAAAGGCTAATATAGCCAGAGTTATATGAAATCAACTTCCTCCATGTAGTATGCAGAACAAAAAATATGAAGATATAGTGTGAACGTGTAAGCCTAATAATGTGTGTTAAGCATGTTAAAGCTACACTATCACCAGGGTTTCACTCAATCAGCCTAACACATCTTGACGGCTCCACAGCCTTGTCTTCACTAGGCTTTTAGAATGCATTAGCCAATATGTGCCAACACCGCTCCTTTATATCCTAGTCTAGACAAAGCCTAAACCAGCTTTAATTCATACCTTTTGTTATTTCAGTGCAAGTGAGTGCATGGACACTTGTTTTGTAATAAAAATGTCCTATTTTAATTATGCTTAAGTTGGTAAAAATTGACAAATTAAATCAAAACAGGACATATCCCAAAATAAGAGTGTCTACACACAGATCTGCATTGAAACTACAACATGTATGAATTAAAACCAATTTAGTTGTAATGGTGAACATTTGTGTTTAGACAAAGCTTTAGTTTGTTATGAATTCACCTTCTGCATTTGAAAGCTTCTCTGTGTACTTTGGCCAAATCCTACAAATCTTGCATAAAAACTTTTAACCTGGCTACTCTTTTCATTTTTTAGTTATAACATTTAATTGAGAGTCCTTAAAGCTCAAACAAATTTAAATAAGTAGTAGCTTCAATGTCTCTCTGATCTGTTTTATTTATTAAATGTTTAGGAAGCGTTTCCCTTATCTCTTCAGTATGCTCTGCCCTACATACCCTGGGCTTTGCTTCTCTGAATTAACTGCTATTCTCAGTTTGGCTACATGCTTTCAAGACTTGGATGCAACAAGATATTGTGTGGGGACAACTCTGATTCCTCCTTCACCCGTTGTGGTTGCTGGCAGAAAAGTTTCCTGAGTACATCTAAGACCTAAAGGGGTTGAATACACATGGCTCAACATATAGCTACTCTGAATGAGAATCCAGGAGCCAGACATACAGGTCTGTCGCATCTTACGTGCATTTAACATGCACGATTTCAGCTTTACGCGGTCGGCAAAAACAAAACAAAAACAAAGAGAAAAATAACAATTTAAATACTGTTTCTGTAGTGCGGGCGATTCCGCCCGCCATTACACTCAATGGAATTTTGACTATACGCGGTTTTCGCTTTACGCGCTGACCGCGGAACGTAACCCCAGCGTAAGATGAGACAGACGTGTATAGCAGTGGGTGTGTCATGGCAGTAGATCAATATGCTATTCTGACAAGTGTATGAGAATGGCATTGAGGAATGCCCCCTTCCCTACCCCCCTCAATGCACATGTGGGAGAGAGAGGGAGAGGAGTCAGCCCTGGGGACCCCAGTGGGGTAGGAAAAATGGAGCTCCATCTTCCTAGGAATATTTTTAAGTACTAAACTCTGCAGCTCTATGGAAACTAGGGTCTAGTACAGGAGTGGGTGGGTGAAGTTCTGTGGCATGAGACGTCCAAGAGGTCAGACTAGATGATCATGATGGTCCCTTTTGGCTTTAATGTCTATGAGAATCCGGGAAAAGAGAAGGTAAATTCTGTGTCCCAGAAGGAACAGCTGAGACAGAAAACATGAAACTAGATGTAGGATCAAATGGCGGGGGGGGGGGGGGGGGGGGGGGGGGGGGGGGCACAANGGCACAAACCAGTTGGCTGAAACAGGCATGTTACACTGTTTTAGGTAACTGCTAAACACTAATGTATTTGAACTTTGACCAGCTAGACAACAGTGCAGTGCTACTTGAAGCAATGAGTGTCTCAGAAGACAATTTGGAATTCAAAGGATTTGACATCTTCGCACGAAGCATAAAGTATCAGTGAGTCAATCTCAAAACCAATGTACACAGGTTTATCATGAAATAAGGTTTCCCCTTTTTAAAGGGAAACAAAAAATGCCTGGTAAAATACCAAAATTGTAATGCATACTTTTAATATTTGGATCTGGTTTCTTAACTGATGTTATTGGTGATGCATTGGGTACGTTGACAGGACCAGCTCTGCCTTGGGTTCTTGGGGATCCTGCAGGTCCTCTTGCAGGAGATTCCTTAGATAAAAACAGTCCAAATCCAAGTAAGTGAATTAACAGATTAATTTATGACCATCTATAAATATTGCACTACATACAAAGCTCCTACTTTTACCTTTTTTGATATTGTGATGTATATACACTTTTACCCTGAAAAATTATCAACTACAAGAGCCAATCTTGGGAGAGTGCCTCTGCACTAATATACACGATAATTACCACAGCATATTCTAAATTCAACTCATCCCCAATTTCCAGATTATTTAATGCCATGTTTCCACAATTATTTGTTAAAACCATTCTGTCACATGACATCTGAATGCCTACAGACACTTTACAATTTCTGTGGCACTGGAAGATTTTTATTAGGTCATGATTGCATTTATGAACTGCACACTATGCCCCACACAGATTAGAACCATGCACTATGAAGGAGGGCTCATTTTTGGTTGTTCAGAGAAGGAGCTCTAGTCTGTACCTTGTTTATAGACCAATGAATAGCTTCCAAGTCTAGGAAAAGCCACCCCCCTTTCTTGAGAGGCTACTAGTGTATACTTACTGATGCTCTTGTAGGCGTGGCTGGCTGCTTGGCAAGTAAAGACTGCAAAGACAGTACAGTGATTTGTAAATATACCTCAGCAAAACTACACACTTTTCAAAATAAAAACAGGGAAGCAGACTTTGGTTAAATTAACATGTTCATTCTGTAACAACATTTAGATACATTTCCAAATTTTACCAATAGAGGGCACTACAATTAAAAGAACTAAATACTGTGTGATAAATACACAAGAGCTTCCTTAAAAGCAGCAAAGAATCCTGTGGCACCTTATAGACTAACAGAGGTTTTGCAGCATGAGCTTTCGTGGGTGAATACCCACTTCTTCCTTGTACAGTTTCACTAAAGCATCTCAATCCTAACCTATAACATTCCTTAGAGCTCAGTTTAGAGCCTCTCACGCACGTCCACCCAAACGCATACAACTGTAAGGCACTGGCATGTTCTCATTTCTTTACTGTATATATTTATTACTTAATACACAGCATGTCTGGAGGCTGGCTTTGTTCATGCCTAACACCTTGAAAGCTCATGCCAAAGTGTTTGCTTGTATATTAAAGCCTCTGATAAACGAAACATTTTAATTGGGAGGTTGGCTACTGCATTATTATTGATGTACAAAACAATTTCACCTCACTTTTAGGGTTTACATATCTGTGTAGCCAATTCAAACATTCTGCTATTACTTCTGCTACTATGTTAATACCATTTATTTTTCTTCTCTGCTGTATAAATTAGTATTCATTTGTACCTGTCTGGTATTTTCCCATCAAATGGGAAAATATGCCAATGTAATCCCAGCATGCCACATCCATTCACAGCCAAGCTTCTTAAGGAACACCTAATATTTTCAGTTATGGCAAACATCCAAAAAAAGTCATAGGATTCCATTTTAGAAGACACAGGCACACATTTTCTAACTTGAGTGCCCAAAATTAGGCAACCATATCATACTTCAGCACCAAAAAGTGGCCTTATTTTTCAAGAGTGCTGAGTATCCCCAGCTCCTCCTGGCTTCTCAAAGGCACTCACCCTCAACTAACAGGTATTCCAAGTTTGAAAACGGTGGCCATACTTTCTATTCATATGCAGGGAAGTAAAAATAAAAATGGACATTTCTTATGCACTCAAAGTGTTATGATTTCATTTTAATCTGCAAAATAGAATAATGGATACCCACTCAAAAATGAACTATTAAAAACAATGTACCTTGCCCTAAACTTCATATAACACTGAAAAGTTCAAAGTGAAGCATTGTTTATTTAAGTAATCTTTCATTTCAAATAGTTTCATTTTCACATTCTTACCTGCTGCTTCATAAGAAACACTTGCTCATCTTCTGCTGCCAACTCTTTCTCATGGACTAACTGTTGAACAATGCATTTCTCTTTAGAAACAAAGTGGTCACCCAAACTATAAACAATTACAGCAGCATATAAAAACAAAAGCCTAACTTCAACCCCTTTCAACTTCTTACATCCATTCAATCTTTTACATCCATTCTATGACTTGTGGCTTATTTCAGGTGCAGAATTACTACTAACTGGGCAGTAAGTGTGCTATGTCCTGTCTGGCCTTCAAAAGGAGGGACACTTTTGCAGCAGTTACCCTTAAGGAAATGCAGGACCAAGATTATAGCATTTTTTTAATAGTTAACAAGTGTAAAATAACAGTGACAGGATTTGATATTGATCCCGTGTAAACTTCAAGAACATACATTTATATGCATCCCTAATCCATGCTTTTGCTGGTTAAATAGGCACAGCTGTAGAAATATTTTAAGTGATTTTGTCCTTTCAAGAAAGAAGAGAATAGAACTAGCCCAGTGCTGTATTTACATGCAAATATTTGATCTTCCATCAAATACCATCAGCTTTTTAATATCTGAAGCAAACTATTTCATGCATATACCTAAACAGTGTAGCCAATTAGCGGCTTCACTGCTGGGCATTCACACCAGCACCTATGGTGCAGATGCATTTCACCAGAGTTCTGATGGGCAGTTGAACCCATCAGAACTGAACAGTCACTTGCCAAGTACATTAGACCACAATAAAGATGTGCTGCTTTTATATTTTTAATAGATCTCTCTACCACTTTAAGCAGCAATGAAACTACTTCCAGTAAAAGCTTTGGGTTCAGAATGACTGGCCTGGCATAGTTGCAAAAAAATATTTTCTGAGGACAATTCCCTGGATAATATGAGGAACTGGCAGTGGGCTGTATACATATTTGATAAATAATATTCATATTAAAATTTTCTAAAGCCGGCAAAAGTTTGATGTTCAAAGAGGATGGTTGCCTGAACTTTGGAGGGCTGCCTCTCCCATCACTCCAACAACAGAGCAATAGATGCCCCCACCTAAAAAAGAGTTGCCAGTGGTGCTATATCTTTAGCATCTTTAAGAGAGAACAATAGGCCATTCCCCTCTCCTCCTTCCTCCCCGCAAATGTCCCCACTCTTCCTTTCTTTCCCAATTTACCAGGGTTTTAGATGGGACTGCAAACACGCAAGACAGGAGGTAAAAAACCTGGCGAGTTGTCAAATATGGACTGAAATAGCATTTAAGGTTTTTACATATTACTTACCCTACTCAGCCCCATTAGAAAAGAATGCATTCTTCCTCTATCTGTAATAAGTTACCTGACCATTGTCCAGACAACCAGCAGTCTACAGAATATTTATTTGTACTCCTAGATTGTGCTCCACATCTACTCTACGAATAGAATTTTGTAGTACAGAATATATTTTGGTGATAATTTAAAACAAGTAAGAGAATAAATAGGGGCCCTTCTGTAGGACTCAAATTACGGACTGAATGTGATTTTTGCAAGCACATATCATCTGAAGTTAGACTTTTAGGTAAAATTAATATTTGGGGGGCTACGATTAATGTTAGTGTTAAAAAAAGTGTTGAAAAGTAACATTCTGACACTAATGAAAAATACCTAGACCACCTCCCACATGACCCCACCCCTAACCCAGGACCTCCCCACATGACCCCTCCCTGCTCCTAGCCCGGAACCCCCACACTCTCCCCAGCCCATCCCTTTCCACCTTACCTGGGGCGGGCCAGGGGAGGATGTGTCTGGCCTGGCCGCAGCCTGTTCTGGTGGGCCAGGCGGCGCGGCTGCAGCCTGCCAGCCCCAGAGCTGCAGCTGCTTCGGAGGCTGGGGGGAGAGCAGCATGGCCAGAAGAGGAGAGACTCTGGCCCTGCCTCTTCCCTTCTGGCTCTGCTGCCTCTCCTTGCCCCCTCTGTTGGGGGGGGAGGGGGAAAGCTGTGTCCCACCTCTCCCTCTCTATACCCATTCATAAGCCGACCCCCTACTCTGATGCTTCCCTTTTTTACTAAAAAAATTTGGCTTATGAACAAGTATATACGATAATTTTTTTGAGTTAATCGCATGAGTTAACTGTGATTAATCGACAGCCCTATTAAGAACCCCTGCCCTAGACCACTGGAGAATGTATGCCACTACTTCAAAAGTGGTTTAACATTTAGAAGAAAAGCATATTACTGTACGAGCTGAAGTTCTATATTATTAATAGTCAATATCAACCATCCAATTATAGTGAAGTGATTTGTAGTTTCTTTACACTGAACTTCAAAAATTAACTCTTTTGTACCTTTCTTACTGGAGGTTTTACAATGAAGTCTTCATATGCATCTTCTGGTTTCACCGTTGTGAAGTTTTCATGTAAAATAGCAATTTTCTTTTCATTGTCCCAACCAGCAGGTCTATAGGAAAAAAAAGTTTTAGGGCAAGGTTTGCTTTTTTAGACTCAAAAGATTGTTGGCACAGCGCATGCAGATTTAAGCAAGTAATCTTATTACCATACTACTGTATTTCCTCTGTAACAGTTTTATCATGTCATTAAGAGGTCATTGCACAGTCCTCACTCTGAAAACAGAGGCTATGCTTACCAAGATGTTGAGATGGCATTATCATTCTGGGTAAATAGACCTATAGCCACTATGCTTTTTTAAGCTAATGTGGAACACAAGAATGTCAGACTATAATAAACCTAGGCACTGAGCACTAAAACAATGCAAGTACAATTTTTTTTTTCTTAAAACCCAGAAAGTGCCTGCTGGAGAAGCAGTCTAAATGGTGTTTCCAACTTCCTTCCAGCATGCTGAATGTGACTATTAGATATCAGATTCTTTACAAATTTACTTCATTTCAATAAGTTATAGTATGAAATGCTCCTACAATTAAACAACCTTTTCAATTAATTATCTTTAGCCCTGTTTACGTATGGAAAGTACATTTAAGTAAATGATGCAAATTATTCCTTTTTTGTGAAATATGGTTTTGGAAGGCAGACTTCTAACCAGATATGGAAGTATTTCACAGAATGAGACAATTAATATGGTGTGTGTGTGTGCGCGCGTGCGTGCGAGAGCTATTATGGAGCTAATGATTAATTGTTTATGTGGAAAGAATTTTTCATTCTACTTTAACAAATTTAAATTCCACACATTAGAACAGAATATTTCACATCCAAGTGGCGATTTTATTTTCTGTTGAAGAATTAAATGCACTAAAGCTTGGGGTGTACAAGTTTCACTTGTGTTCATAAGGAAATACAACATTTCAGCGATAAGGGCATCAGACAGAAACAAAAAGTTTGAAAAATATATTTCTTACATCAACTTACATAAAGACTGCATCCTTTTCTACCACTAAGGCAGGTGTGGTAAAGTGAAAACCATATGTTTTATGTACAATGTACTTATACAGCAAGTCAAGGTTCTTTTCTTCCTTAACTGATGTATAAATCAAGGCAGCTCCATCTAATTACTTCATTTAAGGAAAACTATAAAGTACAGTACTTAAACATTAAATTAAACTGAAATAATACTTGAAGTTTTCTATTGAGTAATAGCCAAAATTTTCAGAGTAGGATGCTTAAAGTTAGGCACCTACTGGCTCAATTTTTAGAGGTCAATGGAAACTATAGGTGTTCAGCACCTTTGGGAGGGAGGGAAAAAAAGGATGAGAATCATGTCACTTAGGAAACAGGTTCAGCTTTTAAAATGTTGACCAATATAGACACCAGAAAGCTGTTTAAAAAAGTCACAGGGTGCAAGCTTAATATGGAAATCCACGTTCTGGGAGAAAGAGTAATGTGGTGCATCTCAAAACTGAAGTCCTTTGCCAAGGAATGTAACAGACCCTAGATCAAATGTATGGCTTCAGATAAAAAAAAATTGACAAACCTCTTAATATATTTTCATAACTACACTCCAAATACTATACATTAAGTTAGTAAATACCAGAAGTTATTTTGATATGCAGTTTCTCCTTAGGTTATTTTATTTCCCTCACACACTATAATAAAATACATTTCCTATCTTCCAGATTTTATTCTGCCACTATCCTCAGATTAGGAAAGGATACACTGTAAGCAGAATCTACGAATGTGTGACTGAATGAAGTCAAAGTGTTCTTCTCTGTAGTCATGTTCCTTCTCTAGTACACTCACTGCATCACACTGAAAAAAAAAAAAAAGCAAAGCCACTTAACACTTCCTTGCATATAACCTGCATTTTCTTCAAGCTTTTAGATATACAGTAGAATCTCAGCGTTACGAACACCTTGGGAATGGAGGTTGTTCTTAACTCTGACATGTTTGTAACTCTGAACAAAACGTTATGGTTGTTCTTTCAAAAGTTTACAACTGAACATTGACTTAATACAGCTTTGAAACTTTACTATGCAAAAGAAAAATGCTGCTTTTAGCCCTCTTAATTTAAATGAAACAAGCACAGAAACAGTTTCCTTACCCTGTCTAATCTTTTTTTTTTTTTAAACTTTCCCTTTATATTTAGTAGTTTATGTTTAGCCCAGAATTGTACTGTATTTGTGTACGGGGATTTTATTTATTTATTTATTTGGTCTCAGCGCTGCCTGATTGTGCACTTCCGGTTCCAAATGAGGTGTGTGGTTGACTGGCCAGTTTGTAACTCTGGTGTTCATAACTCTGAGGTTCTACTGTACACATCTTCCCTTGTATTAATCAGCATTCAATTCACGCTTTTTGTTGGGGAGACTGCACTAATTAACCAATGGGTAAAATGCTCACAAGGTACCAAAGACAAAAAGTGTCTAATTAAAAGTTAAAGCCACATCAAATATCCATTCTTTATAACCAGAAATTGAGTTGATGCCATAAATGTGTATTTTTGAAATGCTATTTTCATTAAGTCATCAGTTGCTAAACACCTTCTCATGTGGTAACTCAGGTAACTGTATGATGTACAAAGATGACTTGAAAGTACCCTTCTCAACTGACTCTTTTTTACATTAGAAATTCAGATCTCATCTACGCTACCACCCATAGACTATTTAAGGAAAGACTGAGATACTATGCAAGTGAAATCTGATGGGAAAAGGAAGCATTTATTTCAAATGCCTCAAAACACTGGGAGAAAAGATTTTTTGATAAACATAACATCTTCCCTTTTTCAATTAAAGATGGAGAAAGTCCACGTTTTAGACCTCTAATATGTCTTTCATCCAAACTGAAAAGACAAGACTGGTCTTTCTCAATCCTTCTATGGTAAAAAGAAAAAATTAAAAATCTAAAACACTTTTAAGTCTTGTTTATACACCAAAAGGTTTTGGGTTATTTTTTCTTCCCCAGGGGAAAGCACGAACACAGTCCCCCACTAGCACAAATTATGCAGTCGAGTTTCCCACATTTGGGGAAATCGCAGGGGTCAGCACACCTGCAGTGCAATGGATGAGCCTCACCCTGGGAAAACCACCTTTGTGATCATGGTATCGCCCCTGCCAGGTAAGTTTATCTACTCTAAATCCAGAACTTTCACTTTCAGCCTGCAAACATCTGCATCAAAGTATCTTCCAAAAGGAAAAGTAACCAACCTTTCTAGTAAACTCAAGTTCAAGCTCACCTTTGTACATACCACCAGCACAGGGATCCCAAGATTGTGAGTCAGCACATTCTCTCCAAGTGGCAAAGTAATATTTTCATCTTCTTGGCCAGATGATGAAGGACCTCTTCTCTGTGGTGATCCTTGGTAGCCTTCTTCAGGTTCCACATACTCCTGGAATTCTTTTATAACTATGAAAAAAGATCTTTGTAAGGTAAGAGACGGGAATAAATTTTTTAAATTTGTATTAAAGTGAAATAGTTTCAGACAATTATATGTTTATGAGCAGCTGGGACATCTTCTCAACAACGTTTTTAAGGTAACGCATGAATTGAGAACAGAATTTGAGCTTCAAGAAATTGTACAATTTCTATTGAGCCAAATAAAAAAAATAAGATTTTGGAATTTGGCTATTACTAGCTTTCAGCTTTTGAATCCAAAGCACATCTCTAATTTAAGTGCTTCAATTTTTGGGTACTCAACTAGACAGACTGTGGAGTTTGATTTTCAGAAAGTGCTCAGCACTTATCCTCTGAAAATTAGGATCCATTAGGATGTCTCAATTTAAATCTCAACTTTTCTAAGCATCAAACCTCTTCTTAGTAATGAATATGAAAGTTTGCAAACCCAGATTTACTTAATTATATTTCTGTATCAAGCTATCAAATAGAAGCACTTAATGACAACCCTGCTAATGTAGCACTTTGCAAAAACAAGTTAGAGTATAAGGTTTTGTGGCTGTTCACTTAAAAAAGTTGGCATATGTAACAAGGTCTCACCACTGACTGAAGTCAATGATAATATAATAATAATCCATCCATTACATCAGTGGTCCCCAAACTTTTTATGTTGCCCCTCCCCCACCCATAATGGTATCTGTCCAGGCCCCCTTAGGAGCCATGGTCATGAGCAGGGCTGGGAGCCCCAGCTGGGGTCGCAGCCAGGAGTGGAGTCATGGCCTGGAGCAGGGCCAGAGTGGAGCGGGGCTGTGTGGTGCTCCCTCCCCACTCCCTGTGGGGGCTAGCCTGGGCCCTGCCGCACCCCCCTGAACCTCCGTGCCCTCCTAGGGGGATGTGCCCCACAGTTGGGGACTACTGCATTATATTATCATGGTACTCCTCTGAGCATGTACGGAAGCACGGTAATATAAAGAATGTAAGGAAAAGTATTACATGAAATTCTGTACATTGGCTAATGTTTTATTAAAGGAAAGTGATATTGTTCCCCAGATTTTTAAAGCAGTGGTGCTTCCCATCTCTAAAGCAAGTAGTGCTATCACCACCAAACAGTGCACTATGCTGTTTTGGGGGATTAAAATCATGCAATATCAAATAAGCTTCCATGCCACGGAACAATCCAACAACCTGAAGTGAACTCTGAAATTATATTTATGGATAACTTGGACAATGTGAAGATTCGGAGCTCTATGTTTTGTATTTACAGGGGGAGCCAATGGAAACAAAAATAATCATAATCTTAGTGGTTAAAAAAAGAAGAATTAATGTGACTGCTGATATTCAAATCTAGAAGCAGTTAAAAAAAACTGAGATCACAAATCTAAAGTACAAGTGCCTAAAATTAAAGAAAATGAGATGCATAACTACTCAAACAAGTGATTTCTAATTTGATATTTTAGGAGCCTTGCTGAACAAACATTTTGTTTCTGAAAAGTGGTTTTAGGCTCAGAAAAGCTACACATTCAATTCAGGGTACTGAAGGTTTAATCACAACACAAAAAAAATAAATAAGAAATCTAGAAGTTAAGAGCTGAACATAGAAGTAGCACTCAAAGCAAACCAACTTCATAGTATTTTTAAGCATGCACTGACAGAAGCATCAAGAATAAAAGGGTTGTTCTGATAGTTCAGGCCAAAAAGCCCCACACGATAGCTTTCTGTGCCTTTAACATCAGACAGTTCACTGTAATTTACAGCAAAGCAGGGCTGTAACTTGTATTCACTACAAGCCTACTAAAAGAGTTACCATCTATAACTGCAAGCAAATACTATTTAGCCACACCCTTTGGAGATAAGCTTTTTTGCAAAATGTAAACAAGTACAGAAAACACCAAATTAAACAGCCACTCCTACTTTACAAAGCAATTCATTTTTTTGCTGTTATTGTCTCTTACAGGAAGTCAACCACTATCTGCACACTGAATGCATGATTATATTCAAAGCTATTTTTAGAATGTGAGACATGAAATCTAAATCATCTGGAAAGGCCTGCATTTATGTAGCAGAGCTGCAATGAATTATGTAGAAAAATGAGATTTGGCAAAGATCGTGGTTCTAAAGACTTTTTTGAAACTGAGTATTAAAATAATTCAAAAATGCAAAACGAAAATACTTGACTCATACAATATAGCAATACCAACTGGTAGTCTGAGCTTTGTGAAGTGGAAAACCTTTGAAGAGGTAATAAACCAATGCTCTCAAAACAAAACCACCATAAGCTTCTCAAGAAGAAGGGTTCCCCCCATGACTGAAGAAGTTGTGGTAGGAAGACCAAGGAAAGAGGACCCCAACACTACGCAGTTTGCTACCACCACACACCCAAGATAGCAAGGGAAGAGGGAAGGGAAACAGTCCACTACTTACTTTCAAGGTGACATATTGAGTTTTTCAGCCGCCAATTCCAATTATCACCATTAACTGAACTGGCAGCCAAGAGAAATTCAGAAATAAAATTTTCTTCGAAGGCTATTTATTAACTCACCCCTCCATTTAAACAGTAGAGATTGGAGACTGATCTCCCAGCAGGAAAAAAAAACATCTCCAAGTGCATTTTCCTATATAGAAGATCTCTCCATCTTGAAGAACAGTTATTTTTGTTCCAAACTAAAGTGAAGCCCTCTCACGTGCACGTGGAGGCCACAGCAATACCGGTATCAAGGAAAGACACTATTCTTTTGCACCTTTGCGATCAAACCACATGGAAGTTTAAATTCCAATACAAGTATGGAAAGCACCACAAACACTACATATAGAATATACAGGAGTATTATGTATATTTACACGCATAAGTTTAGAGGAAGTAATTTATTCCAAAGCATGTAACAGGGATAAAGACCAAAAAATATGCTTCTCATTATACCACTGAATAATCAGTTCACGGTTTCTCTCATGAGGGAAATGTGAAGTGATGTAATCCTTCATGAACACAAACATATTTTTGTGGCTAAAAGGATTCCTTTCTTCCACACACAATCTTATACTACTGGTAGGTTTAAACCATGATGGGGTAACTTGACAATCACCATAAATATATTTTATACTATTTTGTGCTCAGTTTAAAGTATTAGTAACAAAGCAAAGCTATCAGTGGTAATCTGCTAGGTCAAGGGTTCTCAAACTTCATTGCACTGAGACCCCCTCTGACAACAAAAATTACTACATGACCCCAGGAGGAGGGACCAAGGCTTTAAGCCCGCCCGAGCCCCACGGCCCCGGGTGAGGGGGCCAAAACCCAAGGGCTTCGGCCCCAGCCCCAGCAAGTCTAATGCCAGCCCTGGCAACCCCATTAAAACAGGATTGGGACCCACTTTGGGGTCCCGACCCACAGTTTGAGAACCACTGTGCTAGGTTGTGTTCACATGATGGTAGAAAGAGTTTTCTTTACAAAAGAGTGGATTTATTCAAAAGTCTTCAAATATGAAAAAGCCAAAGCCTTTCAAGATACCAAACGACTGCTATTACACTAATAAAAGCCAATGAATTTTCAGTAAAAGCAACATGGAGCCTCAGGGCTCAGTTAATAATTGTAACAAAAAAGTCTACACTATCAGGTATGGAGGGCCCAAGCCTGCAGAGGGTGTCCAGCACTTAATTCCCAAATGCCTTTGCAGGATTAGGCAGTGTGCAGATATAAGTGGAGATGAACTGGTGTAAAAACTGTTAAGAAGCTCAAACTATTGGCTGTTAAACTTGGATATACTTTGTTTCTGAAATACCAATCTCTTAAATGAAACACTATCAGTTGCTTGTACAGCTCAGATCTGTGCTATTTCTTTAAACACTTGTTCGCCAAATTCTGGAGTCTTTGTTCTTCCTTAAACTAAATGTTTTTTTTTTAAATGCCAGAGATCAGCCCTTAGGAGCAAGCTGCATTCATCAGCATTCATATGAAACAGAAAAAACAAATTTGTTTAAGAACATTTATTTCAGTTTCAATATATAAAGGGAGTCCTTTAAGACAACTTTAGATACACTTAGTCTTTGATGGATCAAACAGCACTAGCAGAATAGAGTTTTTTCCAGTGGGGTATAAATTCTTTTGCAGACTCTGATAGGAGCGCGTATACACATCCAAAACGTTAAAAAGGCAACAACAGAAGCAAATGTAAATATAGAAAAGCTAACTTGTAAGTACTACACATTTTTAAAAAGACTTTTACCCCCCCCAGAGCATTAGAAGTAAATAAAAGTCAATTGTATCATGGTATCTGAACAAAATACAACACTGTAAAAAGTTAGCAATGTATTGTATTAAGTACACACACACTCGCTATGGGATGTACAACAAAACCTATGAAGACTATCCCTACTCAGCAATAAAAAATTGGCTTCCACAAGGTTTCTGGTTTAGGCAGAAAAGATATCCATTACCTGTAAATATTAACAATTTAATACACGATGGTTGAACTTCATATCAATAGAGACAGAATATCTATTAGCCCTATATTAGTTAAATGGTTAAAAATATACTAACTATCCACCATTCAAGAAAAATAAACACAAGGTGGGACAAAGATTCACAAACAAGGAAAGCATATGTGTAGTAGTTATTTTAAATGTCCTGCCCTTAGTAAGCTTCCATTTTCTAAACCGAATGTAGTACATTTTCTAAACCTATTGTAGTACAAGATAACAATACATAGCCATCCATGCAAAAAACCCACACCTCCCAAACAACTTTTAATTCACAGGATTGATAACACACCCACAAACTGAAATTTTTGCAAAAAATTGACCCTTGCCAGACTCTGCTGTGCACACCACTCCTTTATCCATACGGAGACAGAAGAGAATTGTCTGCTTCTCTTTTTCCAAAATAATTTTACAATTTACATTTATTTAAATTGTTACAATTTACAATAATTCTCTATGTTACACTGAAAGAATATTGTAAAAATACTCGTAAAAGCACTAAGTTGTGAGTCCTTCCCTTTCACCATTAGATCATTTAGACAGATTTTCAAGGTTTATATTTATGAAAGCACGTATTCCTGGGCAATAACCTGCATGACGGTAAACATTTTAAAATATTGTTTTGCATTAAAATATTCAAGAAAAACAAGTAATGCTAAGATTAGCTTCCACAAAATTGATAATCACTTTATACTATATTATATATTAGTTAAGTTGCAAAATATTGATAGTTATGAACCACTGAAGCTATTCCACAGTGAGTGACTTCTTAAACAGGTACTCAGATATATCCTGCCACATTCTCTTGCCCTCCTCAATGAGTATGCAAAACCTGTTTTGAAGTTCCTATGCCAAGCCTTTTTAGGAGGTATGACAAACCAGAAAGTTAGTATGACAAACCAGAAAGTTCAGGCTGGAGTCCGGGCTCTAGGACACTGCAAGGTTTGAGCCTGTACATCTACACCACCCCCTAGCCCAAGCCCGAGTCAGCTGGCATGGGCCAGGCACAAGTTTTTAATTGAAGCATAGACATACTCTCAGAATGCCATACCTGACTGGTCATCCAGCTTTTCTGCAATCTAAATATAAGGAAAACCAAGTAAATTTTGCAACTTGGAATGTTTGCATGCTCTGACAGAGATGACAGAACTGAACGTAGAACTGCAACACTCAGAGTATTGGCACGGTACAATATAGATATTGAAGCACTCAGTGAGACAAGACTTGCTGGTGAGTTGCAGCCAGAAGAAGAGGGTGCATCTTTTATTGGACTCGCATATCTGAGGATAAATGCAGATGCTTTGGTGTGGGGTTTGCCACTTGCTTTTTGATTGCCTGCAAATTTGAGTCACTGCCCAATGGTGTCAACGACAGACCTATGCTTCTCCACACTGGCCTTTGTGAAAGCTCAATATGCTTCTATCAACACATGCACTAAAAATGATTAATCCAGATGAGGATAAGGAGGACTTCTATCAAACCCCTGATAGCGTCATCACAGCAGTCCCATGTAATAAGCTGACCACTTTAGGTGATTTCCATGCTAGGGTTGGTCATGACTGCATCCTGGGGCGATGTGATAGGTTGTCATGGAGTTGGTAACAAGAACTCTAATGGCTTCTTACTACTTTCCAAATGTACCAAGTACAACCTAGTCATCACTAGTGTTTCAACAGGCCAACAAAGTATAAGACGACCTGGACGCGCCTTCATTCAAAATAGTTACGCTATTCTATGGCAAAGAGAGCTCCATGATGTCCCCATATCAATATTTCAAGCCTTGAAAACTATGACACTTAATTCCAACAAAAACTCATGGAAGCATTTCCCTCAGTGACAGAAGCCTCAGTGGATGTAGGGCTAGCCTGGAAACATTTTTGGGACTTGACATATAATATGGCCGCTGAAGTTCTTCGCTTTGTTTAAAGGGAAACATCAGGACTACTTTGATGAGAATGACCCTGAAATATGTCAACTCTTGATCTCACCGCATGCTACCCAACGAGCCTACGTAGTGGACAAGGATTCAGTAGCTAGGAAGGCTGCATATCATTGAGCAAAACAGATGGTTCAGACCGACTTCAGCAAATGGAAATCCGGTGGTGAGGTGTGGCAGGGTACTGGCTGAGAAGCCTTTAATCAGCTCCTGCCACTCCAGCCCCAATCAAGGGGAATGGATTGGGGCTGGGTGAGTAGCCCGGTGCCTGCCTGCCAGTCTTATTAGCCCAGAGCTATAAAGGCTGTGAGAAAGCCAGAGAAGGGGGGAAGAGGGAAAGAGAAAGGTCAGGCACAGAAGGAAGTGGGAGCCTCCTAGTCTGTTGCTGGTCAGGCCTGTTGTAGGCAAAGTAGCTGTGAAGCCTGTATATAGTTGGGAACTGGTGGTGGGAAACCTTCTGAGAATAAAGAGCTCGGGTGTTGCACCAGATTGAAGTGTCCCTGACTCATTGTAGAGGGAGGCCCAGGGGCCGAATACCCAGGGGCGCAGTGTGAACCTTGTTACATGGCGTTACAACTGGCAGCAGACTGCAAAGACAGCAAAAAGCCTTTTTGCTGTATATCAGTGGTTGTCAACCGGGGATCCGCGAGCCCTTTCAAGGGGTCCATGGGGCCCCACGGCTGAAGTCCTGATCCCCAGCGCCCCCAATGGGGCTGAAGCCAGGAGATGCGGGGCTGAAGCCCCAATCCCTGGTGCCCCCCACGGGACTGAAGCCAGGAGGCGCAGGGCTGAAGCTCTGATCCTCGGCACCCCCTCGCGGGGCTGAAGCTGGGAGGCGTGGGGCTGAAGCTCGGATCCCCAGCACACACACACACACACCCCCCCACGGGGCTGAAGCCCCATCCCTGGCACCCACCATGAGGCTGAAGCTGGGAGGCATAGGGCTGAAGCCCCGATTCCCGGCACACCCCATGGGGCTGAAGCCTGGAGCCCAGAGCCCTGGTGCTCCCTGTGGGCCAGAAGTCCTGAGCCCATGGGCAGAGTTGGGGACATGGAGGGCATTCCCCCCCCAAACCTGCAGCGCAAGATCACGGCAGTCCCAAGGGCATCACCACACCTTCCTTCCTCCTCCCCCCCCCCCGAATCTCCTCTCCCGGCCCCCTTGTCCAGGTGGGAGGTGGGAAGCCGGAGCCGGACATTGTGGGACAGCTGCTGCTCTGGCTGGTGCCATGGAGCAGACAGCAGCAGCGTTCCTTCCTCTCCTGCTGGTGCCCCAGGTTGATGCTGGTCCTCAGCTCCCAGCCCCCTTTGCTACCACAGATGCACTGGTAAGAGTCCCCCGGGGTGGGGAGACTCGGCTCCGTGGCTGGCAGACCCCTCCGAGAACAGGGACCACAGGGGAGTCCTCCCAGCACACCGCCCCTAATACCCATCTCCCTACACCCTGAGCTATGCCCTCCCTGAACCCTAAGCTGCCCCCTGCCTGAACACAGCCTCTAGTACCCCTCTCCCTACACCCATAGTCAACCCCTGGGCACACAGCCCCAGCTACCCCCTCCCTGCAAGTTGAGCTACCCCCTGTCTGCACATAGCCCCTAGCTACCCCCTCCCAGCACCCTAAGCTGTTTTCAAACTTTTTGAGTTATAACTTTTGGTTGCACCCCACCCCCCAACCCAGACAGGCTGGGTGGCCTACTGAGGTTAGTCAGGGGGTGGAGGTGGAGGTGGCACTCCCTCCCTGGACCCCACCAGGCAGAGGTGGCTTGAGCCCCGCTGGCCCCCGGCCCCCAAATAGAAGTCAAACTACACCTACACTGCACTTTCGTCACTAAAACTTTTGTTGGTCAGGGATGTGAAAAAACACCCACCCCAACAGACAAAAGTTTTACAGATGAAAAGCACTGGTGTGGACAGTGCTTAGTCGGTGGGAGATGCTCTCCTGCTGACTAAGCTACTGCCCCTCATTGGGGGTGGTTTTATTTTGTCAGCAGGAGAGTTCTCTTCTGCTGACAAAAAGCAGCTACACTGTGTACTTACAGCGGCACTACTGTAGTGGCACAGGTGTACTGCTGTAAGGTGTGCAGTATAGACATACCCTCAGTGTGGATTTAGGTCTGCACAGGGCATTATAAACATGATCTTCCCAGCCTGTCAGCTTCAGAAAAAGAGCATCCAAATAGAGCTTAATACAAATTGCAAGTAAAAACTTAATCACCTAGTAAAAAGTTAAGCTACATAATTGCTTAAATAAATATGCATGAATATAAATATCTTCCTGGTTAGCAAAAAGCAGCATAAAATTTATTGTAAAGGCTATATTTAGTAGCAAATCAAATGTTTTAATGATTACCAACCAATGAGAATTAACTTTTCTTTAGAGGAATAAGTACAAATGCAAACATTATTAAAATTGATTATTTAAATTAAAGTTTCCTGCTTGCTGACAAATTATTATTAAAATCAGGGATTTAAATTGCTTTGATTTATCCACCCTCCTACCAAGACCATGAAGGTCACTAACATTTCTCCATAACAATCACCTTTTCAGAATCTGTTATAGTAAGGAGCAATACAAGCTACTCATTCCAAGAAGCTTTGATATACAGATCCCAAAACAAGGCCACTATGATCTTTCAAGATCCTCACACTGTACACTAACAACTTTGCTTCAGCTGTATCTAGACTCAAACTGACTAACCCTTCAGTTTACAGCTCAAAGGACAGAGACTGCATCCCGGGGCTACCTCAGCAAGTCTCTTAACCTTTGTGCTCTGCTATCTCAAAGTTATGATATGTTTCAGGGCTGCACATTAAATAAAAATCTTGTGCTGGCACGAATTTATTTAGATGTTGGCAGGGGAGGATGACCTATGCAAGGGGTCCAGTTCTCCTGACACCTAGTTTTACAAAAGAATTATACAGCAGAACCCAGTTTATTCTGATCTAATTGGGACCAGGACCAGACCGGATAATTAAAAATCCAGATAAACCAGAGAATGTGAAAATGCCACAGGAGAGATCACCTGCTTCTGGCCCTGGAGTCCTGGTTGTCCAGTTAATGGAGGGTCAAACAGATTCAAACAGAAAAAAAATGTTTGGGGAAAAAAATTCAGTTACAAAAAAGATCCTTTCCACCTTCCCTCCTCATTTCCAGGAATGTATCCTTAGCCTTCTCCAAAAACACTGCCAAGTGGCATTTAATGGAAAAGACAAGTGTGTGGGTTTGAAGTGGTACAAATGAATCGACTTTTCTTTTGCTTTGAATGAGAGAGGTAGAACAAAATAGGCTCCCCACAATAGAAGGTATCACTATGATGGGCACATTAAAAATGCCTTTTATAGGTTTAACATTATCTCCTTAACATGGCTAGATCCATCCCCCACCTCACCACTGGCGTGCAACCTTCAGCTGGACAGCTCTGCGCTTGCAGAAATGGGGGGGCATGTACTCCCCCATGACTCTCCTGTTTGGGGGGGGCAATCCCCCGCAAAACCGCACACATCGTCGCCCCCCCCCCCCCCCCCCCCCCCCCCCCCCCCCCCCCCCCCCCCCCCCCCCCCCCNTGCTTCCTTGCCGTTTTCTGCAGGGAAGCACAGGAATTCTGCGGGCGCGCAGTCCCGCAGAATCCCCCTGCGAGCAATCCTTTAGAAAAAACATTAACTCTTGATTTAAAAATAGTCAGTGATGGAAAATCTACCACAACCATTGGTAAGTTGTTCCAGTGGTTACTCACTCTCGATTTTAAGTCTTATTTCCAGTGTGAATTTCTCTAGCTTCAAATCCTTCAATTATTATCATGACTCTTTTCTGAACCCTCTCCAATTTATCAATATCCTGCTTGAATAATGGACACCAGAACTGACACAGTATTCCAACAGTGGTCACACCAGTGCCAAATACAGAAGTAATACAATCCCTCTACTCCTATTCAAGATCCCTGTTTACGCATCCAAGGATTGCCAGCATCGCACCAGGAGCACACGTTCAGCTAAGTATCCACCATGACCCCCAGACCATTTTAATCGAACCTGGTCCACTCTTCAGGTCTGTGAAAAATCCACACCCTTGGGTGCCGTAGCTATGCCAACTTAACCCCCAACATAGATACAGCAAGGTCGATAAAAGAATGCTTCTGTCGACCTAACTACCGTTGCTTGGGGAGGTGAAGTTGCTACAGTGATGGAAAATCCCCTTCTGTTGCTGTAGTCTGCGTCTACATTACAGGCTTACAGAGGCATAATTCTGGAACCGTACCTCTGCCACTGGAGCACCCGTGGTATGGATGTGGCCTAGGTAACTTTACTCTCCCATCCAGCTACAGAATAGTATGTGTTCTCTTCTGAAGGCTGCATCTCACTAATATTGCTCTCTAGCTTGGTGGCTTCCTTACATGCTGCATTGTTTGAATTGCTGCTTACCTTCTTACTGGGGGGTGGGGGATGGGGCAGAGGGCAGGGAAGGGCTTTCTCCAAGACTGACAGCATTTGGTGGACCATCACATGATGAGTCTTCTGGCCTTATTTCCTAAGAATTCACTCCTACACATCAGTCCTATTACACTATATCTTCTCATCTCAGTTGGAAAAATCTTGAAGAACTTCCAGATATAGAATTACTGCCACACTTGAAAAAAAGCATTCAAACTATTTTCAGGACTGTAGCCTATGTAACACTGCATCCAACTCTAAACACCAAGCATCACTCCAGTTTTTTTTAAACAAACATATGCACCAAGAAAACCCACAGTTTGGTGAAGATTTTAGTCCTCTTTCATGTAGCAAACAACCCTGACCAATGACAATGACATTCTAGAATGACAAATATATTTAAAGAGATCCTCTGAGGATATTAGCAATATGAATATACCCTGAAGCATTTTCAAACCAGGAATGTAGTTCTTTAGAAAGTACATTACAGGGAAACCACTAGCCTCAAAATGACAGTGTGTTTTAGTGTACCCTTCCTCTCAACACCACACCTAAGATTGTGGTTGTTTATAGCCTGCAAAATCCTATTAAAGCATTCTTTCACCTAGATCATAATCCAGAGTTTGACACTGGAATATACAACCATGGATGCCCAACCCTAAAGAATAGGAAAGTAGAAGTGAATTAGAGAAAGTATATATTTGTGAGTATTGTATTTATGTACACACAGCTACATACAGAACAGTGAGTAGAGAGAGAAAAGTGTAAGTTTGTTCTGGTAGATTTTTTTTAAAAAAGCTTGATCGTATTTAAAGTTGGCTGATTAAATACTGATCTATTTAAATGAAAGCACGAAGGCTCAAATACAAGGCAACTTGAAATATTACATCCTTTACTCAAAGAGTGATTAACTCAACTAGTATTCTGATAGTGAATACATGCAAAAGCTGGAGGAGTTCTTTAAAAGTTTGATAAAAAGTCCATTCACTTAAAATCAGTGTTACAGTCAAAACTTCAAAGTTTACATTTAGCCATCTCCTGCTTTTAAGTACTATGCATTAGGGAAGTAGTACAGCAAGACACGGTTTAAACAAACTGTCATTAAGATGCAAAAAGCCATGTAAGAAAAATCATACTAGACTTACATTTTTGTTCCATGTCTCTCATCTCTTCCGGGGGAATTTTCAGCTTATCAATGTGCTCACGTAAGACACTGGCCCATTTTTGTAGAGATTCCATAACAGTCCATGGTCTAGACATATCTGCCACAAAAACTACTAAGGTCTCTTGCAGGTTTTCTGCAGAAACAGCAAACTTCAAGAGCCCTTTATGATACAGGTCTCCATCTAGAATCCAAACATTACAGCGAGTCTGATCTGAAAAGGAAAAGGGGAAATTATACCTCAAACTAACGTGCCTTTTGCTACAGCCACATTAGCCCATCAGTAAGTAGCAAACCAACATGGTATTACAGTGCCAAATTGAAGATGAGTAGAAGCTAGCTACCAGCAAGTCTAGCCTGTTCGCATTTAACATAATGAGTGTATGTGTAACGCCCATCCCTTAGGGAAAAAGAGCACCAACAAAGCAACCTGGCACCGTCCCTGTAAAATGAGTTGTTGCTTTCTGTAAGAATCTTGGTTTTAACTTAGCGGCAAAGAGGTATGAACATCTGTATTCTCTTGCTTTTCCTAAGTACACATTTCATTTTTATAAAAGGATACTTTCTGCTTAGTGTTACACAATCATTCACTTAATATATTATACAGCACAGCTGAATTTGGCATATGTATTCATACCTGGACTCCAAGTATGTCATGAGATCATTACAGTTGTGCCTATAATTAAGGCTTCACTGTGTTAGGTGCTAGTATATTTAGCCAGAATCCTGCAAAGTATTGCAAGTCTAGCATGAGAGGTTAAAATACACATTTATAATAAATTTGAAAATGCAGGTATCAAAGTAATCAGTTTATGAACAAGTCCAACTGGAATTGCAATATAATTTAACCCCTACTCCACCTGTACATCTAATCTTTTATGCAAACCAATATTCTGCCAAGAACACAGAAGTATCTAATATTAGCAATCATTGGTCTCCACTCTTGTAGCAAGATGTGTTTTCATGACAATACTTAAATGCAACATGTGAGAATTCGAACTTTCTACTGAAGATCTGTATGTATTGTAAATTCAGTAGATATTTTAAGTCACACACCCCCTTTTGCCCCAATGTAATCTGCCTGCGCCTCCCCAGCAGCTGACAGGAGCTGAGGCTGTGGGCGGGGCCAGAGCAGAGCTGGGAGTAGAGTGGCGCTCCCTCACCGCCTGCTATGAGGGCTGGCTCAGGCCCCACCACATTCTCCCAAAACATTCCTCCACATTCCTCCAACATTCCTTAGGGGGGCATGCCCCACAGTTTGGTACCATTGTTCTAAAATGACTTCACATTTTGTTTTTTAAAACTCAGTTGGTGCAAGCTGCACTTTAAATAATCTAAAGTATAGCAAATGTGGCCATCCTCACATGGTTAAGCCAATGAGACACACCTGAGAGTTCATCAGCACACTTTAGAAAGGTGAAGAGGATAAAAGACGGAGCACACGGAGAACATATACAGTTAAAAATATTACCACTTTTTTTAACTGTGATTTTAAAAATTAAGAACTCAGGAAACAGTCAAAAGTTGATTTACTGCTTGACTTTGGTTCAGTTAAGTTATCCAAGTACCATCAACCCAGAAAATAGGTCAACGGTTATGCTTTTAATTAGATTAAAGATGTCTCGTCTCCCATCTGTGCTTCCTAGTAGTATCCACTTACTTTAAACAGTTACTCATCACAGTAACTGTGGTTCTTAGGGAGCTTTGTTGATGCATATTCCCACTTGAACCGATCATGCTTCTGGGACTTCTAGAAATCTGTGCCCCTTGGGGCCACAGAAGTACTCTCACAGCACTGAATGTTTGGAGCTGAAATTATAGAAAGGCCAAGCAGTCCTACTGCCTCAGTCCCTTCTGTTAAACCCAAAAGTCCTATGAGAATACAGAGGGGAAGTCAGGCTGAGTAATGTTAAGCAACCATTTTCTATTTTTTAGAAGTGTCATCTGCATTTCCAGTTGTGGAAGTCTAGCAAATAGTACAAGCCCCAGGAAGGTGGGCTGAGAATTTTTAATAAAAACATGAATTGCAAAATTACTTTTTGAAAGTTAAGATGACCAACTTGTTCTAGATACCAGTCGAGTGGTTTTGTATACATTCCAGTTAGTAACCCCACAGAAACGTTTAAATCGATGCTGACTTAACTATGGTACCATGAGCTCTAAGACTCTAAATAATAGATCATGTCTCATTGCACAGCCTAATCCACTGAGCACATGCCTAAGAAAAAATGGCTTTATACTGATTCCAAATGGCTACACAGTCTTATTTATCTGCTAAATGCCTTAGACCCATCCAAACAGCAGCTCAAAGCCATCTTAGCATCCAGTATATGGAGGCTAGTTTACCTAAGTAAAATCAAGTTGCTGGGAAGAACACTCAAAGTCTAATTTGTGTCAAACTTGGACACCCTTTCAGTTTAATGAGATGAAGATGCAGAACAAAATTTGTTCTGTGTTCAGTGGGATGATCAGTAGCAAAGCCTGCAACTCATATTTCTTTCAGGTGTAACTACTTTATAAACAAGTAGTATAAAGAGCATTCTTGCCAGGGTTTGAATAGTGTGCCTATCAACTTTATCAGCATCATGGCAACATCCCACCAGTCAGAACCTATTCCATGATAGGAAGATGTTAACTAGATCTTTCAGGAAAGTTGTGACAATGAGATGACTGAATAAAGAATCAAACATTTAGCACATCATACACTGAGATGCAGACAGGTGCAACTTGTTAAGATAAAAGGAGGGCAAATGTATTTAGGGTACAATAAATAAAAAATAAATGATGCATGGAGGCAGAATATAGAAACAGATTGCAGATAGTAGGATAACTGAGAAAGCCATCTATGGTGAATTGTTACTCCAAAGGGGAAAAGGCTCTCTCATTGCAGCTGAATCTCCTGCATTTACATGTGGCGTATCAGGTCAAAAGGTAGTCAATCACCCATGAAGTGAAGCAGCTCCAAAATGGGATGCAAGACAAGATCATCATCCTGAGATGGCAGCTCCAATGACACCAATAGGAGCCTCCATTTCTGCTTTGATGAGAGGTATGTGTACTAACAGCATCTGTCTCATGCTGGAGCAACTAGCCCAACCAGCACACATCTGTGATGCAATCTTGCCCAGAATTGCTCTGCAGTTAAGACTACTAATCTCTGTTACAAACAGCAATGCAACCATAGAAGAATGGTCCTATTAGATTTAACCATGTCTGCCATGGTCAGAATCTGCTTATATTGCCCCTGCAGTGTGAAGCAGTCTGGTAGCATGCTCTTTCTACATGTTGTTATCTGTAGTGTAATACACTGTGCATCAATCCCACACAGCCTTTGTCTCCTGCCACTTCACCGCTTGCTGATGTAATATTCTGCTGTCTTGTCCATTATCACTTAACAACGCTGCCCTTGATCAGTGGCAGAAAATATTTTAAAAGCCAGTAAATAAATATGCTGTAACAGAACTATATGGAGCTCATCTTCCACACGTTCCACTGATTACATCAGCTTTTGACAATGTGCTCCCCCCTACCTAGATGAGATGTATTGGTGGTGATTACACAGCCAGGGAAAATAAACTGAAATGAACTCCATCACAATCCCTAGGAACTCTCACCATTAGAGGGTCTGGTAAACTTTCAAAGGAATACAAGGCTTCCAGGTCATTCACACTGAGTGAATTTTGCTGACAACCAATGTTCAGATGAGCTGAAGTGTCATGTATGTGGAACAAACGACATTAGCTTCAGGTACAGGCTCACTGACCTTGGAGGATCCTCTTGCTTGCCAAGTGTCCCTGAACCTCTTTTATGGACTAAATCCCTTGGCCTAGGTAGAGTAGGGGATAACACGCTATGAAGGAGATTCTTCAGGTAGAAATACAGTAGTGGATTTGTTCTAATATGTCTGGAGGCCTACAGATCAAAATAGTGTGCATGTAATGTTGAACGACTAATACCTGGCAATAACTGGCCTGAATTGGCCAGTTATCCAAGAAAAGGACTACATGAATAACTTGGCACCCAAGACAGATGTCAGTCACTCCCAAGAATTGGACAGAAATCTCTGATGTGGTAGAATGGACAAAAGGTAAGAACAACAGCTCCAAGGTAAGTCTCTAGGGCCTAACAATCTATAGCTATTCTACTTGAAGTTGCAAGAAAATTAACTAAATGCTCAAATGGGATTTTAGAGGGAGGGAAGAGGAAAGCAAAGGGTGAAAGAAGGAAAGTAAGAGTTTATCTGGCTTTGGACTCGTGAGCAATCAAGTTTATCATCTTGCTTCTAAAGACTAAATTAGGTAGGGAGGGAAGATGAGCCAGTTCTCTGCCCAACATATTTTGCTTTTTCCTCCCAAGATTAAGACTTTTCTGGACCCAAGTCTGGAAACATGAAGATACCAGATAATGGTCTCTAGAACCAAAGAAAGATGAAAAGGCCATTCTCTTCTTGCTTCAATGAAAAAGTTCCAGGGACCTAATGTTGACTTGGTGCCCTTCATTTTCCTCCAGCATCTTGTTGGTCTTGAGGAATCCTCTCTTTTGACACAGGCCTGAGTCCCTGATAAAAGGCAGATGACCTGACTCAGACGTACCATCTTATACAGTACCATCAATATCTTTTCTAAGTCAAAGTCTGAAACACCGTAAGCTGCTCATTAGATGTTATTCAACACTGCATTCTTCTCACTCCCCGTTCCTTTGCTCTCTTTTTCTGCTCCTCAGAAAGGCGGACGACTAAAGAGGATGTCTCTCCAAAGAAGAAAGTGGTACTTTGCCAGTTACCCAGGACTATAAGAGACTGAGGAGGGAGGAGAGACTGTTGCAGATCACAAATTCCTTCCCTCTTCCTCTGAAGGAGGCAATCAGTCAGGAATAATGGCCAATAGAAGAGGCAATACTGCAGATGTTAGTATCCATTTGAATGGCAGAGGAGATAGCACTTCACTGCTTTGGGAGAGGCAGATGGGTAAGTTGCAGCAGGTTTTATGTCTGATTAATTATCTCCAGACCCCCAGGCGTAAGGAGGACCACCTCTGCCAGCAAGACCACACAGCCTATGGGTCAAATATAGTATGACAGCCTGAAGACTTCTTTAGCTGTCTATGGATTCAAGGAGTATGACTCATAAGGCATCTTTGGCAAGGAAAGTACCGAGTCTCTGCTGACTATCCATGTGAGCATGAGGTGTGTCAGTCCTACACACAACCAGCAATGTGGCCAATGCACTTCTCCTAAAGTATTCTATTTTCAGGGGCACAGAAGAGCAACACCATTATCACTTTCATCTAGAGAGCTCAAAGCATTTACAAACAATGGTTGATATCAATATTCTCACTTTATAGATAAAGACACTGAGGCACAGAGAGGTAAAGTGACTTGTGCAAGATCAAACAGCAGGTCTGTGGCACAACACCAAGCTCTCCTGACTTTTAGACCAGTGCTCTACTTCCTGGACCATGCTGACTCTTTTAGTTAACTTGTCTTTTGCCTCCAGTGTGCTGGAGAACAGTTGCAATGAAACCAGCAACAAGTTCTGGGAAGTGGGAGAGGAGGAAAAAAGAGGAAAGACAAGCCCCAGTTTGGAGACAAGGAAATATTGGTTCTGTCAGTGGCTTAAGATCTCCTTTTCACTCACCTAACCATGCTTACTGGAATTTCTCCATTATGTAGACGATGGCAACAACCTAACCAAAGACACAAGATACAGAAGACTGTAACCTACATATAACTTAGTTTAAAAAGTTTTGGCTACAATAAGAAGTCATGAAATCCATATTTAAGATCCTGGTTGCCCTTGGATGTGTTAAGAATCCTTCGTGTAGCTCAAGACTTGGTATGCACCTTTATTTGAATGTAGGCAGGATAAATAATGTACTAGTAAATCAACATCAGCAAAATGTCATCCTGCAAGTAAATGGATCCTCTGAGAACAAGTTGTTCTAATGTATTTTTCCTTAAAGAGCCCAGACTGTGAGAAGGACAGAGAAAGACAATACTCTACATGTGAAATGCATTTTTCTTTTATGAGCCATATCAATTTCTTACAACGTATACAACAAGGGAATGCTCAAACAGCTACTTCACTGTAATCCAAAGATACACTAGGGACACCCATAATGATTATGAAGATGTGTCAACTACTCAATTTCAGCAAAAGACTACATGTGAAAGCATGTAACTTACCATCTCTGTCTTCATCATGAATATTTAGGTACAAATATTCCAATCCTCTTCCTTTCTTGCTGTGCTCTGCTCCTTGTACTTTAGTCATAAGTGTTGTTTTACCTGAACCGTCATCACCTGCCAATAAGTTTGTACAGCAAAAAGATACATTCAGAAGTTTATTCATTACTGGAAAGATTTTCTAAGCAAACTTAAGAGGTTACAATTTTTTGTAAAGGGGGTCTTGTGTTTCCCCCTTCCTCAAGTTTTGGGGCTAAATTTGTCAATTTATAGGTTGACAAGTGAGAAGAGCAGCTGCACTGTTCAAAAACATATTCCATTAGTTTGAATATAGAGTCTAACAGCATGAGGCTAGCCAGTTCACTAGTCTGGGGACAGGGACATCACATAGCACCTCATGAATTTAAGATATAGATAAACTTACTTTAACATCAATTGATATACACCTCTACCCCGATATAATGCTGTCCTCGGGAGCCAAAAATTCTTACCGCGTTATAGGTGAAACCGCGTTATATCGAACTTGCTTTGATCCACCGGAGTGCGCAGCCCCCCCCGAGCGCTGGTTTACCGCGTTATATCCGAATTCATGTTATATCGGGTCGCGTTATATCGGGGTAGAGGTGTATCTGATATTCTACCTCTTAATTCCCAATATAAGCAAAGCCAGTTCCAGAGCAACTTTTCAAGTTCCACCCAACCTGGGGATCCCATACTTACTACATTTCTGCTGCCTGAAAGAAAAGATAAAAATTATGATCACCCATGATGGGCCAATTCTACTCCCACAAAATGGCCTTGTCTACCCATTTAAAGTTATTTAAAAAACACATTAAGTTAAACCAGTGCAAATGCAGATCTATATTTGCCCTGTTATATTGGGTTAGCTTGCACGTATACATTTACCACTGCAAGCTAAACTGATATAAGCCAGGTTTAAAGTCAAATTAAGTGCATCAACTCATGGTTTTGTCCATACAAAGTTTTGAATCAATTTTGTTAAATCATTTAACTCCGCCTCCCTCCCCAACCCCCCAAAAAACCCAGTTTTGTGTGTGAACCATGCGTTATTATTTCTAAGAAATCAATCCTCTCCACTGCTTGAAGATACTACTCACCAAAAACAAGAATGTTTTTGCCTGATGGTAACTTAGACCTGGACCGGGTAGAAACTTCACTCAGTATTGAGGACCTATGGGGACAGCACCACTTGTTAGTTTGCCAGCAGGGCACCCAAAAAGAAAGATCAGGTAAATGTCAGATCCAAAGCCCTTATGAGCAGATATTTAAGCAGACCTGTCAAATGTCATCCATTCAGAAAAGATCTCTACCAGCTATGAGATCTCTAAATAAAAATATTCAAGACAGATACCTCACTCAGATAATCTGAAAGGCAACTACCAGAGCTGCTCACTTTTATGACAAAGAATGTTGCAGTGCCTCAATGACACATTTAACAGCAAATCGTTTTTTACAAACTTGAACCTCTAATGAAGAGGCCTGTTAATTGTAAGAAGACCTAAAGCTATGACTGCTGACTGCCTGACTGGTACTAACCTATGGTGAAGGCCTTACTCTGTTGCCTTTAACACCAGGAGATGAAATCAGACACATCACTTAGTGGTGAAAGCAAAGGGCTGGGAGACCCCAGAGCATCTCCAGCTCTGCCATGATTTCCTATGTGACTACACGCAAGTCATTCTCTACACCCCATGTCCCCACCCAGGAAGTGCAGAAGCGCTGTGGCCAGGGCTGCCGAGGGGCTTCAGTCCCTGAAATCCCTAGGGCGCAGGGAGAGTCCCCGAGGGGGGCCAGGCCAGGAAAAGCGGGTGCGAGCCCACGCGCGGCGCCCAGATACCCAATCCCTCCTCCCACCCACCCACCCGGGTAGCGCAGGCCCCGCCACTGCGCCCCAGCTCTGCTTCCAAGCCGCGGGTCAGCTCCGGCTGGGAGGCGGCTGGGAGGAGGAGATATTCGCCTGTCCGCTGCAGGGGTGCTGGGGGCCCAAGCTGCATTAGTCATCAAGAGCTGGCAGGCAGCCGGGCCCTACAGCCGCGGCCAGGCTGCCACCCCGCTCCCCGGGCGTCCGGGAGGAGACCCAGCCCCAGCCCGCCCCGACCCACTGGGGGGAACCGCAGCCCCGCCCGACACTCGGGAGCAGCCGAGGCCAGCCCCCGGCCCAGCTCACCACAGGTTCTGCCCTTCCTCCTCCTCGCTAAGGAGCTCGGCGGCGCCGGCCGCCTCCGGCCCCAGCAACTTCTTCTCCACCAGCACCGGCGCCATCTTGCCAACAGCAGCCACGGCCACCACAAAGAGTGACCTCACCCGGGCCCGCCGAGGACCCGCCTGACGGGGCTGTCCCGCCGCCGCCTGCCACCCGGGAGACACCGCGCCCGCTCCCCGCACAAACCCTCGGCACAGCAGCCCGACAGAGTCCTCAAGGCGGGGCCTGTGGGGCCCCCGGACCGCGCGCCGCTTCGGTCAGGCAGCCACGCGGGCAGCTATGAGTTCAGCGGCTGGGAAGAGCCGCCGCCTAGTGTCCCAGGGAGCAGCGCCCCCTAGCGTCCGCAGGGCTCTCAGACAACTGGATGCCAGTCCGAAAACAAAGCAGTGGAATTCTGAGACATCCATCTTTATCTCTTTTTACTGTGCTCCTTACCACGGATTCTGCGATGTTGCTAAGGACGTGGGAAATTAGTGGTTCTTAGGCTTTTCCTTGCCCCAGTTGTTGCTGGTGAATGAGTGCTGGAAGAGGCCATTTACTTCTGCTCACCCCAACTTCCAGTTGCTGACGAGGAGTGAGGTTGAGAGGAAGAGCTTTGCTTTTTCTCTCCCCAATCCTTGCTCTCAGCTGCTAAGTGAGAAAGAAGAAGTTACTCACCTTGTGCAGTAACTATGGTTCTTCAAGATGTGTGTCCCTATGGGTGCTCCACTGTAGGTGCGTCTGCATCCCTGCACTGCTGATCGGAGAACTTCGGTAGCAGTGTCCATTGGGCCTGCACATGCGGCGTCTTTCCTCATGCTGCGCCTGGAGGCTAGCCAGCACGCGGCGGCTAACAGTCCTCAGTTCCTTTTCTACCACAGAGTCATAAACAAGAACTCTGAAGTAGAGGGGAGAAGGGCAGGTTGTGTAGCACTCATAGGGACATACATCTTGAAGAACCATTGTTACTGCACACAGGGAAAGAGGAGGTTACCTTAGGAATGAACTTTGGATGTGGCCTGAGTGTAACCTCATCTGGGAAGAATATTATGTAAGGGGGATGCGCCATCAGAGCTGCTATTTCCCCTATTCTTCTAGCCGAGGTAATTGCTAGCAGAAAGGCCATTTTCCTTGATAGGTATGTCAGCAAACTGGTGACATAAATTCAAACATAGATTCGAATGGGGGCCTGGTCAGCCTTTTCAGTACCAGGTTTAGGTCCCACAAGGGGTAGGAAGTCGAGTTTGAGGGAAGTGGTTTGTTATACCCTTAAGGAACCTTTTGATAGTTGGGTGTGATAGTACTGAGTACCCCCCTATAGGCTGGTGAAATGCTGTGATAGGTGCTAGGTGTACCCTGAGAGAGCTCAGGGATAACCCAGATTTTTTAAGGGTCACAGCATATTCCAGAATATGTGGGAGATTTGCTGACACGGGAGAGATTGGTTGGGACGTGCACCAAATCTGAAACCTGGACCACTGCTGCAGATAAGTGCATCACATGGAGGGCTTTCTACTGTGTAATAGAACTTCTTGTACTTCCCTTGAGCATGAGCTTTCTACGTGCTGGAGCCACCTCGGAGCCATGCTTTGAGGCGGAGAATCCCCAAGTTGAGATGTATGGTATGCCCTTTGTCCTGTGAGAGGAGGTGCGGAGTGGTCAAAAGGAAGATCGTCGGGCACATCACGAGCTGCATCAGGTAAGGGTATCAGGTCTGTCTTGGCCAAATAGGAGCAATCAGGATTACGTGAGCTTCGTCCCTCTTTATCTTTAGCAGGACCTGCAGCAGAAGAGGAAACAGAGGGAAGGTGTAAACGTCTTTGTCCCAGGGGGAAAAGAGAGCATCACCCAGAAAGTGCTGTCCCACCCCTGCTTTGGAGCAGTATTGTGGACACTTCTGGTTCTGGTAAGTGGCGAACAGATCTGAGGAAGGTGTTCCCCAGTGTGAGAACAAGTTGTGAAGTCAGGTGCATCTCCCACTCATGGTTGTGTGGGAATTTGAAACTGAGCTTGTCCGCTATCGACTTCTGTGTGCCCGGGAGGTAAGCCGCAGACAAGGTGACATTGTGAGAGATGCACCAGTCCATAGCTTCATCACTTCTGCACATAGGGAGGGCGACCTGGCCCCTCCTTAGAGGTTGATGTAGTACATGGAGGCTATGTTGCCTGTTATGATCTTCATCTGTGATCCTGCTATCAGTGGAAGGAAATGAGTGCAGGCATTCCTGACCGCTCTCAATTTGAGGAGATTGATGTGTAGTGATATCTCCACAAGACCATTTGCCTTGTGTTGTGAGTCCGTTTAAATGCGTGCCCCATCCTATGAGCGATGCATGGGTGGTAAGGAGCGATGATGGTGACGCCTGCAAGAAGGGAATCCCTTTGCATGCTATGGCTGGGTTATTCCACCAATCCAGGGAGTTTTTGACCCGTATCAGCAGTACTGGGAGGTATGGATGCCAGATTGTGGTCTCGGTGCCGGCAGTGCAGAGGATATCAAGAGAGATGGTGATCGCTTTCAGCTATCTCTGGGCTCACTGAGGGGACTTCCCACTTTCTTTTTTGACCTGTGAGAGGAGTCCCCGTACCGTTTCTTTGACCCACTATCCTACCAAGTTGAAGGTTGAGGGGGGAGACTCACAGCTGCCGGAGGACTGGGGTAGGAGAGCTACCTCCATAAAGATAATTTTGTATTGAAGCTCTCTGTCCTTGCAGGGTCTTTGGCAGAGATGCTGGCAGAGGGAGCACTTCTGCTGGATGTGGCCCTCACCAAGGCAGCAGATGCAGTGGTAGTGCTTGTCCGTGACCAGGATCACCTCATTACAAGTGCAACACTTCCTGAAGCCTGAAGAGCTGAGCATACTCTTGTCTGGGGGTTCCCCTCCCACTGGGAGTTGACAAAAGTCCTTTCTTCTTCTTCTTTTCCCCCTGGCAATGGCCAAATAAACAGTAAAATGGGGAAAAGAAACAAAAGAGGCTTCAAAGGAACCTAAAAATTAGCAATTGTAAAAGAGTTAACAATCCGCAAATGGACAGCTAAATCTCTGTCTCTAGCCAGGGGTGGTTGAAAAGGAACTGGTATAGCAGAAGGAGAGACTGCGCATGTGCGGGTCCAATGGACACTGCTACTGAAGTTCTCCGATCAGCAGCGTAAGGACTCAAACACATCTACAGTGGAGCACCCACAGGGACACTACTTGAAGAACATTGGTGTGGCCAGCAATAATACTATTACTGTGAATGTGGGAGGAGAAAGGAGGTTTATATATAAATTCCTGGGCCATAGTTACCAAGAGAGAGGTGCGAGCAGGAATATTGTCCACACCTTTGCTTACTGGTCATGGCCACAGCCATGGTTCTTCTTCTGGAGGGGTAAGGGTGGGGTGCCAGGAACTAAAAGACCAATATGTAGGTATATGAGGCTTCAAACGGTATCCTGGAGGAAGCGTACAAAACAGCTAAAGGCACTTGATGGTAACAGTTTCTGTGTTATCCTATTGGCAGTTGGTGAGACATTGATTTCAGGGATAGAGGCTAGAAGGAGGCCATAGTGTGTGATATCCCATACACTGCAGGAGTTTTGTGAGAAATGTCTAACAACCTTTTTCAATCCAGTCACTTGAAGTCTTGATGATAGCATCCTCACTGCAGTACTATATAAATGTATCCTTTCTCCTCTCTGAGAGATTAAGCAGTTTGACTTAATAGAGACAAGAAAATAGAATAACTTTCTCATAGAAATTTTAAAAAGTAAACAAGGAAACTAAATCATGCCAAGCCAATCAAATTTCCTTCTTTGATGGGGTTACGGACCTAGTAGATGGGGGGGGAGGAGTAGACATGATATATCTTGATTTTAGTAAGGCTTTTGACACAAACCTACATGACATTCTCATAAGCAAACAAGATAAATGTTATCTAGATTAATTTCTATAAGGTGGATGCACAATCTGTTGAATTACTATAAGAGCAATTATCAATGGTTCAGTATGAAACTGGAGTCCCACAGGGGTGAGTCCTGCATCCAGTACTATTCAATATTTTCATGAATGGCTTGGATAACAGAGTGGAGAGTATGATTATAAAATTTACAGATGGGAGAGATTGTATGCACATTGGAGAACAGGAGTAGAATTCAAAGTGGCCTTGAGAAATTGGAGAATTGGTCTGAGTTCAACAAGATGACATTCAATAAAGACAAATGCAAAGTACTCCACTTAGGAAGGAAAAATCAAATGCACAGTTGTAAATGGGCAATAACTGGCTAGACAGTAGTACTTGCTGAAAAGAATCTGGAGGTTATAGTGGATCACAAATTGAATGAGTTATCAATGTAATGCAATTGCAAAAAGGATAATATTCTGGTGTATATGAACAGGAGTGTTGTACATAAGACACAGGAGGTAATTGTCCTGGTCTACTCGGCACTGGTGAGGCCTCAGCTGGCATACTGTGTCCAATTCTGGATGCCAAGCATATCATTATAACAAGTGGAAGAATGGGGTTTCCTTTTTATTACAGGAAAACACTTTCAGTTTATTTGCATGTTAGGTACAAGTTGTGTGATCATAGTTATAAATTATTTCATACTGTAATTTTAAACCTATAAAATGTACATGATGTTTTGAAACACTGGGGTAGGGAGAAGAGGAACTATTGTCTTGGTGCTTAATGAAATAATTAAAAACAATTTACTTGATTTAAACTAGATGTACAACTCATTTACTCATCTTCCCAAATAGCCCCACTGAAGAGGACACCATTGTCCTTGGATCAAATTAGTGGCAAAGTTTATAATTTAATATGTTGGTGAAGTAATGTTAGTCTCTAGTCACTTCAAGACTTTAAATCTCACTAATGTAATTCCCATTTCTATGTGTGAGAAGAAGAGAGGGATGTTTAAATATTTGTCTTCTTCAGCCATTAGTCTGCATTAGAAGCGTGTTATTATTATGATCCCCTGACAGTGTAATTCTTTCCCCTCTTCATATATACTAATTGTAGCCTAATCAATTCTCATATAACAGATTAGGTTTCTCCACTTGCAGTTTATTTGGGTAGGGCTCAATCTTTAATAGAAAGAAGCCTGACAAGATTCTCCTTAAAAGGGCCAAATTCTGTCCTCATGTGTATGCCACTCCCAGTGACTAACTTTGTCTCTGATCGGCCCTGATCTAAGTGCTTAACCTTACTAGCATGAACAAGGGTGCTGGAACAATTTGTGTAGTGGGGATGCTGAGAGCCATTGAACCAAACTGTGAACCTTGTGTATGATGGAAACCACTTCAAGCCAGGGGGTGCAGCAGTACCCCAGCACCTCTGAGCATGAGTAGCATCACTGAGCGGAGTATTAATAGTAGTAAAGTTAAGCATGTTCATAAGTGTATGCAAGACCTGGGTCTTTGAGGGTATGTCTCTCAAAGAACACCTTTTGTAAGTTTTTGAAGAAAGATGCTTATGATGCATCGATTCAGCTGATACAAAGCAGTTACTGTATAAAAATGAAATATTAAACTTATCAATGAAAAATGAGGTTACTAATACTTTCAAAGCATTCTATAAATATGACATAATCAGAGAAAATAGTGGGTCTACACAGATTTCTGAATGTCATATGGTAATCTGTTCAATTGTAAGCAGAAGTCAAATTAGATAGTAGTTGCATTCTAATAATTTAGTGTAACATTTAACTAATTTTACATGGTACTCTGGACAGCTCCCCAGCCAAGGCTAACAGACAAGGACTATTATAGCTGAACTCACCAGGGACACACCTAATCTTCTGTACAAAAAGTTCTGACCTTCTCTTAGGCTCTCTATGTAGAACAATCTAAACAATATATTAATTTTACTAATTGACTTCAATTTTGCTAATTATCAGTATAGGACTTTCTCAGCAGTCACGCTAAACGCTTATACACTTAGTAGTGCCCATTTATATGGTTAGTCTTTTGTGGCATAAATTTAAACAGCTCTGAAATAGGACTCTTGTATGTAACAAAAGATACGTTACAAAGCTTGTCTAACCCACAACCCTATCTTTCTCTAAACCTCCCATCTGTTGTTTCTAGACTCTGTAGGATGTGGAACTCTGCTACATTTGTTGCTCTGACTTCCCGGCAGCTTATTTTTTTTTACATGCAATGGTTTTATTAGCTTTTGTAATTTTCAAAAAAGTTTTTCCTTGAGTATTTAGACTAATTTTTCACACTGCTAAAAGTTTCCATTGACTTCATCAATTCCTTCAATACACAGAACCTTACACACATTAAAGTTTACATACATCATTTGGAATTAAAGCATAAATTAGTTGGGGACCTGGTGTCACTATTCATAATTTTGCAGCAAAAATGCATCTACAGTAGAACCTCAGCGTTATGGAGACCTTGGGAATGGAGGTTATCTGTAACTCTGAAATGTTCTGTAACTCTGAAGAAGAGGTTACGGACTTCAGTCACTTGGGGGCTTGGGGCTACAGTCGCAGGGTAGGTGGGGGGTCAGGGCTCTGGGCGGGGGGCGAGGCGGAGTTGGGGCTTCTAACCCTTAGGGTGCCAGGGCTCCAGGCAAGGGACACAGGGGCTCAGCGCTTTAGACCCGGGGGAGTGCTGGGGCTCAAGGCTTCAGTCCCACAGCTCTGCTCCAAGTTTCAGTACCACGGGGGGCGCCGGAGCTCAGGGCTCCCCACAGCTCCACTCCTGGCTTCAGGGGGGAGGGCGTGCCAGGGCTCGGGGCTTTAGCTACGGGGGAAGTGCTGGGGCTGAAACTGGTGCTCCCCTTGCAGCTAAAACCCCGAGCCGTGGCACCCCCCACGGGGCTGAAGCCAGGAACAGAGCCGCGACACGTCGGGCAGACGTGATCACCACAAGAAAGGCCACCTTCCACGAGAGGTGCGACCAGGAACATGTGGCCAGTGGCTCTAAGGGGGGCCCCGTGAGTCGAGACAAGACCAGGTGGAGGTCCCATTGTGGCACAGGGGGTCTAGCATACGGGGACGAATGGACTAGGCCCTTCAGGAAGGTCATAGGGTGGGAGAAGACCGAGTGCCCTTGCACCGGTGGGTGAAAAGCCGATATGGCTGTGAGGTGTACCCTGACTGAGGCTGGTGCCAGACCGTGAATCCTAAGGGACAAAAGGTAGTCCAGGACGAACTGGAGAGGAGCGGCAGAGGGGGAAACTCCCCGCTCACTCGCCCACCTGGCAAATCTGGACCACTTTGCCACTTACGTTCGACGCGTGGACGGCTTCCTGCTTTCCAGGAGGACTCGCCTAACCTGCTCCGAACACCTGTTCTCCTCGTCTAGCCATGGAGCAGCCACGCTGTCAGGTGGAGCGCGGCCAGGTTGGGATGGAGGAGGCGTCCCCCGTCCTGGGAGAGGAGGTCCGGGCGGAGCCGCCACGAGGCGTAGGAGGGGCCCGTACCAATGCTGGCGGGGCCACGCTGGGGCTATGAGAATGACCCTCGCCTTGTCCACTTTTACTTTCTCCAGGACCTTGGGGATGAGGGGGAGCAGGGGGAAGGCATATAGGAGCTGGCCCGACCAGCTCATGAGGAACGCGTCTGAGATCGTGTCCTTCCCCATCCCGCCACTGGCGCAGAACCGTGGGCAGCGGCGGTTCTTGCGGGTTGCGAACAGGTCGATCTGGGGAGCTCCCCACTCTAGGAAGATCCGGTGGGCGACCTCCGAGTGGAGCGACCACTTGTACTGGGGGGAGAAGACCCAGCTGAGGCGGTCCGCTTGCGTCTTGCGGACGCCCAGGAGGTGAGCTGCCCTCAGGGATATATCATGGGCTATAGAGAACTCCCATAAGGCCAGGGCTTCCCGGCAGAGGGCTAGGGAACGAGTCCCGCCTTGCTTGTAGATATAGTACATGGCAGCGGTGTTGTCCGTGAGGACTCTGACCACCCTGCCACGGAGGTGCGTGAGAAATGCCATACACGCCAGACGTATCGCCCTGAGCTCCCTGACATTTATGTGCAGGGGCAAGTCCGGGGTCGACCACGTCCCCTGGGTCTGCACGTCTCCCATGTGGGCTCCGCAGCCTATGTCCGAAGCATCGGACATCAGGTCTATGGAGGGGTTGGCCTCCCTGAAGGGAACCCCTTGTAGCATATTGCTCGGGAGGGACCACCACCGAAGGGAAGCCAATACTGGGGACGGGATTGTGAGGACCTTGTCCAGGCCGTCCCGGGCTTGGGAGAATTGGGAGGCTAGCTAGAGTTGGAGGGGCTTCATCCGGAGTCTGGCATGGCGGACCACGTACGTTGCAGGCCGCCATGTGACCCAGGAGCCGGAGGCACGCCCTGGCTGTGGTCACCGTGAACGTGGAGACCGAGGTAATGAGATCTCTTAGGGTCTCGAACCTGTCCAGGGGAAGAGAGGCCATAGCCTTGGAGGAGTCCAGGAGAGCCCCAATGAACTCTATACGCTGGACCGGCACTAGGGTAGATTTGGTCTCGTTTACTACCAGGCCTAGGTTTTTGCAGGTGGCCAGGAGTAGCCGCACGTAGAACTCTACTTCTGGACGAGACTCACCCTTGAGGAGCCAGTCATCCAGGTAAGGAAAGATTTGTACCCCTTGTTTCCTGAGGTAGGCCGCCGCCACTGCCATGCATTTTGTGAACACCTTGGGGGCTGTGGACAGGCCAAAGGGGAGGACCGCAAACGGGTAGTGCCCCGTCCCCACCATGAATCTGAGGAAGCGTCGGTGCCCCTCGAAAATGTGGACGTGGAAATAAGCGTCCTGGAGGTCCAGGGCAGCGTACCAGTCCCCCGGGTCTAGAGAGGGGATGATAGAAGCCTGGAACACCATGCGGAACTTGGAACAGGTTAGGAACCTGTTCAGGTCGCGCAGGTCCAGGATGGGTCTGAGACCCTCTTCCGCCTTGGGGATGAGGAAATAACGGGAGTAAGAACCCTTGCCCTGGAACTGCGTCGGGACATGTTCCACCGCCCCGAGGCTGAGTAGCCGATCCACGTCCTGGTCCAGGAGGCGGACGTGCTCGGGATCCCCCAGGCCCATGATGGGGGGCGGGTGGCTTGGTGGACGAGAAATGAACTGCAAAACGTATCCCTTGGAAATGGTACTGAGGACCCACTGGTCCGATGTTATGCGGGACCAAGCCCTGAGGAAGGCAGACAATCGGTTGCAGAACACAAACTTTATTGGTCAGGGGGGTCTCCCTGGCAACAGGCCCGGTGCCCCCCTGCAGATAGTCAAAACCGCCGCTTTCTCTGCCTCTTGCCCTTAGGGGGACCAGACTGCTGGGTAGAGCGGGACTGCCTCTGAGACCAGCGTTTCTGGTCTCTAGGCCTTTTATACGGGGGCTCATATCTGCTCCTAGCAGGTTGAGCCACCGGGACCGATTTGGCCTTGTCCTTCGTCGGAGGGACGTAGAGGCCCAATGTCTGCAGGGTGGTGTGGGAGTCTTTCATCCCATGCAGTCTGACGTCCGTCTGGTCCGCAAAGAGTGCCTTGCTATCGAACAAGAGGTCCTGCATCAGAGATTGGGCCTCCGTTGACAGACCTGATAACAGGAGCCACGACGCCCGGCGCATGGAGATTGCGGAAGCCATGGAGCGAGCCGCCGTGTCAGCTGCATCCGACGCCGCCTGCAGGGCTGCCTTAGCCGCCGCCGACCCCTCTTCCACCAGAGCCTTGAAGTCCTTCCTGTCCTTGTCCGGGAGAAGGGGCTCGAATTTAGGCAAGGACTCCCACAGGTTAAAGTCATACCTGCTGAGTAAGGCCTGGTGGTTGGCAACCCTCAGCTGAAAACTAGCTGACGAATAAATCTTTCTGCCAAAGGAGTCGAGTCTCCTGGCGTCTTTGTTCTTAGGGGTGGGCGTGGATTGGCCCTGGCGCTCCCTGTGGTTCACCGATTCCACCACAAGTGAGTTAGGTGCCGGGTGGGAGTAAAGGTACTCGTGACCTTTCGCCGGCACAAAGTACTTTCTTTCGGCCTTCTTGGAGATTGGAGCCAAGGAGGTGGGAGTTTGTCACATGGAGCTGGTGATGTTGGCAACACCTTGGTGTAGTGGCAGGGCCACACGGCCCGGTGCCGAGGGAGATAAAACATTGAAGAGGGAGTCGGACGGTCCCTCCATCTGCTCGGCTTGTAGCTGAAGGCTGGATGCCACCCGCTTCAGCAAGTCCTGGTGCGCCTTGAAGTCCTCCTGTGGGACCAAGGGCGGAGGTGCCACAATTGCGTCGTCCGGTGCCGGAGACGTGATACGCGCGGAGTCGGGCACCGCGGTCGGTGCCGGGGCATCGAGACACAGGTCGGAGTTCAGACATAGGTCCGCCGAGCCCTGGCCCATCAACTTGTCCCATGGGCGGCCCGACGAGGCTGATGGAGCCTGGGATGCTCCGGCGACCGAACAGGCCCCGGGCTGGGCCGGTACCTGCTGCCACGGAGCCCACTTGCACCATTGTCCCTGCCACGGGGTACCGTACCCCTGGCCTTGCTGGGTACCTAATGGCACCACGTGTCCCGGTGGGGCAGCGCAGCCCGAGGATGGGAAGGGGGGGACCGAGGCCGAGGTGACCGAAGAGCGTTCGGTGCCACGGGAGCAATGGGAAGGATGCCTGCGCCGGCGTGTCCCTCGCGATCTGGACCTCGAAGACGAGGAACAGTACCCCCTCGATACAGTACCGCTAGAGAAGAGAAGGCTGCAGCGAAGCTGGAACACAAAGTTCCGACTACCTTCACTGGCGGCAAGAAGGAACTGAAGGTGGGGGGAGAGCGCGGCTCCACTTATAGCGCACTATAGAGGCGCCACTCCAATGGTCACAGTGGTGCTCCCCCACTACGGGTACTGCTAAGGGAAAAACTTCCGGCACCGGTGCACGTGGCGAGCACGCACACCTACTGTGGAATACACAGGAGCAATCACTTGAAGAACTCTAGTGTTCATATCTTTGAGGTTCTACCAGGGGCGTAGCCACAGGTGGGCCATGGCCCATCCACTTAGCATCCAGGCCCACCCAAATCTGAGCAGGGGTGTAGTGGTGCCACAGTGGCCCGGAGCGTCACTTGGGCACGTGAAATCCAGGACTGAGCTATGTGCGTGCCCTTCCGAAAGCTATGCTCCGGCAGCTCTGCCTTGCCATTTTCTGAGCCGCCCCATATGCATGCCCAACTCAGCAGGTGAAGCTCTGTGTCTGGGGGCACCAGGGCCAGGAAGAGGGCCTGGTGTTGGGGGAGAAGCTGAACTAGCACAGTCTGTTATTGCCCACCCACCCGAAAGTTGGGGCCCTGCGTTCTACTGTATTAACAAATTTGTCATTGTTAAGGAATACACCATTTTATAGCTGTGAAGGGGTTGACTCACTGTTAGCACCTCCTTGTGGCCAGGCATAGCATAGCAGCTCTCTTCCCATTGGGGATTTCCTGCTGATGGTTGCCCCACCTCTGTGGTGTTCTGCATCTTCCTGTGACTCGGCCCTCCGGCCAGGTCACTTTAAAGTCTTTTCCTTTCCAGGGTAATCCATGAACAAAAAGAAGGGGGAATTAATGCAAATAAACAGAGCTCATAGGAAATGGAGGGGAATTATTCCCTCTCAAGGTGCATCAGAATCTGGCTCTCCCTTCTCTCAAGAAAGGGCCATTGCGGAGCACTCATCTGAGGAACTCCTACCTTCAGTCAGCCCTTTCCTCAGGAGTTGAGGGTCTGTTCTCTTACTGGTGCCAACAGGTATGCTTCTTTGCTTCTCTTTTAAGCTCCTCCTCTATGCATGTGCATGTATTGCAGGTGTGGTATGAAACTGCCTGAGCCCAGAGCAGCTCTTTAGTCCCTTGTTGTCCAGAGTGGGGTTTGTATACCCCATCACAATAGCCTGCTGTTCTTGGTCTGCCTGAAGTCTTGTAGTGCATTATATAAGATCACAACAAGCGTGGCTGCTTAAGTCTAACACTAAATTATTTACTCTTATTGATTTGTTACATCTTACATGTGACTCAGAACAATATTACAGAAAAGGACAGATTCTCCTGTTACATGAGTAACCTAATTGATGTCAGTGGAGTTACTGTTCCAGAACCTCTGCTGGTGTAAATGAGCATAGCATAATGGATCATTGTATTTACAAAGTTAAAGAATTTAGACTCAACACACACAATTAGGTTAGTGATAACAGTCATGTTAGTGGGCATATAGAAAGTAGATTAAACTGGGACAGGCATACATGTAGCAAGAGTTTCTTTAGAGTCAATTTAAAATATTGGCCTAAAAGTCCCCCAGAGAAGTGCACTAAGTGTATGTAATTCTTTGCAGGATTGTGGGCAGAAATTGAAGTTGCTAAATGGGGCATTAGGTAACTGTCACACTCTCTTTGGGGTTCTCAACATTGAGGATGGAATTTGAAAATAAACTGTCATACATTGTAGGTACTGTTTTATATCTAACTACTTGATTTTATGTATGTTATGACAAGTTCTATCAAAATACTACTATAGAGAAGGTAAATTTATTTTCCTATGGAAACACAATGTATTGTTAGATGTATTATCTGCTGTTCAGCTGTGGTATACAATGGCTTTATTCATGTGCAGTTCTAGCTCTATCATCAGATTTTATGACAGAGTGAATGAAATACAAAATACACTTCAACCCACATGTCACCTCTTGGTATTAAAAACCTCATCCTTTTTTAAACAGCTAGATAAATGTGGATCCTATTCATTCTTCTTTCTTGTTCAGATGATCAAAGAACTAGTATGAGTTACTGAGGTATGTCTACACTGAATTAGACACCCACAACAGACCTATACCAGTTGACTAGGGCTCATGCTAAAAGGCTTTTTAATGGAGGTTTAGACATTCAGGCTTGGGCAGGAGCCTGGGTTCAAGTCTCTGTGAGGTGATAGGGTCTGAGCTCAGGCTGCAGCCTGAGCCTGAACATCTACATTGTAATTAAACAGCCTCTTAGCCCAAGTCAACTGCAGGTGTCTAACTGCAGTGCAGATATACCCAAACTGACTCACCAGCTGATGCACCACCTTGTGGCTTGGTGCAGTGTTATAGGGCTTTCTCTTTATGTAGCTCCACTGGCTGGCCATTCAGGTCTGCTGCTATCCACCTGGTTTTGTGACTCAGCACTCCAGCCAGGTCGTGTTTAGTCTCACCACTTTCAAGGAAAACCAGAGTTCAACTCAACAGTACTGCCATGACTCTACATCAGGTCATCAGCCCAGATCCAAGCTCAGTAGTCCTTCTGATCCTTTTATCGGGGGTCTTCATGCTAGCCTCCGTGGTGAGGCCGTACAGGAATCCAGTCCCTCCCTCCACTCTGGATTCCAAGCTCAGGGAGCCTGTAACAAGGGGTTGTTTGTCTGATCAGATCTCTTGCTTCTTTTGTGGACTGCTTCCTATGTCAGCCCACCTTATCAGGGGGTTTGCTCTAGGGCTAGGCCTCTAGTCCCAATTTCCAAGGTGACAAAGGAATGAAAACTAAATTAACAGAAATAAAAACTAGCCCCAGCCCTTCTGTCCTGCAAGGGTCTTTCAACCACTGTATTACTGCTCCACATTTGCAGGAAACCTAAGATAGCTTGGCTCTCTCGTTTGCTTATTTCTGGGAGTTGAGAGTGAGACATCAGTCCAACCTCCCAGGGCTGGGGCCTGCTGATCAGGGCTTCTCCTGGCATTCCCAACACTATTACTACCGTGTCTAAAGGGCATACAAGAACACTAGCTTAAAGTACCCACTGCTCTTCAGAGTAAAGGAAGAATGGCTACTAACACAAAAAAATGGAAATTAAATGAACATCCAAAACAGAATTAGTTTGATAGTAAGCTCCTAAAGACAGGGTCCATAACTGAGCTTTATAAAGGACTGCATATAAGTAATGTTCTAAAAATAAAAATGGCTACATCCTGCTTTCCTATTCATTCTGGTATAGGTGTACATGATAGTTGGGCTCCTTCAACTTTAGCAGCTTTCAATATTAGTTCTATATACACACACAGCAGGGTAGTTTGTGACACAGGCACCAACTTTCCTTGGCGCTGGTGGGTGCTCGCACCCCCCGCCTCCGGCCCCACCCCCACCCCATCTCCTCCCTGCCCCTATTAGACCCCTCCCCAAATCCCCGCCCCGGACCCGCCTATTCTCCGTGCGCGCCGCATTCCTCCTCCTCCCCCTCCCTCCCACCGCTTGCCGCGTGAAACAACTGTTCCGCGGCGCAAGCGCTGGGAGGGACGGGGGAGAAGCAGGACTCGGCGGCACGCTCAGGGAAGGAGGCGGAGGTGATCTGGGGCGGGGGGGCAGGTTGGGGAGCTGCCGGTGGATGCAGAGCACCCACTAATTTTTCCCCATGGGTGCTCCAGCCCCAGAGCACCCACAGAGTCGGCGCCTATAGTTTGTGATATAAAACACACTTAAAGCATTTTAAATAAACTTGAGCATTTCAGAGTACTAAGCCCAAGTGCAATAACATCTATAAGTGTGATATAAAATAGAGAAAAAGGTAGAAATGGCTATATCTTAAAGATAATGATGTGCTCTTGTTCCATCTCAGAGACAGTGGAATAGAAAAAATAGCAAGAAAATAAAAACGGAGCCAACAAAAATATTTTAAAATGTATCAGTATGTGGCATAAAATATCAATTTAGCAATGTTAAACTTTTGTACAAAAATGAAAGAGGATAAAATGATCTGTAATATAGTTTTAGCAAGTGAGATATTTAAAGCAAGTACAAATATTCCAGTTAAGCACTGGAAGGTCAAGTTAAATATTGCATGCAAATAGTTTTGTTCTGGGTTTTTTTTGGGTGTGCCTCTGTAGTAAAGTTAAAGCATTTTCATTTTACTGGTATACATTTTATTTAATGAATGTATATTAGCATTCTGAAAATACCTATCAAAATACATTTCACTTAAGTCTACATCAGAGCCTAGCCCTATACAAATCACAAATCTGAAGTGAAATATGTAGAGTGCATATTAACAGTACTTAACTCATTTACACTATAATTCTGTCCTTTAAACTTCCAAATTCTTTAGCAGAATATAAAATACTTTAGAAAGATGTTACAGATCTTCTTTATTTTCATTCCTCTGTAAAATTAAAAAGAAAAAAGTAAATGTCAAGACAAATTGGTATTTTCATACACTAAATTGTGATACAAGATCTAGTACACATTATAGAACAGGGTTAAGAGGAAGAATACCTGATAGTTGTTCAAAATATGCTACAAATATTAGCTAATCAATTATAATCCTTCATACCCCTGCATAAGGGGTAAATAAAAATTATCTTCATTTTACAGATAGAGAAAACTGATATACACATAGAGAAACTTGCCCCAGGCCAAACAAGTCATTGTCAGAGAGAAATTAGAACTCAGGAATTCCTGGCTTCTAGTCCCTAGTCAATATGGTGGACTATCCTAGGGATCTTGTGTGAAATTATCACTTATTCTGGCCCTTGTATTCTGAGTAATGGGGCTGAATGACGCGAAGGAGTTCTAAAAGTCCTAGATGTAGTTCTCTCCCAGCACAGGGCTTGAAGAAGACAGTCACAGTGAGCAACAGGCTGCTCCAGCTTAGGCAGCCTACTAGGGCTGTTTTACGGCATGGCTTCACTTGCAGATGTAAAGCGCTTTGAATTAAACCAGCCTTCGTAGAGCACAGTAGGGAAAGCGCTGCAATCTGTCCACACTGACAGCTGCCAGCGCACTGGCGTGGCCACATTAGCAGCTCTTGCAATGGCCACAGAGAGTAGAGCATTGTGGTAGCTATCCCAGCATGCAAGTGGCTGCAACGTGCTTTTCAAATGAGGGGGGTGGGATGGAGTGTGACAGGGAGTGTGTTGTGTGTATGTGGGGGGAGAGAGAGTGGGTTTTTGGGGGGCTGAGAGTATGTCAGCATGCTGTCTTGTAAGACAGCAGCAGACCCCCCTCTCGCCCTTGCCTCTCTCTCTCACACACAGCATTCCACAGTAATGGTTGCTTTGTCTCGGAGCAGATAAGCATGCCGGCTGTCAGAAATGGAGCTTTCAAAGGGCATATCGGCATGCCTGCAGTGATTCCAAAACAATGACAAGAGTGGCCACTTGACTTAAGGGGATTATGGGACTTTCCGGAGGCTGATCAGAGCGCAGTAATGCAACACCTCGTTCACACTGACACCCGGACATTTCAGCCAATGCGCACCAAGTGTTAATCTTCTTGCCGAGGTGGAGTACCAGGAGCGCTCTAGTCCTGGAGTCAGAGCGCTCTACATGCCTTGCCAGTGTGGACGGGTAGTGAGCTAGGGTGCCCGGGGCTGCTTTAATGTGCTCTAACTCGCAAGTGTAGCCAAGCCCTCAGTTACAAGAGGGAGCAGCCAGAACTGGGAGGACACAAAAGGTGGCTTACAGTCACTTTAGCCCTTTTTCCCCCTGGGCTGCAACTTCTGTGACGTGCCTCAAAGGCACAGCACAAAATCTCACACTTTTGTCATTTCACAGCAAAACTGAAAATGCAATTAGACGTTACAATTCAAATCAGTTTTTAACTTTAGCATAAAGAGATTATTAGAAAATTAAATTTCCCTTACATGTGTCTGTAACTTGCGGTATTTTTTAGCAAGATCAACGTTTGTCCGTCCTTTCTGAAATGGGTAGGACCACAAAATTGAATTCCAGTGATGGCCCATTTTTCTTACGCCACTCAAAAGATAGTTTACTTCTTCTGTTGTAAAATCTTTCCGGATTCTTCGTTTACTCTTTTTTAAAGCTCTTGCATATGTGTCCAATGAAAGACTTTCAGTGCTCTGTAAGTATTTATTTTGACTTATTTAAAAATTATGTAAAAGTACATAGCATTGAAGTGGAAAAAATAAGTAATTAAGAATACCATTTAACATAATTATTAAATGTTAGTTCTTATATTATAGAGGCCTACAGAATAACAGGAGAGGTTACTTATCCTGTACAATAACTGTGCCCCATGCACTTTTGAGCAGAGATTTGGTAGCTGCACCTGGTCTGCACATACACCCTAACTATTCTTGTGCCCCATACCCAGGATCAGGGCCGGCTCCAGGCACCAGCGAAGGAAGCAGGTGCTTGGGCGGCCAATGGAAAGGGGCGGCACGTCCGGGTCCTCGGCGGCAATTCGGCGGCGGGTCCCTCAGTCCCCCTCTTCCTCTTTGAGCTGCCGCCAAAGAGGAAGAGAGGGAGCGAAGGACCCGCCGCCGAATTGCTGCTGAAGAAGGAAGCAGCGCAATTGAGCTGCCGCCAAAGTGCCGCCGATTGGCTTTATCTTTTTTTTTTCCCCCTGCTTCGCCGCTTGGGGCGGCAAAAAAGCTGGAGCCGGCCCTGCCAAGGATATATAGGGCAGTGTTGGGTGAACCACCCTCAGTTCCTTCTCTACCACAAAGTCCCTTCAAGGCAAGACTCTGATGCAAAGGAAAAGGAGGACGGATAGTGGAGCATCCACAGGGATATTACTCAAAGAATTCCAGTTACTGTATAGGGTAAGCAATCTCTCCTTCAAGTTATGTCCCTATGGGTGCTCCACTTCAGCTGATTCCTAAGCAGTACTCCCTGAAGGAGGTGGAAGCTTCAGAACCTGATCTAAGATGGTCTGCAGAACTGCAGTACAAAGATAGCATCTGTCCTGGAGGCATGCAGTAAGGCATAGTGTTTTGAGAAGGTGTGAATCAAAGCCTCAGTAGCAGCTTTGCATATTTCTGTAATGGGCACATTCTTCAACATGGAAATGGAAGTAGATTGAGATCTGGTGGTATGGGCTATAACCCTAGGAACGGGATGATTAGAGAGGATAAGAGAGGATACAACTGGAAAATCTTTGGGTGGAAACAGATATCCCTTTAACTCTGGCAGCAAAAGAGACAAACAGTCTGGGTGGGGTCCTAAGGGTTTGGTCCTGTCCAGATAAAAGGCCAACACACCCCTAATGGCTAAGGTGTGGAGGGCAGCTTCCTTCACAGATTGCACAGAAATTGCTAAATTAGCCCAATATCGTGATTTTTCCAATAAAGGGGAGATGGAAGTGAGAATCTGAACCTGGTCTCATGTTTGGTGAGGCTCATAGCCCTCCTGAACTGCTGCCTTGACAGCAGAATAGTCAATGCATGTGCAGTGTCTCTCAGAGACCTCTTACCTCCTTAGGCTCTGTGATTTACTGCCTATTAATAAAACCAGAGGCGGTGGCGGGAACTATGGCAGGGAGACGATTTCTGAAGAGCCCTGTCCCATCCTCCCTCCTCTGACCACATTTACCTGCCTAGTGTGCCCCCTCACCGGGGGAGCACCCAAGTCCCAGCTGCCCCATCTTGACTCAACCACCTGTCAGCCCCAGCCCCCCACTCTGTGGCCACTGGGACCAGGTACTGGGCAGAAGGGGAGACTCAGGGGTGGTTAAAGAAGAGTGAAGGGCTGAAAAAAAATTAGTACTTGTCATAAACAGATAGTTAAGGGTTAATGCCTCTTTTACCTGTAAAGGGTTAAAAAGTTCACCTAGCCTAGCTGACACCTGACCAAAGGAACCAATGGGGGGACAAGATGTTTCAAAAGGAAGGAGGGAAGTTCCCTTTGTCTGGAGTCAGTTTCAGTTCTGGCCGGAGAGGAAAAGGAATCAGGAATCAAACAGGGTAGTGAGTATTTAGTGAAGAAATTAGCTTATGTTTATTTTCTTTTGTAACTTGTCTTGGGCATTATAGGTATAATCAAATTGGCTATTTTTTGATGTACTAAGGGTTTTGCCCAGGGGAACATCCTTTGTGTTTTAAATTTGTTGTCTGTGAGATCAGCTTGTATGCTATCTCCCAGAGGTTTTTCTTTTACCTTTCTTTTCCTTAATTAAAAGCCTTCTTTTTAAATACCTGATTGATTTTTCCTTGTTTTAAGATCCAAGGGGTTAGATCTGGGCTCACCAGGAATTGGTGGGGGAGTCTCTCAAAACTACCCAGGGAAGGGTTATAGTACTTGGGAGGGAAAGGTTTTTGGGGGAGAAGACAGAGTTTCCCAAATGACTCCAATATTTGGGTGGTGGCAGCATACTGATCTAAGCTGGTAATTAAGCTTATGAGTTCCCATGCAGGTCCCCACATTTGTACCCTAAAGTTCGGAGTGGGGGTGAAACCTATAACAGTACTAAATACATCCCTAGTATTAGTGGGTGTAACTGCACTGACAATCAATGGAGATGCACCTGTTTACACTAGGGTTCAACTTGGTCATTCATCCTGGTGCTGGGTTCCTGTTACAAGTGACTACACTAATAACAATAAAGACATTTTAAAAAACCACACAGGTATTGACTTTATTTGGATTTTTATGCAAATATGTGAGGGTATTACCTGGCCTCATAACTTACCTCATCTTCATCAAATGAATATTTATTTTTCTCATTCAAGCCTTGATATTCTGTGTTGTGTATCTCTTTGACTGTTTGTTTCCTCAAGTGTGTGTCTTGGTTTGTTTGGAGAGCTGTGGAGTTATGAACAAGGCCATCTGTTTGTTAATTTAAACTAATTAAAATCTAAGATAGAACTGAATGTGGTAATGTAAAGCAGCAGTTCTTCTAACAAAAGTTAAAGTGTGAATGTTACTTATTTTATAAATTCGAATACTCAAATAATATAAAAGTATCTTTTCTCAGGCATTAAGGCTACATAAATGTCACTGATGCATTAAATATACAAGGGGTTATATCTTAGGTGCAGTAGAAGTAACTAACAGATGACAGAAGACCATGCTCACAAGTCAACATCTGTATTTATTAAAGTTGGAAGATAATAGTATATATCATTTTAAATTCTCATACCTTGATCTCCAGTGATGAGCATAGATTTGTGAAGCACAGCCACTTGCAATGCCCTCAACCAGAGACAGAGTAAAATTGATTTTACAACTTCCTGAATTCTGTGATTAATTTTATGGTAATACTCACTTTTTGTGTATGTAGGCATTAAGTTATATTTTTCTCGGAAATTAATATTTTTGTTGAAATTGTCATCTATATTTGAAATACTACTTTGGGTTTTCTTCATAGGAGTCAAACGAATACCTTTTAAAACACGACAAACAAGGTAATGATTTAGGAACCAAAATTCAAGGGAAAACCCTCTTCCCAGCTATATTATTAATTTAGCTGCGCTGGACTAGAAGAATGTGCCAAGCAGGAAACCTTTGCCTTCCAGATGCCATGTCATATCAATCTAAAGGGGTTGATGACTTGAAAATAGTAATTTGGAAAAGGTTATACTGGCAGGCCAATCTCTCTGGGAAAAAATGATAACCAATTTTGGAATCTGGAGAATAAATGAACCAATTAACTAGTATCTTGGTATCAGCAATTTGTTAATTTGGACACTAATATAAACCCGAGATTTTCAAAAGTAAGAGCCTAAAGTTAGGTTCTTAAGTAAGTGGCCTGATTTTCAAAAGCACTGAGCACTAATTGACTTCAGTGGGTACTGCTGCATGCTCAGTAAATTTGAAAATCAGGACACTTATTTAGGAGCCTAAATATGGATTTTGGAACATAACTTTGGGCAATTTTTAAACTATGGTCATTAATAATACAAAACAGTGTCAGTCACTAGCACTGTATGGATATGGTTGGTGCTGTGTCTAAGATACCACAATTACTTCATTTTAAGTGAGAATCCCTCGTGAATTATCTTAAAAGTAGAAATAAGAGTTCTCATATTTTATGGGGTAAACTGACACACTGATCCACACCCATTAGACTTGAAATTTATTACAGAGAGATTATGAACTAAGTTTAGAGGCTGAGATATGGGCTGGGAGTTTCAATCCAATTCTTAGTGCAGATTAGGGCTGTCGATTAATTGCAGTTAACTCATGTGATCAATAAAAAAAATAATCGTGATTAATCACAGTTTTAATCACACTGTTGAACAATAAGAATACCCATTAATACATTTCAAATATTTTGGATGTTTTTCTACATTTTCATATATATAGATTTCAATTACAACACACAATACAGAGTGTATATTATTTTTATTATAAATATTTGCATTGTAAAAATGATAAAGAAAAGAAATAGTATTTTTCAATTCACCTCATACAAGTACTGTAGTGCAATCTCTTTGGCATGAAAGTGCAACTTACAAATGTAGGGTTTTTTGTTACATAACTTCACTCAAAAACAAAACAATGTAAAACTTCAGAGCGTACAACTCCACTCAGTTCTACTTCTTGTTCAGCCAATCGCGAAGACAAACAAGTGTGTTTACATTTACAGGAGATAATGCTGCCCTCTTCTTATTTACAATGTCACCAGAAAGTGAGAACTGGCATTTGCATGGCATTTTTGTAGCCGGCATTGCAAGGTATTTATGTGCCAGATATCCTAAACATTAGTATGCTCCTTCGTGCTTTGGCCACCTTTTCAGAGGACATGCTTCCATGCTGATGATGCTCGTTTAAAAAAAAAATGTGTTAATTAAATTTGTGACTGAACTCCTTCGGGGAGAACTGTATGTCTCCTGCTCTGTTTTACCTGCATTCTGCCATATGTTTCATGTTATAGCAGTCTCAGATTATGACCCAGCACATGTTGCTCATTTTAAGAACACTTTCACTGCAGATTTGACAAAACGGAAAGAAGGTACCAATGTGAGATTTCTAAAGATAGCTACAGCACTCGACCCAAGGTTTAAGAATCTGAAGTGCCTTCCAAAATCTGAGAGAGATGAGGTGTGGAGCATGCTTTCAGAAGTCTTAGAAGAGCAACACTCCGATGCAAAAACTACAGAACCCGAACTACCAAAAAAGAAAATCAACCTTCTGCTGGTGGCATCTGACTCAGATAATGAAAATGAACATGTGTCGGTCCACACTGCTTTGAATTGTTATCGAGCAGAACGTGTCATCAGCATGGACGCATGTCCCCTGGAATGGTGGTTGAAGCATGAAGGGACATATGAATCTTTAGCGCATCTGGCACGTAAACATCTTGCTATGCCGACTACAATAGTGCCATGAGAATGCCTGTTCTCACTTTCAGGTGACCTTGTAAACAAGAAATGGGCAGCATTATCTCCTGCAAATGTAAACAAACTTGTTTGTCTGACCAATTGGCTGAATAAGAAGTAGGACGGAGTAGACTTGCAGACTCTAAAATTTTACATTGTTTTATTTTTGAACGCAGGTTTTTTTTTGTACATAATTCTACATTTGTAAGTTCAACTTTCATGATAAAGAGATTGCACGACCGTACTTTTATTAGGTGAAAAATACTATTTCTTTTGTTATTTTACAGTGCAAATATTTGTAATAAAAATAAATATAAAGTGAGCACTGTACACTTTGTATTCTGTGTTGTAATTGAAATCAATATATTTGGAAAGTAGAAGACATCAAAAAATATTTAAATAAATGGTATTCTATTATTAACAGTGCGATTAATGGCGCGATTAATTTTTTTTAATCACTTGACAGCCCTAGTGCAGATGTATACATCACACCAAGATTCCTCTTATCACAAATGGCACCAGTAACCAATAAAGGGAAAGAGGCTAAAGAGTGAATGAGCCATGAATATTGAATTCCCTTCTCATTCTGAAAGTTGTTGGTACATGTCAGGTTTATGCAAATTATTGGGAGGCAGTTTCAGGGGCAACTGCTGCTGTCCTGCACTGTGCCTGTTCTGTGAATGGGTAGAAGACTTCAGCCTCCTAGGTTATCAAGCTGAAGCTTTTCATTTCTTGAGGTCACTAAATTCCCCTTTTTTGCATTTAATATTTACGATACAATGCTTTTGCTCCAGGAAAAGTGCTTTAAAATACTGTAAAAATTCGGATTTTGTACTTACTAGTAAATTCCTTACTTAATTCACAATTGTGAATATGTATAGACAAAGTCTGCAAGAATACTCTGATCTTGTTGTAATGTCAATGTGCATTTCAACAAAACTGGCATGATTCTCCTCTCACATCAGTGGAAATCAGGAGCAAATCCACTGAAGTCAATAGCTTGGTCTACATTACAGTTAGGGTGATGTACGCTGCCTTATGTTGACATAGTTGTGCATGTGTCTACACTTAAATTTGTCTCCCACTAATGAAAGTGCTCGGTTACAGTGATGCAGTAACACTACCTCCCCAAGTGGCGTTGAACCCGGGCAAATGTACTGACGTTGATGCAGTGTGAGTGTAGACACTGTGTTATTTATGTTGACCCTAAGAATCCTCCCTCTTTGCTTCACAGATATTATGCAGGACACAGCTGTCAGGTATAACCATTGGGATGTTTTTTTCACTGAGATCCAATCTTGTGAGTAAACAATGCCAGTGTCCCTTCAACCTACTAAAGCACATTCAGCTTCACCTACAGGTAGATGAATCCTTCGTTGGTGCTGTCAAGGTGGCTGGTGTACAGCTTCATGAGTCAGGGACCAAGGGGTATGCTGGGTCCCCCAGGATCACTACAGGCATTTCAACATTGCCAATAGTAATCTCCCAGTCAGGAAAGAAAGGCCTTCCTTGTAGCTTTCTGTGCTCAACCTGACCCTGATGTTTTGGGGCCTGTTAGGAATTGTGTGGTGCTTGATGTATATCTATGAATATAACAGTCAATGCACCTATTGATTTTGTGGTGTTTGCTGTAAATTTCTGATGATTACTGTCACTGATCCTGAGTCGTGTCACACTGTACAGTAACAAGTGGGGGCTTTCAGAACTACTAGGCACTCTGCAGCATATTTTCTGTGTTCTTAAAATGCACGCATCATGCACCTTCCCTGACCAGCCAACACAGATGTCGGTGAAGCATCCCTGGTGATCTGCTAACAATTGCATAACTATAGAAAAGTAGCCCTTTCTGTCTATATACTCTGTAGCAAAGTGGTCTGGTGCCAAAATACGGAGATGCATGTCCTCTATTGCTCTACTTCCACCACAGTTCGGGAACCCCATTGCTGCAAATCCATCCACTATCTCCTGCTAATAAAAGCAAAAATGCCTATTTCTCTATTTTCTGCTACACTGAAATGAGATACCATCTTATTATTTATTATTGGAGTGACATAGTTATGCTTAATATTATAGAGTACCCAGAGGAGGACATAATTCCCCATACAAAAGATCTCACAATGAAGTCTTGCACGGGTATGTCTACATAGCACCTGGGAGCAAGCCTCCAAGCCAGGATCCACAGACTTGTGTTAGTGGCACTCATACTAACATGCTAAAAATAACTGGGTAGACGTTGCTTTTACATTGTGGCTCAGGCTGGAGCTCAGGCTCTTAAGGTGGGAGGGCTTCAGAGCCAGAGCTCCAGCCCGAGCCAGAACATAAAAACAACATTTACGTGGCTGTTTTTAGCATACCGTATTAACACAAGCCCTGATACAACAAGTCTGGATCTGGGCTGGGAGGCTTATGTAGAAATGCCCCTTGTGTACACATGCAATAGAATTACTATTTCTAATTCATACAATAAGAAGTTTTTGCATGAGCTTCAGTTGCAGGACTGGGCCCTTACTTTGGAAATTTTCCTCAAGAGTTTTTCTGCTCTTGAAGGTTGACGACTCTGTATTCAGTCTTCCTTTCTTAGCTGGGGTCAACAGTATTTGTGGAAAGCACAGGACAAACATTTTATCATCATCATAAATGCTAGCAGCTAAAATCTTTCATTCTAAAAATCCAGTCTCTTTTTTTTCAGTAGAAAGCTACATGTATTTGAGGATGCAATTTCCCTCACCCACCATCTCGATCAAGAGTTCTAAGCCTCTCACATCCTTGAGGAAGTGATACTGGTATGAGAAAGGGCTTGTTGTGCTGTCATGCACTCATTCACTCTTTCCTAATGGTAGAAGGCAGGGACTTACTAATTCTGGCTAAGAGGACAGACAGCTTCATCCAAGTTCATAATAAGGATATACAGCCAATTACCAAGGAACACACAAGAGAGATGTACACTGTAGTTTCTACTCCCAGGGACCGGGGTCTAATTATGATCTCAAGTATACACCAGTATAAATTATGACTAACTCCAATTAAGTTAATGGAGTTACACCAATGTAAGATTACTAGATCAGAATCAGTCAAAACATATTACTAATTACAAATACCTTTTAAACTATACCCTTATCTATTATAAAAAATCCTCATAATTACTCTTAAAAGCCTCAGAACTACTGTTATTACAGATAACCGATTTTCTTAGTCCCCTTTTATATCTCTCTTCAGCTTCCAGAATGACTTTGTGACGATCACACTGATGTGGACAAGTATGCAAGATCTTGCTAAAATTTCTGCTATTGAAAGGCAGTCCTACTGTTATACATCCTGGAAAAAAAAAAACCTATGTTGTAGAAATAGCATATATAAAATGTAGATGTAGGAAATCTATTTGTTAAAAATGTCTTCAAAGTGGTTTGTAGAGCTTATGCCACAGTCTTTCCAAATAGTGACACTTATTTTAATTTCCTTCTTTCATGTTCTGCAACGTTCAACCTTGAGACAGCCAGCAAACCCTTGTTCTGAAGCCTCAGCATGCATTTCTGTGAGCCACTACCAAACTCAGCAGATTTGTTGTTTTGCCAAAAAAGGGTTCAATTTGTTCTTAGTTTTCCATGTACACGTCAAGGAAGACTGGCCCTAAAATGTATATTTTTGAAAATGCTTGTAACAATCTGTAGGAGCTCTCCAAAAACATATACTTGTTTTTATTAAGTCCATAGAAAATAAATTATATCCACAAAGGGCCAGATTATGTATAGACCCTGTGTAGAAGTGCAAGGAAGGTACAAGACCGAACACAAGGAGCGTCTGTTCCCTTTGCACACTCACATTGGGGCATGGATGGTGGGTGAAGCTTTCCTCTTCTGGCCAAGGCCCCACCCCTTCCAGCCAAGGCCCTGCCCCTGCTTGCTGCTCTCAGTTCCCTGTGGCACTGGCTGGGGAGTTAGGGGACTGAGAGCTTTGCCCTTCCCCCCATGGCCCTGGCCAGGGAAGTGGGGGCTGAGAGCACGGTTGGGGCCACGGGGGGAGTCAGCTGAGAGCTCTCACCCTCAGCTGGGACCGTGGCAGAACTCTCGGCCCTGGCTGGAGCTCTGAACCCAGAGCCCCTCCCCCATTCCACCCCTTCCCCTGTGGCCACGCCCCTGTTCTGCCCCCACTCCGCCTCTTCCCCCAATGTTCCACCCCTGCTCGCTCCTCCCCCCGCCCCCATGTCCCTGAGACCAGAAAAGCTGTTCCCCCACCACTGGGTCTGTGGCAGGATGAGATTTTTCCAGGGGCCCAAATCCTTCACTGCCCCCACCCCCCGGTGGTGTGAGGTTTGGGGAGGCTTAGGCTCCCCCAGCCTGCATTATGTGCTGCCCAGGCACAGGGGCCAAGTACAAGAAGTCCTTGTGCCCAGGGCCAGAGACACTGTTAATACTAAGCTGTATATAGTGGCCAGAGAGGGATGACAGCATGCTTCTAACACCTGTGTGAGAAGTGAAAGGCACTGCATACTACAACCGCTTTAATAGTGGCATAGCCACTGTACCCTCTGGAGCATTGCAGTTTTGCAGTGTTCCCATTAAATGGCTGTGATTTCATGCTACAATTTAGCCACAAACATGTGCGTACAGGATTAGACAACAGGTTGGATATTAGCATAAGTTTAAAAAAATAGTGTGAGTCTGTGACAGGGTGTTGGTCCTATGGCAAATTCACACATCCCAGTTTGTTGGCTTGCCCCTTTAAAACTGAGGGGACTGAGTTCAGAAAGCACATGACAGGTTATGCAACTGCAGGTTGCAAGCAGCAACTGCTGAGACAGCCTATGCTTAGTAGTGAGAGATCCAGGGTTAGCAATGGAGCAGGGTGGGGATGTAGTAGTCAGGAGACCTATTTAGCAGAGAGAGAATATATTCTCTCCCCTTTCTGCTTACAGAAAGCAGGAAAATATCCAAATCTTCAGTTTGGGAAAAGGATGTGGACCTAAACTTGAGCGTGTGGGCTTTATTTAGATTGCTCTGGCTGGTGAATCTGCCCAGTGGCAGATGGGGACAATTACACTTTATTACTGCGGAGAAAAATAGGCTAAAGGCAATAGATTTATTAGTATTGTAGATACGTCAAATCAGATGTAATATCAAGTAATTTAATGTATTTCTGATGGGGCATAAAAAGATTTTTATGGTATCATAATAAAAAGTCTAAGATAAATATTTACCTGAGCACCTTAAATCTGTCATTTTAGGAGATGCAGAAGTAATTGGAATACTTATTTCCTTGTTTGTTGAGTCTGAACAAAATGTAACTGTTTCTAAATTTGAAAAAAGTGTATTTCACTAGGATGGAAAAAGCAAACTGTCTTTCTGGTGGTAACTTCTCCACAGTATACATAAGTCCAATTTTATTTTACATTTCTAGAAGACATATAGATGTTTAATTTACACAACAGCAAAGAATAAAAAAAAATACTATAGGTCAAATGGGAATTTCAGTTACTCTAGTGTAAATCCAGATTAACTCCAGGGAATTCAGTACTTATATTGGCTTCATTTTATGCAACGGGCCTGATTTTTTCATTTGATCTTACCAGTTTTACCTGGTGCAACTGTGTAAAATAGATATGATGAAGTTGGATATCAGGTTCATTGTATTTATTTCAAATCTAGAGTCTGATCCTGCAAAACCTTACACATCGTAGTCCTTACTCTTGATTTACAGTGATGTAACAGAGCACAATTTGTGCCCTTTCTAAGGTACCAATCAGGCAAACACTTATTCAGATGAGAAATTCTTACTTCTCTAAATTGTCAATAGGTTATTCAAGAATAAAGATTAGATGGATCAGAACCAAAGTATGAAAAATACACTGGCTATAATGAAGCAGAGATCAACACTAATCCCTTACGCCCCATCCTACAAACATATACACATGTGCTTAATTTAATGCACGAATAGTCCCACTGAAATCAAAATGGAACAATACACATGCTTAAATGCTAGTTCACAAGATTGTTTCCTTTGTCTATCCAATATTTAGAGCAGAGGTCAAAACAAATTCTTGTACTATTGATGGCTTTTATTGCTCAATCCAATTTTTTTTTCAGACATAGCAGAAAACATTTATCTAAACTTATATTGTGTAATGTTAGAAATTATTTTACAGTAACTCCTTGCTTAACGTTGTAGTTATGTTCCTGAAAAATGTGACTTTAAGTGAAACGATGTTAAGCGAATCCAATTTCCCCATAAGAATTAATGTAAATAGGGGGGGGGTTAGGTTCCACGGAAATTTTTTTCACCAGACAAAAAACTATATATTATATAGATATACACACAGTATACGTTTTAACCAAACAATTTAATACTGTTCACAGCTATGATGATTGTGAAGCTTGGTTGAAGTGGTGAAGTTAGAGAGTGGAAGAGGGAGGGATGTTTCCCAGGGAATGCCTTGCTGCTAAATGATGAACTAGCACTGGGCTGAGCCCTCAAGGGTTAACACATTGTTGTTAATGTAGCCTCTCACACAAGGCAGCACGGACACGAGGGACGGGAGACAGCATAGCAGACAGAGAGACAGACACACACCTTGTGTGTGGGGGAGAGAGAGAGAGAGATATGCACACTGCCCCTTTAAGTAAGCTGACCCACTCTTAAGTGCATTGTCTTTTTAAGTGGATCTCAGGCTCTCTCCGTCTGTGTCCCCTCCCTGCTCTATATGGAGAGGGGGTAAGCAGGGTGCAGGAGCAGGGGGGAGGGGGACACCCTGACATTAGCCCCCCCATCACCAGCACAGCAAGCAGGAGTCTCTGGGAGCAGCTCCAAGGCAGAGGGCAGGAGCAGCACATGGCAGTGGGGGGAGGGACAGCTGACCTACCCGGCAATTGGTAGCCTGCTGGGTGGCTGCAGCACAGGGAACTTAGGGGAGAGGGCTGCCGGTCCACCCTGGTTACAAGCCCCCACCAGCTAGCTGCAACGGGCTGCTCTTCCTGCAAGGAGTGGACAAAGCAGGTGGCTGCCAAACGACGTTAGAAGGGAGCATTGCACAACTTTAAACGAACATGTTCCCTAATTGATCAGCAACGTAACAATGAAACAACGTTAACCGGGACGACTAAGTGAGGAGTTACTGTACAAAAAAAAATACTAAAGTAAAACATTTTAGAAGATAAAATCTAAACAAAAGAAATAGATTCTCATTTTAATAGTTATTTAATATAAAATTCCAAATCTACACAAATATTTACAATTTTATAACACTGTACATAATGGAATGGGAGTGTACATACAGTATGATACACACTGTATGATAAAATATAGCTTTAAAGGTAAGCGATATGGACAATATTTTATTTCCAATAACAAACCATAACATACATCGTTATCTGGAAAAAAAGAATATACTTCAGTTATTTGTACCTGCTACTTGTGTCTGTTTCAGATTTTGAACAGTCAGTGATGGCTGTTTAAACAAGTGTTCACTGGAAAGATCAAAAACACATTAATAAAGTTAAAACCAAATCTCACAACAACATTTAAAATAATAGAAATGTACGGCTTGAAGGGACCTTGAGAGGTCATCTAGTTCAGCCCCCATGCACTGAGGCAGGACCAAGTATAGCTAAACCATCCCTGACATGTGTCTGTGTAACCTGTTCTTAAAACCTCCAGTGATTCCACAACTTCCCTTGGAACCTAATTCCAGTGCTTAACTATCCTTAGGTTAGAAAATTTCTCCTAATATCTAACCTAAATCTCCCTTGCAGGTGATTAAGCCCATTACTTTTCCCCCTATTTTCAGTGTACACAGAGAACCACTGATCACAGTCCTCTTCATAACAACCCTTAACAAATCTGAAGACTGTCATCAGGTCCCCCCCTTGGTCGTCTTTTCCTCAAGGCTAAACATGCCAATTTTTTTTAACCTTTCCCCCTAGGTCAGGTTTTCTAAACATTTTATCATTTTCTGTTGCTCTCCTCTGGACTCTCTCCAATTTCTCCACATCTTTCCTAAAGTGTGGCATCCAGAATTGGACAAAATACACCAGCTGAGCCCTCACCAATGCTGAGTACAGCGAGACAATTACCTCCTGTGTCTTACATATATAACGCCCCTTTCCTCCCTGGGTTACTCGGGAGCAGGCAACACTCACCTGTGTGCCTGATACTGTTGACATTAAAGAAGATTCTGAGTATCCCAGTGGTAATACTGGATAGGTGGGGATCCTCTATTCAACCCTCTGCTGCAGTCCCTTTACTCCTAAAGGAATTTAAAATTGGCGGTGCCTCCACCTGGCTGGCCCCGGTACACACTCAATGGTGTGCCTTGGGAACCTCCAGGAATGAAGCTATTCTAATAATAAATAATAATAATATAATCTGTGGCATGGGTGTAACTCAGAAATACCAATTATAAATAATATACATCCAATATACTTAAATTAGAGATAACACACCTCTACTTAACAACTTAAAAAAATCAGAGTATAACAGTCTAGGATTATATGTCACTACTAATTTAAGTCCACAGGGGGCAGTTGAATAAAATCAATTAACAAATATAGTATACAGTAATAAATGAAACCTATTTAACTAGCATTTGCACTGCCACCATTTACCCCACCCCGGAGTGTACACTCCTCTGGATTTCAGAGTCGTAGACGCTTGCGTGGATGTGCTGGAAGATCTGCAGCTGGAGACAGCGCTCTGTTGGTTCTGTGTATCAGTCCAGTGAAGGCAACAAGCTGCACAACCCCTCTGACGATTGGAGCTGGACCCACCAAATGTCAGCAGCTCTGGGTCCTGGTTCGGTGGGAAGATCACTCTGCCCTCCTCAGACTCCACGTCTCTGCTGTGCCCCTTCCCTTGCAAGTACTTTCCCAACCCAGAGCGGGGGTTACTCACAGTCCTTCACTGCAGGCCCACCTCAGTCAGCTCTAGGCACAGCAACAGTTTCTGCCCTGGCTCCAGTGAAGCCACCAACAGCCTCTGAGGCTCCCTGCTCAATCAAAGCCCCTGCAGGCTCTCAGCAGCAGCTCCTGGTATGGACAGCGCTCCACACCAGCAATCTCACTCCTCTTCCCAAACTGGAGTCCACCGCCTGCTCTCCCTGCACTGCCTGCAAGAGCAAGTCTCTCACCCTTTCCCCAAGGCATCATGGGAGTTGTCGTCTCTAAGGCTAGATTGTAGCAAACAGGATCTTCCCAACTGGAAAACTCCCAATAAAGTTCAGAGGCCCCTCTAGTAAAGGGTGGCTACATTCTCCCCCAACCGGAAAAATCCTTAATGTCCCCATTAAGGAACCAGAACAAAGAAGAAAAACAGATTAATTTACAATATAATACATACAGGTCTGTCGCATCTTAGGCGCATTTAACATGTGCGATTTCAGCTTTATGCGGTCGGCAAAAACAAGAAAAAAACAGAGAAAAATAACAATTTAAATACTGTTTTTGTACTGCGGGCGATTCTGCCCGCCATTACACTCAATGTAATTTTGACTATACGCGGTTTTCGCTTTACGCGCTGACCGCGGAACGTAACCCCAGCGTAAGATGAGACAGACCTGTACATTCTTAATTCCTACTGCTAGCTGGGGTAACATTCAATGGAGGGTAAAGTATAGGTCCACTAGAATAGGCACAATTTAGGCATCTAGCCTGAGGTGAGCACCACCATGAAAAACACTTGAGCTCATCCTTAGAGAATACATATTCTGGTTTGGACTCCACAGGTGTTTTAAAATCTTTCAGCACAACCACCCCATGATGTACTGTGGGGATGGACACCTCACTGCTGTCTCCAACCACATCATATGTTAACCACTGAGGGGGCCTGACTTCTCGCTGGGACCTCCTTAAGGGCTGTGCCATCCCTACTTCCTCCCATATAGGAGGTGTTAATAAAGCTCCGTCAGCTTTGGCGTCCACCACAGAATTACCCATTGTAGAAGGAGCAACATCTGTAGCAACCTGGTTCCCTACACTTCAAGACACAGGAGGATTGTTGCATATATCTACGCCCTCCCTATGAACTTCGCCCATAGGAAAGAATGGAAGAGCTTCAGGGTTTAAAGGGTGTGTGCTAGTTGCGCTTTCAGATTGATCTGGCTCAAGTGACAGTACAACAGAACCAGGAGACATATCTGAGGGTTCATGATACATAGATATATATTCAGGGTAAACCTCCTCAGAATCAGTCTCTGATGGGGGACCAATTATGTCCATCATGGAAGCAGGGCCGGGCACAGGATTAGTACCACCTATGGAGTTGGGGGAGGACGTCAGAGCTGTCCTTTGGTTAGATGATCTGGGTAGAGGGGTAGGCTCAATATCTGATGGGTCATCCATTCTGACGTGTTGCCCCAGATGTGTTGGTTTCGATGTAAAGTCTTTAGTGGGCTGCCATTCTTTTCAGGCTTTAGGTGATATACAGGTAGCCTGAGCATTTGATTCTCCACAACGTAGGGCTGCTAATCCCAACGGTTTGCAAGTTTATGTTTTCCAGGGAGCCCAAGATTTTTTATCAGAACACGATCACCGGGTTGCAGATCACAGTATCGCACCTTCTGGTCATAACAGTCTTTATTGCCCCGGTTCACCTTATCAGATGCTGCCTGAGCAAGTTGATAAGCAGCACACAAGTCTTTTTTTAAATTAGCCACATACTGGAGGTAAGACTGGTGGGAAAACCCATCCACTGAGACCCCAAAACAGAGGTCTATTGGTAATTGTGCTTCACGTCCAAACATTAGGAAATACGGAGAATACCCAGTGGCCTCATTTTGGGTACAGTTGTAAGCATGCTCAAGACGGCTAACGTGCTGGCTCCATCTAGATTTCTGTTTGGTATTCAAGATTCCCAACATATTAAGCAGGGTCCGATTAAATCGTTCAGGCTGTGGGTCTCCCTGTGGATGATAAGGTGTTGTTCTAGATTTTTTTATACCTAGCATAGTCAGAAGTTCCTGAATTAATTGACTCTCAAAGTCCCGTCCTTGATTTGAGTGCATCTGCTTGAGAAACCCATAATGCACAAAGTACTTCTCCCAAAGAGTTTTAGCAACAGTAGAAGCTTTTTGATCTTTAGTGGGAAAGGCCTGTGCATACCTTGTGAAATGATCAGTTATGACTAGCACATTACAAGTATTTCTGCTATCGGGTTCAATTGTGAGAAAATCTATACAGACCAAATCCATAAGGCCTTCACTGTGAAGATGAAAGAGTGGAGCATCTCTTGTGGGTAGAGTCTTCCGTTGTATACACCGGGCACGGGTCTTAAAATACTGCTCCACATCAGTCTTCATCCATGGCCAGTAGAATCGGTCCCAGACAAGGTCAGCTCCCAGACTGCTGCACTGGACAGCACAGTATGGGGAGGAGGTGAACAGCCCTCAGTGGTGAAAGAACAGGTTAAGGACTATTTAGAAAAGCTGGACATGCACAAGTCTATGGGGATGGATCTAATGCATCCGAGGGTGCTGAGGGAGTCGGCTGATGTGATTGCAGAGCCATTGGCCATTATCTTTGAAAACTTGTGGCGATCGGGGGGAGGTGCTGGACGATTGGAAAAAGGCAAATATAGTGCCCATCTTTAAAAAAGGGAAGAAGGAGAATCTGGGGAACTACAGACCGGTCAGCCTCACCTCAGTCCCTGGAAAAATCATGGAGCAGGTCCTCAAGAAATCCATTTTGAAGCACTTGGAGGAGAGGAAGGTGATCAGGAACAGTCAACATGGATTAACCAAGGGCAAGTCATGCCTGACCAACCTGGCTGCCTTCTATAACGAGATAACTGGCTCTGTGGATATGGGGAAAGCGGTGGACGTGATCCATCTTGACTTTAGCAAAGCTTTTGATACGGTTTCCCACAGTATTCTTGCCAGCAAGTTAAAAAAGTATGGATTGGGTGAATGCACTATAAGATGGATAGAAAGCTAGCTAAATCATCTGGCTCAACGGGTAGTGATCAACGGCTTGATGTCTAGTTGGCAGCCAGTGCCCTAGGGGTCTGTCCTGGGGCCAGTTCTGTTCAACATCTTCATTAATGATCTGGATGATGGGATGGATTGCACCCTCAGCAAGTTTGCGGATGACACTAAGTTGGGGGGGAGAGGTAGATATGCTGGAAGGTAGGGATAGGGTCCAGAGTGACCTAGACAAATTGGAGGATTGGGCTAAAAGAAATCTGATGAGGTTCAACAAAGACAAGTGCAGAGTCCTGCACTTAGGACGTAAGAATCCCATGCACTGCTACAAGCTGGGGACCGTCTGGCTAAGTGGCAGTTCTGCAGAAAAGGACCTGGGGATTACAGTGGAAGAGAAGCTGGATACGAGTCAACAGTGTGCCCTTGTTGTCAAGAAGGCTAACAGTATATTGGGCTGCATTAGTAGGAGCATTGCCAGCAGATCGAGGGAAGTGATTATTCTCCTCTATTCGACACTGGTGAAGCCACATCTAGAGTATTGCATCCAGTTTTGGGTCCCCACTACAGAAAGGATGTGGACAAATTCGAGAGTCCAGCGGAAAGCAACGAAAATGTTAGATGGCTGGGGCACATGACTTATGAGGAGAGGCTGAGGGAACTGGGCTTATTTAGTCTGCAGAAGAGAAGAGCGAGGGGGGCTTTGATAGCAGCCTCAACTACCTGAAGGGGGGTTTCAACGAGGATGGAGCTAGGCTGTTCTCAGTGGTGGCAGATGACAGAACAAGGAGCAATGGTCTCAAGTTGCAGTGGGGGAGGTCTAGATTGGATATGAGGAAAAACTATTTCACTAGGAAGGTGGTGAAGCACTGGAATGGGTTACCTAGGGAGGTGGTGGGATCTCCAACCTAAGAGGTTTTTAAGGCCCGGCTTGACAAAGCCCTGGTTGGGATGATTTAGTTGGGGGTGGTCCTGCTTTGAGCAGGGGGTTGGACTAGATGACCTCCTGGGGGCTCTTCCAACCCTAATCTTCTATGATTCTATTAAAATAAATGTGAGAAAAAACTGGGGGGGAGGGGGAAATATTATGGATTGTATAGTTTAAATATTTAATCTTATATCAGATTTTTAAAATAGTACCTATAAATGCATTTGAGATAGCTGCAACCACTTCATCTAGAGTACAAAGACAAAATGCTTTTCCTTTTTCTTTATTGCATTGAGATTCTATTTTCTTTGATCTAAGATGTCAAAGATACTACATGTACACCTAAGAAAAGCTGTGGTGACCAAAAAGTTGTCTGTTTTCTCTCACAATAAAGAGCTAGTTAGTAAAAAATAATTAAATAATTAAATAAAATGACATTTGATTTGGAAATTTTCATTAAGTGAACAGCAACTTTACATTTTTACTTTGCATTGAGACATCAAATACTATACCTTGCTTGAGGAACAGACTGTTTCTTCTCACAAGCAGTTCGTTCATTTGTAGTATGACTTTTTTGTACACTACCTGTGTGTAGTTTATCAGCTGAATGCAGAGTAACGTTTTGCTCACTCTCTCTGGTAGAAGCATCTACTAGATTCACAGTCTTTAATATTCCATTTTTGGATGACTGATTATTTGCAGATGTAGTACCAACCAAATCATCAGACTTACAATTTAGCTGTGAACACTGCATTTTTGTATGTGTTCTTTCAGTGTTTGCTTTTTGGTCACTGGCATTCATTTTATGGTATTTTGATGTCGTTTGCATAACTGCTTCCTGAGGTATATCAACAAATATTTGTCTTCTTACTGTTTCCTATATTACAAAAATACCAGTTAATGATTGTACAAAGCATTAATAAATCCTATTGTAGGGTGAGAAGAAAACAGACCTGGGCAATTTGAGGGTAGACCCTGTTAACTACAAAGCTGCAGAAGTGCCTGGCTCTAGTTAGACACTGTTAACAAGAAATCCAGCAAAGCTATGAGAAAGAATTTAAAGGAACTGTAACCTAGTGAGAACTTGGATCTGAAAGCAATAAACTGGGTCGTATTACAGAGCAGTTCTAGAAGCCTGAGACTCATGTAAATTAAGTCACTGAGCACTTGACTACTGACTACCTAAAGGGACCAGACAGTAATGGCAGACATAGGAAACCATCAAGGAAAGACTGAACTGCATGCTGAACAAGACAGATACAGTACTATATAACACTGAATAATCTGTATACATTAATGAGCTCTATCTGAATATTTCAGCATCTTTTTCTGTTACACTTAGACCAATATGCCTACAGCTTTTCTAGCATGATTCTAGGTCATTTCACACAACTATTTTCTAGCTTTGTCACTTGGCATAATTTGGGTTCTTTATCTCCATTTCTATCACAGGGTTGATTACAAGGCTTTTTTAATCTGATTTGTTCCCTTATGTTACAGAAAGTACAGGTCTGTCTCATCTTACGCTGGGGTTACGTTCCACAGTCAGCGCGTAAAGCGAACACCGCGTATAGTCAAAATTACATTGAGTGTAATGGCGGGAAGAATCGCCCGCACTACAGAAACAGTATTTAAATTGTTATTTTTCTCTTTTTTTTTGTTTTTTTCTTGTTTTTGCCGACCGCATAAAGCTGAAATCGCACATGTTAAATGCGCCTAAGATGCGACAGACCTGTATATAGCTTTTTTAGCTGGATACTGCTTTTGATGGCTATGTACTGTTTCCACAGTTTGAAAGTTGCTGCATATATCCTTGAAACATAAGAAACATTTGGATTAATTTGAAATACATATAGACCAGGGGTAGGCAATCTTTCAGAAGCGGTGTGCCGAGTCTTCATTTCGTGTGCCGGTAATACATTTTAACGTTTTTTAGAAGGTCTCTCTCTATAAGTCTATATTATATAACTAAACTATTGTTGTATGTAAAGTAAACAAGGTTTTCAAAATGTTTAAGAAGCTTCATTTAAAATTAAATTAAAATGCTGATCTTATGCTGCCAGCCTGCTCAGCCCGCTGCCAGCCTGGGGTTCTGTTCACCTAGGCCGGCAGCGGGCTGAGTGGGGCCTGCGGCCAGGACGCTGGCTGGCAAGGACCCAGCAGCTGGGACCCCAGACCTGGGGGGGGTGTCAGGGGTCAGGGCAGAGGGCTGGGGGTGTGTGGGGGTGCAGGGCAGAAGGCTGGGTGTGGGGGGGGGGTTCAGGGGTCAGGGAAGAAGGCTGGGTGTGTGTGGGGGGTTCAGGGGTCAGGGCTGGAGTGCTCGGCTTGTGGGGGTGCTCCCAGCTCCCTGCCCTGAGCGGCTCATATCAGGGGGCTGGAAGGGATATGCCCTGTTCCAGCCCCTTCCCCAAGGTCCCGTCCCTACCTCTTCTCTGCCTCCTCTACGGAGCAGCGAGCACGCTGCCACTCGCCCCCCCTCCCCCTCGCAAGGGCCATCAGCTGATCGGTGCAGGGAAGGAGAGGAGGAGGGGCAGGAAAGCACCACGCTGGGGGAAGAAGCGGGGGAGGGGGGAAGCTTGGCTGCCGCAGGACCAAGCTTCTGCCTCCTGCCCCCACAGGGGAGAGCGGTGGGCGGGGGGGAGGGGGGCGGCTGAGTGAGGCTGGGGGCCGGGACCAGAGCAGGCAGCAGCGTGCCACTCAAAAATTGACTTGCGTGCCGTGTTTGGCACATGTGCCGAAGGTTGCCGACCCCTGATATAGACTATTACTTTTCAATAAACCATGATAGTTACCTGGGTCTATCAATTCAAACAAGATATAAACAGAGTCCTAGCATAAGAAGGCTTAAGCGTTTACATTTTAGAGCTAGATATTTGGATGCTTAATTTGAGTACACATTTCTGCATGAAGTTATTATGACTGACTGCACAGGCATTTCACACACAAATGTGGAAATGGTAGGTTCAAAATACATATGGACACTGTAGTGGGGCAGTTGCCCCACTTTGGCAGAGGAGGGGTTAAAGCAGGATGGTGGGAGCCTGTGCAGAACCCAGCCAACCAGACAAGGGCAGAAAGGCAGGCCAATCAGGGCCAGGCTGGGCCCTATATAAAGGCTGCAAAGCAGAGGAGACAGCAGTCTCTTCCTGACAAGCAAGGGAGAAGGACTGCTCCCTGCAGACAGAGCACCTAGGCTAGAGCAGTGCAGGGCAGGCCCGGGGGAGCAGAGAGAGAGCTCTGGCCTGTCACCTGCCAGGTGGTGGCCCCTGACAAAAAGGGCCAAGAAGGTGCATGGGCCAAGGGGAAGTGGCCCAGGGTTCACAGGGAGAAGAGGGGATTGAAGGAGGGCCAAGGGAGGCTGCCGCTAGAGGGTCCCTGGATCAGGACCCAGACTAGTGGGCGGGCCTGGGTCCTCCCCTCCCCCCTTACAGCGCACCTTACCATAGAGGAGCATGGCCGATGGACTGTGCCTTGTCCCTGAGGACTGCACGAAAGCAGGTGCAGACTGAGGACTGCTGATACCCCCCTGGAAGAGGGGAGAATAAAGCAGGGGCACAGCCGGAGGGCTGTGTCCAGAAGAGGACGCCGCAAGCCAGGGAGCAACGTGGGTCCCAGACAGCACAGCTGAGCAGCCAATGAGTGGGACATCACCCACAGAGGGCGCTCCGCGGCTAGGACAGAGCTAATTCCCGGAGTGATCAACAGGAGCCGCCGAGGTGGTAAGCACAACCCATTACAGACACTTAAAAAAATGTGGGTATTCTTTTTCTGCCACACTGTTCAACCTGGATTAACTGCATACTAAGTACTACAGAACTGGATTTTCTACAATATAATATTTTTGTACAGTTTCTCGCAATGCACTAAAACTAGGATCTCAACCTTGTATTCATTCCCTTCTCTGGGTGCCTCCCCTCATCTCTATCTTATTATAATATACAGTAATGCCAAAGGGAAGAATTGTAGGACACAGTTTCTCTGATGTCCAATTCTTTCCCACTTTTATAGTTCACTGAGATTATCTAATGTATTTCCTCCTACTTCTCCCTAAACTCTTGAGGAGAAAGCTTTCTTTTGAGAGATTTGCTTAGGTTTACCATATTTTGAATAAATGTGCCTACCTCATCGTGCTCTTTTTCAAGAAGTTCTATTCTGTGTAAAATTTCTTTTACTTTCTTCCAGTAGTCCTCTAGATTCCTTTCTTTAATATGTAGATCCATTTTCAACTGTTCGGCATCATTCAGATTTAATGAATATTCATTTATTTTCAGAGATAATTTCTCAGCTTTGTAAAGCAGAAAATAAAATAAAAATGTAGTCTTTCTACACTGAATAGTATATTGAAAAATGTTTCATTTTTATATTTTTAATAGCTTAAACATTAAAAAATAAAAATCCTAAATCCACTATTCAGTTACAATATATATTACAACTTGTTTATAGTAAATTTGGGGATAATGAAGTAGAATGAAGGTTCCATATAGCTTCAATGTATTTCAAAATGTAAACTGCAATTATAGCTATTGGTCCCAGTTCATCAAGATATTTAAACATGTAACTAGTCTGAAGCCATTGGAATTGCCTATGTGCTTAAAAGTAGGCATGTGCTTCTGTACTTTGCTGAATTGGGGCCATACTGAGTTGCAGTTATAGTAAACCCTGCTTCTGTAGAAGTTGTTCCTTGAAAAACAACTTTACCATGGACCTGATCTGAATTTCAATGAGAGCTGTAGCTTCCCAGTACTTATCAAGATCAGGCCATACGTTAAGGTTTGCTTGTAATATTTTATCACTGTCCACCAAAAAATGGAAATTCAGTAGGAAATACACTATAAGACAGGGTTTTTGTTTGTTTGTAAGCGTCCCAAGTCCTACAAGCAAAAATCTGCTCGCAACTGTGCACCCATATATGAATATGCGGTACTGCAGTAGTCTGGATAGATAGTTATGCAGTTAAGTACAAACTATTACCCAAATTGCACACACAATCACTATAATTGTGTGCACAAATAAAGGCAGAGTTGCACATAGATAAGTTGGTTACTCACCTTTGTAACTGTTGTTCTTTGAGATGTGTTGCTCATATCCATTCCAATTAGGTGTGCGTGCACTGAGAACTTTTACCCTAGCAACACCCGGTGGGTCGGCCGTGGAGCCTCCTGGAGTGGTGCCTTCATGGCGCTGGATATATACCCTGGCTGGCTGACCCAGCGCCCCCTCAGTTCCTTCTTGCCGGCTACTCCGACAGAGGGGAAGGAGGGCAGGTTTGGAATGGATATGAGCACCACATCTCGAAGAACAACAGTTACAAAGGTGAGTAACCGTCTTTTCTTCTTCGAGTGCTTGCTCATATCGATTCCAATTAGGTGACTCCCAAGCCTTACCTAGGCGGTGGGGTCGGTGTGAAGTACTGTGGATTGTAGGATCGCCCTACCAAATGCCACATCGTCTCTGGCCTGTCTAACGATGGCACAGTGTGAGACAAACGTATGCACTGAAGACCAAGTAGCAGCTCTGCAGATCTCCCGGATTGGCACCTGGGCCAGGAAGGCTGCTGACGAGGCTTGAGCCCTCGTGGAGTGAGCAGTGAGCTGGGGGGTCGGGATCCCGGCCAGATCATAGCAAGCATGAATACATGATGTGATCGAAGAAGAGATCCGCTGGGAGGAGACCGGAAGACCCTTCATCCGGTCTGCTACTGCGACAAAGGGCTGCATCGTTTTCCGGAACGGTTTCGTACATTCAATGTAGAAGGCAAGAGCCCTACGAACATCGAGGGAGTGAAGCCGTTGTTCCTGACTATTGGCGTGAGGTTTTGGGAAGAAAACTGGAAGGAAGATGTCCTGGTTGATATGAAAAGTCGATACCACCTTGGGAAGAAAGGCAGGGTGAGGTCGTAGCTGCACCTTATCCTTATGGAAGACCATATAAGGTGGCTCCGATGTAAGAGCTTTGAGCTCAGAGACACGCCTCGCCGAAGTGGTAGCAATGAGGAAAGCTGTTTTCCAAGAAAGGTACAAAAGGGAACATGTGGCCAAAGGTTCAAATGGGGGTCCCATAAGTCTGGAGAGGACCAAGTTGAGGTCCCACGAGGGTACAGGCTGTCATACCTGTGGATATAGATGGTCCAGGCCCTTGAAGAACCTACCAACCATGGGGTTGGAGAAGACAGATTGGCCATTCACTCCTGGGTGGAAAGCTGAGATGGCTGCCAGATGAACTCTGATGGATGATATCGCCAAGCCCTGCTATTTCAGGTCCAGAAGATAGTCTAGAATGAGAGGCACGGATGCTTGGAGGGGAAGCGTGTCGTGGAGAGAGCACCAGCATGAGAATTGCTTCCATTTAGCCATATACGTAGCCTGAGTGGAAGGTTTCCTGCTGCCCAACAGGATCTGCTGCACCAAATGAGAACAGAGAAGTTCAGAGTGGCTCAGTCATGCAGCATCCACGCCGTGAGGTGGAGAGACCGCAAGTCGGGGTGACAGAGGCGGCCGCGATCTTGTGTGATCAGGTCCAGAAAGAGAGGCAGCGGAATCGGAGTGTCCACCGAGATCTCTAACAGTGTGGTGTACCAATGCTGCCTGGGCCACGCTGGGGCGACCAGAATCAGTCGTAATCTGTCCCTGCGCGCCTTGATCAGGACCTTGTGTACAAGGGGAAATGGCGGGAAGGCGTACAACAATCTGCTCGTCCATGGGAGTAGGAAGGCGTCTGTGAGAGAGCCCATGGAGTGGCCCTGGAGGGAGCAAAATGCCGGGCATTTCTGGTTGCTGCACGAGTCAAACAGGTTGACCTGGGGAAACCCCCACTTTAGGAAGATGGAGTGGATGACATCAGGGTGGAGCGACCACTTGTGGGATTGGAAGGACCTGATGAGGTGGTCCGCCAACGTGTTCTGGACCCCTGGGAGAAACGACACCACCAGGTGAATGGAATGGGCTATGCAGAACTCCCAGAGTTGAATGGCCTCTTGACAGAGGGGGGAGGAACAAGCCCCCCCCTGCTTGTTGATAAAGAACATGGCCGTGGTGTTGTCTGTGAGGACCGCCACACAACGACCGAGCAATCGCTCCTGAAAGGCTTGGCACGCAAGATGCACCGCCATCAGCTCCCGTACGTTGATATGGAGAGAGATCAGACAGGGCCCATAGGCCTTGCGTCTGGATGTCCCCGAGGTGAGCGCCCCATCCCAGGGCTGACATGTCCGTGACGAAGGACAAGGAGGGCTGAGGAAGGGGACTCTTTCGCATGCCACCCTTGGGTCTAGCCACCAATGGAGGGAGGCCAGGACCCCTTCTGGAACAGTGACCAACAGGTTCAGGCTGTCTCGACCTGGGCGGTAGACAGATGCCAGCCAGGCCTGAAGCGGTTGGAGCCAAAGTCTGGCATGGCTGGTCACGTATGTGCAGGAAGCCATATGACCCAGGAGACATGTTATTGGCGTCGAGGTTGGGAAGCTTTGAAGGCTCAGGATGAGGCTCGTCAGAGCGTGGAAATGAGCGTCCGGCAGGAGGGCTCGGGCATGCACGGAATCTAGAACCAACCCAGAGAATAGAATTCATCGGGGAGGTCCTAGAGTCGACTTTGCCGCATTGATGAGAAGACCTAATCGAGAAAACGTGTCCGTGACCACTTGAATGTGGGATTGCACCTGTTCTTTGGTGCGACCTTGGATGAGCCAGTCGTCGAGATACGGGTATACCTGTATCCGTCTCCGATGAAGGGAGGCTGCCACAACTGCCAAACATTTGGTGAACACCCGGGAGGCCATGGACAGGCCGACTGGAAGGACCGTGAACTGGTAGTGTTCGCGGTTGACCACAAAGTGGAGGAAGCATCTGTGTGCCGGATGGATTGCTATGTGGAAATATGCATCCTTCATGTCGAGGGCGGCGACAGGGATCCAGGGAAGGTATAATGGTACCCAAGGAGACCATGCAGAACTTCAACTTTACCATGAATTTGTTGAGTCCGTGCAGGTCCAGGATAGGCCGAAGCCTGCCCTTTGCCTTGGGTATTAGGAAGTAACGGGAGTAAAACCCTTTGCCCCTTAGCTCCCTTGGAACCTCCTCGATCGTCCCCATGGATAGGAGCGTTTGAACCTCCTGAATGAGGAGTTGCTCTTGAGACGGGTCCCTGAAGAGGGACGGGGAGGGAGGGTAGGAAGAAAGAAAATTGGAGAGAGTATCCCCTTTCCACCGTGCGAAGAACCCAACAGTCCGTGGTTATAAGGGACCAAGCATGGTGGAAACGGGATAAACGATTCAGGAAGGGTGGGGTAGGATCCTGACCGAGGTCCGGTACATTGTCCTCGAGCATCCCTTCAAAAGTTTTGCTTAGGGCCTGCTGAGAGCTTGGAAGGGCCTTGGCTGGGTTGGTGGTTGGAGGGTTTCCTCCTGGCATTATGCCCCCGCCTCCTATAGAAGTCCTGCCTCAGCCAAGGAGGAGGATAGGAGCGTTGGGGCTGAGGCTTAAATGGCTTCTGCTGGGTAGCCAGTGTATGCGTCCCCAGCGATCGCATTATGGCCCTTGAGTCCGTGAGGCTCTGAAGCCTCGAGTCAGTTTTGTCTGAAAACAGGCCCTCTCCATCAAAGGGAAGATCCTGTAATGTTTGCTGAAGCTCCGGTGGTAAGCCGGAAGCTTGCAGCCAAGATATACGTCTCATCGCAATGCCCGAAGAGAGGATCCGAGCGGCAGAGTCTGCGGTGTCCAACGAGGCCTGTAATGCAGTCCTCGCCACCGTCTTGCCCTCTTCCACCAAGGCCCCAAACTCCTCTCTGGACTCTGAAGAAACCAGCTCCTTGAACTTTAACATGGAATTCCAAGAGTTATAGTTGTATCGGCTCAGGAGCGCTTGCTGGTTTGTGATCCAGAGCTGAAGACCGCCTGAGGAGTAGACTTTGTGCCCAAATAAATCGAGGCGTTTGGCCTCTTTTGATTTGGGTGCCGGGGCTTGCTGACCATGGCACTCCTTCTCATTCACTGAGGCCACCACCAGTGAACAGAGCTGTGGATGTGTGTATAGATCAGGGGTAGGCAATCTATGGCACGTGTGCCAAAGGCGGCACGTGAGCTGATTTTCAGTGGCACTCACACTGCCCAGGTTCTGGCCACAGGTCCGGGGGGCTCTGCATTTTAATTTAATTTTAAATGAAGCTTCTTAAACATTTTCAAAACCTTATTTACTTTACATACAACAATAGTTTAGTTATATATTATAGACTTAAAGAAAGAGACCTTCTAAAAACATTAAAATGTATTACCGGCATGCGAAACCTTAAATTAGAGTGAATAAATGAAGACTCGGCACCCCACTTCTGAAAGGTTGCCGACCCCTGGTATAGATAGTCATATCCCTTGGAGGGGACAAAGTACTTCCGCTCCACCCCTTTAGCAGTCAGAGGAATAGACGCGGGCGTTTGCCAGATTGTTCTGGACGTGGTCTGAATGGTCCGGATGAGTGGTAGGGCCACCCTAGATGGAGGCTCTGTGGACATGTCAACCACAGGGTCCTCCACCTCTATAACCTCCTCCGCTTGGAGGTTCATATTCCGCGCCACCCTATGTAAGAGGTCCTGGTGGGCATGGAGGTTTATCGGGGGGGGACCCGAAATAGCAGTGCCTGCCACTGCCTCATCAGGTGAGGATGAGGAGGAGGCCACAGGAGGAAGAGGATCATCTGGGCCCTCTTGGTCAGCTGTGTCTTGGAGTCCTGAGCCCGCGATCTCAGCATCCGGACCCGGAAGTGGGGTTGGAGGAGGGTCTGGAGCTTGGATGGACGATGCCCCAGTTTCCATGCCCCCAGGAGCAGGACGGCTGACGGTGGCCTCTGGCACCCGCGGCTCGGAGGGAGCTGAACGAGAAGCCCCTGACGGAGCACCCTGGGCCTGGTGGTACGCCCAGGGCATCCAAAAGGGCCATTGAGTAGACCCTTGGACCGGACCTTGTCCCTGCGCCTGCCAATGAGCAGCCCCTGAGTTCAGACGGCTGTGATCCAAGTGGCGGCAGTCGGATAGACACGACCCCACGTCCGACTCCGTCAAACGAGAGGCGGAGCACGATGGCCACGGTGGTGCAGAGCGGGTCTGCGCCGACGCGATGGAGATCAGTATCGCGAAGATGGAGAGCGCCGCCGCGAGGTGGAGTGGTGCTGTGACCTAGATCGGTGTAGGGGTCTGGACCGGTGCCGAGATCTGGACCTAGTCCTCAATGGTGATCGTCGTCGGGAGTGGCGTCTGGACTGAGATCTGCTCCTGGACGGTGACCGGCGTACAGAGCGGTGCCGAGAACGGTGCCGGGAGTCTGATCGGTGCCGCGATCATGACCAGTGCCGCAAAGGAGAGCGGTGCCGGGACTGCAAGTGACGTCGAGACTGCGAGTGGCGTCGGGAGCAGGACCTGTGCTGAGAGCGGGATCGGTGCCATGGCTCAACTGACAGTGCCGGGTGGATAAGGGCCGGCTTGCCCCGGGATGGGACCAGACGAGCAGGAACCAGTGCCTTTGTCTGCTGAGGGGATACTGACGCTGTCACAGCAATCAGATCCCTTGCAGCTGCAAATGTGTCTGGAGTCGATGGCAACTGGACTTCAACCATGCTACGCGTCGGGGAATCCAGATGCACTGGACTCAACGGCTCTGCTCTTGGTGCCGGAGTCAACGGTGCCGAAGTCGGCACTTGTGCCCCGGCCGCTCCTCTACGGAATGCGGCGCAGAGGGTGGGTCCAGGGAGGCTGGCGTCTGCTGAGGTGGGCCAGCCTTTTCCGGTCTACGGTGCCACTTCTGACCAGGCGAGTGGGAGCGGTGCCGGACCGATGATGTCAGTTGCGGTGCCGGGGAACGCTGGTGCCGCGGGTCTCTATCAGAGTCCGACCGCGGTGCAGTTCCTACTGTTACCGCCGGGGCGCTGTGCACCGAAGCGCTCGGTGCCAGGTCTTGGCGTGGTGCTGGAGGTTGAGGGCTAAGAACCGCCTCCATGAGGAGCTGTCGCAAACGAAAGTCCCACTCCTTTTTAGTCCAGGACCGAAAACCTGTGCAGATCCTGCACTTCTCGATCTGATGAGATTCCCCCAGACACTTTAGGCAAGAGTCATGGGGGTCGCCTGTTGGCATGGGCTTGGAGAAGGATGCGCAGGGTTTAAAGCCCGGAGCCTTGGGCATGAGCCCAAGCTACCGGTGGGGAGGAGGGAAGATCCCTGACAAGCCGCTAAGTAGAACTATTTACACTATAACTATATAAAAACTCTATAACTATACTAACTATTAAACTATTAACAAACTATTAACACTGTTGAGAGGAAAAACGCTAGGGAGAGTGGAGAGCAGCAAAGCCGAGCTCCACAGTTCCAATGACCATCATGGGCGGTAAGAAGGAACTGAAGGGGCGCTGGTTCGGCCGGGGTATATATCCAGTGCCATGAAGGCGCTACTCCAGGGGGCTCCACGGGTGTTGCTAGGGTAAAGGTTCTCCGACGGCCGTGCACGTGGTGCACGCACACCTAATTGGAATCGATATGAGCAAGCACTTGAAGAAGAACCTGGGCTTATAAAAACTGGTTCACTTGTTAGAACAAACTGAATGTTACAAATATATTTTTATAAGTAAATTAAAGATAAAATAGAGTTTTCTAATGAATCTGTTGCATTCAGGTCACGGCACTGAAAATATGCTTGACCACATCTCATTTATAAAAAACAACAAACAAAACTCAGCCACAGAACACACTGAAAAGAGTATAACATCTTGCCATAACTGTCAATTCTATTATTTTTACCTAATATAAGCAGTAGAAAGAATCAGCACCTAACTGGTTGGTGGAGTTATGTCTACAAATTAATCCACCTATATAGGACTCCACTTGCTGCTAAAAAACAGTTCTGTCTCTAAAGATAGTATCACAGGTTGGAATGAGGCCAAGGCTACCCTTGCAGAGCTAATTTAATAGGGTTGCCAGGGGTCCGGTTGGCGTGGGGCTGGCAGGCTCCCTACGCAGCTCTGCGCAGCTCCTGGGAAATGGCCGGCATGTCCCTCCGGCTCCTAGGCATAGGGGCAGCCACGGGGGCTCTGCGTGCTGCCCCTGCCCTGAGAGCCAGCTCCGCAGCTCCCATGGGACGGGAATCGCGATCAATGGGAGCTGTGAGGGCGGTACCTGCGGGTGGAGGCAGCGCGCGGAGCCGCCTAGCCACGCCTCCGCCTAGGAGCCGGAGGACATGTTGCTGCTTCCTGGGAGCCACCTGATGTAAGCACCGCCCAGAGGAGCCCGCACCCCAACCCCACCCTCTTGCACCCCAACTCTCTCCCGGAGCCTGCACCCCGCACTCCAACCCCCAGTCCTGAGCCCCCTCCCACACCCAAACTCCCTCCCAGAGCATGCACCCCAACCCCCTACCCCAGCCCTCACCCCCACCCTCCAAACTCCCCAGCCCTAAGCCCCCTCCTGTACCCCAAACCCCTCATTCCTGATCCCACCCCAGAGCCCGCAACCCCAGCTGGAGCCCTCTCCCACATCCCAACTCCCTGTCCCAGCGCAGAAACCCCTCCCACACCTTGAACCCCTCATTTCTGGTCCCACCCCAGAGCCCATAACCCCTCCCACACCCCAACCCCTGCCCCAACCCAGAGACCCCTCCCGCACCCTGAACCCCTCATTTCTGGCCCCACCCTGGAGCCCGCATCCCCAGCCTGAGCTCTCAATCCCTCCTGCACCCCAACCCCATGCCCCAGCCCGGTGAAAAGGAGTGAGTGAGGGTGGGAGAGAGCAAGCGATGCAAGAAGGGGGGATGGACTGAGCGGGGGTGAGGCGGGGGGGCAAGGGTGTTCAGTTTTGTGCAATTAGAAAGTTGGCAACCCTATAATTTAAAGGGAATCAGCCTTTTGTTCAGATTATGCCTGCACATTTTTGCAGTCAACCGAATCTCTGCAACTTTTCTTTCGCCCCCCTAAATGTTATAATCATTCTATGGTGGTAAATATACAACTATTCCCAGGGAAAACAAGGGTTACTGAAGTGCACTGCATCACCAACCTGCTACGGTTACAATTATTTTGAAGGTTTACAAATCTTAAATACTGAGAACAATGAATTTCATTTTTTTAAAACAATAAGCTTACTGATTTGCTTGCAATTTTGCAGCACAAAAGTAGCAGCTTTGTTTACTTCTTCATCCTGAGACTCTGTTAATAACTGAATCATAAGTGGAAGGCCATTGTTCTTAAGCAGATCATACTGATTTTCTTCTAAAGAAGATTAGCATTAAAGGAAAATAAATCAGTTTCTAACTTGTACCATGGTTAACAGTTTTCTTACATTATCTTTAGAAGACAGTATAAATAACTTTAAATAAAATTCAGCAAAATGTTTCTTTTTATCACGAGCCAAATTCATTAAATCGTATCTGGGTAATTTCCGTATAATGCATGAACTACTTTATATGAATTGCTTTATTTATTTTTTGTCCAGTTTAGGAAGCAATTAGGGATGATTCATAACTTCTAATTTACTGTATGAAACAGTCACTTCTAAAATTTCAGTAGTAGTATAAGCAAATTCAATAAGGATTGAGTCAGCTAAAAAGTAAATACTGCTAATTCAAGTGAAAAATACATAGCTATCCATAATTAAAAGTCTGCATTAAAAACAATCTAGAGCTTAAGTTAGTAAAAAACCTGTATATTTATTAAATGGGACCCAAGTGAATTTCAGTTGTTGACTAGGGCCTTATTTTTCATTAGGGTTGTTGGTTGTTTTGTTTTTTGGTTTGTTTGTTTTTTGCACTAAGGTAGCTGCATTAGTGCAAACCTCTCATGTACATGTGCATAGTGTAAACTATGCTTTACAATTGTCTGGCTTACTCCAGTTCAAAATCTGCATTGTAAACAGAGCCTATCTAATCAGTTCTTCCCTGGGCAAGAAAAGAACAGTCACCCCATGCATAATTAATGTAATCGTCTAAAATTGTGTTTTCTAAAACTATGCTAACATTTGCATGCTAATATTTGCATAACTTTCCAAAAACATTTTTATAGTTCAGACAGGATCTTAAACTCTCTAATTATATTGGATCTTTGCTTTTCTTAAAAAAAAAAATCCTTAACTCTGCAAACAATAACATATTAAAATAAAAATTCTCTTATTTTATAAGATCATAACATTTATATTTGCAATATATTTTCCATGGAGCAAATCCCTCCTTTGATTCAGTTAGTTCCTTTACAGCCCAATCCATCTCCTGTCGAAACTGTCAAACTGCCATTGACTTCAAAGGAAGCAGGATTAGGGCTTTACAAAATATTCTCTGTTTGACAGATTCCAGAGTGCTCTTGAGAGAAAAGCGAACAATATAAACAATCATCAGTATCTTGCAACTATCCACGCAGTTTGCTTTCATTGCCACAGGGTACCAATTGACAGTCTGAGTTGGGCAACTTTATTTTGGACAAACACTAAGATGTCAGGCAAAAGCATTTCAGACAAAATCCTGTTCTCACTTCCAAAAGTAACGCTATTAAATTCAGTAAGATTATTTATAGGTGAAATTTATCCCTGTGCAAAGGGTCAGCACAACATCTATGCTCCAAGTACTACTGGAGCAGTTAAAATAGGCCTTAAGTGGAACTTACATGATGCATATGTCTTGTTCTGGCCCTCTGGACAAGAATGAATTTCACCCTATGTGAATGAGGTGAACAGGATTTGGTCCTTTGAGTGCTCCTCATGAGACTCTACTTTCTTTTAACCCTGAAGATACTGTATGTTGTATTGAGATGATAGCTCTTCAAAACCAAAGATAGAACACTACAGAAAACTAAACCCTTTTCTTTGAGTTTTAATATTGAATTAAATTATGTGGAAGAATTTTGCTTTGAGTATTTTAATGAAAACTGCTGAGTGCAGCATTGAAGTGGTTAAAGCCACAAACCAAAATTCATAACAGAAATCAGAATCTTACCACAACCTTCTGTGCAATGCCCAATTGTAAGAATAATACTAATTTTTTCTCCTGAATCCAGAGTGTCAGAAGTCAGCAACCTCAGTAGCTTAGACACAATGTGATACTTTACCAGGACATCACCAACAGCAGCTATTAGTATAAAATAATTTAAAGAGACAAAAAATTAAACTAAACAGTAAGTACACAACACAATGCAACAAAAATACATTTTCTTTTTCAGGGTGTCCTCCATATCCCTGAAGAAGCCTTGAGATTGCCCCCATTCCCCCCCTGCTTTCACTCCCTCACTCCAACATTTGAAGTCAGTATCGTCTCCTTTCAGTGGACCAGTCCCAGCCCCAACACTGTCCCATCCCCCAAATCCTGCTGCGGAAGAAGCCCTGATTTTCAGGGCTCTCCAGCACACTGGGGTGCAGACCTCTGGAAAGGTTCCCCAAATCCTTTACCAGATTCAGCACATGGAGAACTCACTGCAATTGGAGAGGACATGAAGCTCTAACTCTTAGGTTTATCAGACATAAGATCCTCCCCATAGAACAACTGGAGACACTTCCTATAAAGAAGTCAAGCTTCTCCAAAGACTTAGGGGCACCTACATTTGTTTGTGTATCTATGTGCTAAAAATCAAGCTGTTAGTCACACCCCCATGTCTCTGCAAATCCCAACAGGTGCAGGTGCATTTTCTTCACTCTTTCTAATTTCAGTTGGAGACTGTTTAGGGAATTCTGACATGTAAAACTGTATTTTGCACATGTGCAATATATGTACACTTACTTGCCATTTCATGTCCATCTACATACTTTTCTTCTAAAATCTAGCCCTACTAATTTATTTCTAGAAATACCATATATTGATATAAAAATGGTTGGGGTCCATTCACTCACAGTTATCAGCAATGCAAGCATCTAGAGTCTTTGTTACCACTACTGCAAGTTTTGCGCTTGAGTAACTTCTAGATGAATTACGGACCAGCTTGATAAGTACTTCAGCTAATATGTCTAATCCACCAACAGAAACAAAGTATTCCTGTACATATGCTTAAGGAAAAAAAGAATAAATACTGAATTGCAACATTTATAGCTCTATTAACTAAAACAATATTAATAAAGCAATGTGGTAATGATTTTTTTTGTGTATGCTAATTTTCCTGCCATCTAACGCAATTCCATCAATACAACATAATCAAAATTGGAAATATAGACGAGATGGCAAATTTAGAAATGTATTTTTCATAAGAATTATAGAAAATATACAAGCATAATATACACATGTAAACAATGCACTGGTGTTCTGCTTGATTTCATTTAGTTATAGCCATTATTTTCTGTGTTGTAATAATGATGAACTTACCTTTGGAAAATCAAAATGGCGCCCAAAGAATTTTACAGATTTTACTAACTTGAAGCTAATGGGACTATTTGTGGAGTAAGGTACTACTCGACATGAGTAAAGATATCAGAATCTAGCCCTTAAAGTAAATGTCACCATGTGCAAAGGAACCACACAAAGCCCTCTAAGCCACTTAAACTCTATGTTGTTTTTCAATGATGAAAGGGATGCTGATGGACAAGTTCCACTGCTTGTGTTCAGGGGATTGTGGAAGGGGCTGCTCCATGCGTCTGAGACTGGGAGATTCTTCACTAGCAGTGTCTGTTGGTCTACCTGTGCCCTGTACTTCCCCATGATGTAAACTGAAAACATAAGGAGCAGTGTAGACCAACCGCATCTCCAGTTCCTACTCTTCCGTGAATCATATGAGGATCTGAGCAGAGGGGAAGGGAGGTTGGTTATGAATACCCATAGAGGCCACACATCTTGAACAACTCCAGTTACATAAGGTAAGTAACCTTTCTTTTAATGAAAACTGGTGAGGAGTACAGCATGGAAGTGGTTAAAGCCATAAACCAAAATTCATAAAAGAAATCAGAATCTTACCACAACCTTCTGTGCAATGCCCAATTGTAAGAATAATACTAATTTTTTCTCCTGAATCCAGAGTGTCATAAGTCAGCTGGGTATTCACTGTGAGTCATTCACAAGCAGAACTCATTGAGGAGGTGGAGAGAGTGTAAGGACCCATGCCCATACTACTGATTGAAGGACTGTTGTGACAAAGGATGCAGCAGCTGAAGAAGCCTGGACCAAGGCATAGTGGCTGGTAAAGGTGTGCAATGAGCTCCAGGTTGCCATTTCTACAGATTTCTACGAGAGGTATATTTTGGAGAGAATTTACAGAGGTAGTGTGTACTCCAGTAGAGCGGGCCCTAACATCCTGAGAAGGAGGGTTTTCCCTTTGTTCATAATGCAGTCAGATACAACTTAAGATCCATTTCGAGAATCTTTGCAATGAAATCACTTCCCTTTTCATCTGCTTGGTGAACGAGATGAACAATCTTAGGGATTTTCTAAAGGCTTTCTCCTCTGTAGGTAGAAACATCTACAAACATCAAGAGAAGAGACCTTCATGTCCTCCCTGGAAGAATACAATACATGAATAGTCTGATTCAGAGGGAATTTGGAGGGAACCTTTGTGATGAATTTGGGATGTAACCACAGACACACTCTGTCCTTATTAAATATTGTGTAGGGATGGTCTGCCATAAAAGCCACAAACTCCCAGTAATCTCTTAGTGGAAGTGATTGCCTTAAAGAAGGCCACTTTCAGGGATAAATAGAAAGGGAGTAGAAGGCCAATGGCTTGAATGGTGGATTAATAAATGCTGACAGCACCAGATTAAGCTCACAATTAGGAGTTGGTGCTGATAATGGAGGGAGGGTTCTGACAAGGCCTCTCAGGCACCTCACGCATTTAGGGTGTGAGAACATCGAGTAGTTGTCAATCAGAGGATGGAAAGTGTTGATCACTGCCAAATGAACGTGTAATGAGCTAATGGATAAACCCGATGATTTCAGGGAAAGGATATAATCTAAAATGGCAGGGATCTGAGTCCAGAGGAAGGTCATGGTAATGCTGGCACCAGATGGAGAATCTCTTCTACTCAGCAGCATAGCATTTTCTTGTGAAAGCTTTTCTGCTGTTATTGAGGATTGACTAGACCTCCTGTGAGCAAAACATCGCTATACTTGTTGCCCATCCAAAACCCAGACTGTAAGGTGAAGGGATGTTGGTTGGGAGGGATGGTTCTGCCGTCATTCTGAGTTAGAAGGTTCAGCAATGGTCATAAGCAAATACATTGACATGTGTACATCTGGAAGATGCTGGTGAACTAAAATTGTTTCAGCACCAGAGAGCTACGAGGTTCATTGCTGATTTGTCCAGCTTGACCTTGGTCAAGCTCCAAGGTAGGAGGGAATGGGCAGGAAAGCACGCATTAGTGGCTCTGGCCACTGAACCAGAAATGCATCTCTTCTAAAATTGTGTCCCTGGGCTGCACAAGGGCAACAGGCTGGGCATTTTTTGTTGATTTAGGATGAAAGATGGTCCCATGATGGGGAACTTCACTGCTGGAAGATGCTCTGTAACACTAGGTTATGAAATTCCCACTTGTGGACTCTGTGAAAGTATCTGCTGGGGCTGTCTGCTAAGGTGTTCATTACTCCAGGAAGGTGCACCACTGAAAGGATGATCCGATGACAGATGTACTAATTTCAGAGCTTGACTGCCTCTTCACAAAGAGGGGTGGGACCTCACTCCCCACTGTTTGTTTATATAGAATTCTGTGTTCATATTATCCAACATGACCGGAACATACTCAGAATGTAAAAAAAGGAGGAACCTCCTGAAAGCCTTGTGTGCTGCTTGAATTTCAAGGAGGTTGATGTGTAGTTGGGATTCCTGGTAGGTCCAGGAACCTTGCACTATTTGATTGTCTAGATTTCCCCGCTACCCCTCCCCAGCCCAGAAGAGAAGCACCCATGATTATTTGCTTTGGGGTAATGGGGGAGCAAAAGGAACCCCTACACATACAGCCTTGTTTTCCCTTCAGGAGAGTGGGTTCATGATACATTTGTTTAAAGCATCTCTGTTTGGAGTATAGACCATATGAAGCCAAATCCTGAAAGCAACAAAGGTGGGGCTTTGAGTATGTGCAGGTGGCCATGTGGCCTAGAAGAACCAGTGGAGGTGGACTGTCATCCAGAGACTTGGTCAGAGTTGGACAATGAGGTCCCTCATTGTGAGAAGCCTGTCTTGAGGTAAGTAGGCTTTGGTTGTAGTTGAGTCCAGGGTCACTCCAATACATTCTTTAGTGCACGCTGGGATTAAAGTGGACTTTTCTAGGTTTCCTCACAGTCCCAAGTATTGTATTAGACTGGGGAGGGAGCACACCTGACTTCTTGAGATGAATGGCCTGTGAGCAGCTGATCGACAAGATAAGGAAACAGTGTGCTGCCCTGGTGATAAAGGTGTGCTGCTACTATGGCAAGCACCTTCGAGAATACCCTCGATGCTGTCAAGAGCCCAAAAGGAAGGACTCTATACTGGTAATGTTCTAGGCCCACCGTACAGCACAGAAATGGATGACTATAGGAACTAGATATACTTCAGATTGAGAGCTGCAAATCAATTGCCTTCACTGATGGAGGGATGTGTCCCTAAGAGAACTCCAATGCTAGGTGGTACTGTTGTCATATTAACCCAGAAGGTGGCATGTAATATATCAATGGAAAACTAGTAACTCACCAATCATTAATATTCTTCTGTGATGTATGTACAGTAAACCCAGAAAGATCTTTACAGATATACTGGAAATATGTGACTAAAGTGTGTTTAAACCAGATATGTTGGGGGAGTTGATAAACTGGTTTTCTTCAGAAAAAGAAAGGAGGCCAACACCTCAAACCAGGTCTGGGTAAATTCAATGAGCTATTCATTTGTATCAGAGGTTGCAGGAAAAGATCATTTGCATTGTAAAAATCACCAGCGGGGGAGGAACCAGCATGGTGTCTACACCAGAAAGTATAGTGTCTATACCCAGCAGGAGAAAGGAACTTCGTGTGGGCTTACTTTTCAAAGGTTTACTGGACTGTAAAAAGAAGGGGAGAGAATCCCTAAGTTATCCTTCACCTGTGGAGACAAAAGGAACCGAGAACTTTGAGCTCTGTGAAAGTTCCTGGCCATAGAGTCTGGTCAGTCATCTGGAAAAGAGACTTGGTGAGAAACACTTCTTTGAACAATGGGGTATGAAGACATTAATTTGTCTAAGATCTAGAATGGACCGCCATTCACCCCTTCTCGTTAGGAATGAGGAAGCATCCTGAATACAACACACTTCCCCTTGTGTTGAGGCATGGGCTCTAAGGTTCCTAGTTGTAGAAGACAGTCAACTTTGTCTGAGAAACCTCTTGTGAAAGGGCCCCCTGAAAAAGGACAGGGAAGGGGGTATGAATGAACGGATGGTCAGGAACTCTTATTGTGAAGTGCTTGGAGATAATCTCCAGGACCATCTGTCCAAATAGATATGTTGCCACATAGGGAAGAAGCACAGCATGCAACCACCAAAGGGTGTAGGGGTGTCTGGTTGTGAGGAGACTGGCTGATGGCCTTCAAAAGTCACATCAAAATGACTTTTTTGGAGGGGTGCTGCGACTGAGAAGGAAACAATGGTGGGGCATTCTGTCTGCTACAGTGAACCCTCTGGCATTTCCTGAGTGGTTTACAAACCTGTTGATGACAAAAGGGCTGAGGCATCGGGATGCTGCCTATAAGGAGGTGGAGTACTTTCTCCAAGGGACAGGGGTATAAATCCCTAGGGAGCAGAGGCTAGCTTGGGAATCCTTAAGACTGTGCAGTGATTTGTCTGTTTTTTCACTGAACAGGACAGTACTGTTGAAAGGAGGTCTTCTGCTGTTGTCTGTACTTTCTTAGGAAACCCCAAGGAATGAAAGCAGGAAGCCTGGCTCATGACTACCGAAGCAGTCATAGAACAAGAGGAAGTGTCAGCTGCTCCCAGCAATGCTTGAAGGGACAACCATGCTATGAGCTTCCCTTCATCCAAGATAGCTTGGAACTGAGGTCTGAGCTCCTGAAGAAGCTTGTTAGTGAGCCGACAGAGCTTATTGTAATTAATAAAGTCATATTTCAAAATCAGAGCCTGATAATTCACTATCTGGAATTGTAGGCTACCAGAAGAAAAATTTCTCCCTAGAAGGTCCAGTTTTAGCATTCTTATTGGAGGGAGGAGACCAAGGCTGGTGCAGCCTGTTGTGCCTGGTAACGGGCTGTACTACTAATGAATTAGGGACAGGGTGGGAAAACAAAAATTCCATCCCTTTAGGTGGAACACAGCATCTTTTATCTGTTCTTTTCAGAGTAGAGGCACAGGTGGCTGGAGTGTGCCAAACACCCTTGGCTAGTTCCAGAATGGCCTCATTGATGGGAAGTGCCACCCTGCGACGGCCTGGAGTCTGGAGGGTGTCTGAAAGCTTGTGAGTAGGGTCCTGGACTTCCTCCAGAGGAATCTGTAAAGCTTCTGCAATCTTCCTCAGGAAATTCCTGAAATTGTTTATAATTATTTGGCAGTGAAGGTGAAGAAAGTGTTGCAGATGGATGGGGATGTACTAGCTAGGCAGGTTGTTCTTTCTCCTCATAGAGCTCCTGAGGGGACTGAGGCCCTTCTCTAGATGATGTCTGAACACACTCCTGCTCTGATCTCCTGGAGACAGGAGGTCTAAAATAAGAGTCCCAAGCTCCTAACGGAACCAGAGTGTAGGGTTGCGTATTGAAACGGAGGTGGACATGGCTGTAAGGATATGAAAGTGGAACCCACTAGCAAGGGTAGCACTGGTCCAATAGTATGTCTTATGAAAGTGAGCGGAAGCCCATGAAGCTCTGGAACCCCTCACCACATGTCTTGTGATTCCAGAATGGCCAGTAGATGGGATCAGGGAACAATGTGCTGTTGATACTGGTAGCCCAATTCCATGGCTGGTGGAAGGAACCAGTGAGTAACATACTGTCAGTATAGGCACCTCCCTAAAAATCACTGGATCAGAAAGTAGTGGTGGTTCTGGGTTGGTGTAGACCACTAGGTGCTCAAGAACAGTATAGCCTAGACCAGCTGGAGAGCAAGAGGGATTTCTGAGCACAGGCAGATTTAATGGTGCAGGCAGTAAGTGAAGGTACTGGTAAATCCTTTTTACTCTTAAAGTGCAGAGCCAATGGTACTGTTGGTGACTGCTCTCTCCTTTTTTTTCCATTGGTGGTGGGACCTGCCCCTTACACAGGTGACCATTTTTGGAAAACCCGGGCTTTCAGTGTCGACAGTGCCAGGCTACCCTCTTGTCCAGAAGCTCCAGACCCACACATACCAGGACACTGCATTGTGCCTGATTTAGCAGAGGAAGGAGAGACTAATCTCTTCTTAGAGGGTTTAGATGGGGACCTTTCCTGCTTTCCACAGAAGTGTTTTCTCTTATCTTCATTACATCCATGCCTATCAGAGTCTTTAGCTCTAGGATCTGATGAGCCAGAACTGTGAAGCTCCAGGTTTGGAAGGGCAAAAGAAGGTGGATCTTGCCAATATACAGAGAGGTCAGATGTCCCTGTATTGGGCTGTGGCCTCATGGAAAGCTCCATTAGATGTCTCCCAAGTCGAAATTCATGAGATTGTCATGCACGAGGTGGGAAACAATAACAAATCTCACACTTAGAATATGTGACTCCCCAAGGCAATAGAGGCGGGGGGGGGGAGGGCGGGGAGAAGAGTCATTAGGTGGGAAGACAAGGGGAAAAGTCACACAGGACTTAAAACCAGGAATCTTTGCATAATAGATGCCTGGACGGTGAAGGGGGGGGCGGGGAAAACCCTAACCCCAAACACTAAAGTATACTCTAAAATTAACTGGTTAATTAATAGGAACTAGATACAAAAAAACCTGGAAAAAATGGGCAAGAATACTGTAAAGTAGCAGACACTGTCCGAGTTCCATTTTGGGCCATGAGTGGCAGAAAGGAAATAAAGAGGCGGTCAGTCTGCACTGCCCCTTATTCTCTCGGAGCACAGTACGAGGAAGTGCAGGGCCCAGGTGTAGATCAATGGATGCTTCTAGTGAAGAATCTTCCAGGCTCAGGCATATGGAGTTCATGCACAGTCACAGTGAGTACCCATAGGAACCAGCATTCAGAGAAGAACTAATTCTTTTTGAGATGAAGTTTTCCCTGTTTGGTCTCAGTCAAGAGACAAATTTATTTTGGAAAGTTTTAGCAAAATTTCTTCAGTCAGCTTTCTGTTTTTGCGTGTGTGTAGGCCTAACTTGACATAAATAAGACCTCATTTCTCCCAGGCAATGATTGGGAAGGTGAATGGAAGAGTAAGTTGTATATAAGGGTGTAACAAGCATTAGTCTGGAGTCAGTCTAGCTAAGGTAAGCAGGAAGACCCTTGTACTAGGGACAATGGACAAGATAAACCTGGAATGTAGATATCAGTTTATACATGAACAGCACATTGACAGCATGCTGTACAGGGATTGATTCCTGAAAAGTAACCAAGTCAATCACGAAGCACAGAATGCTGAGAGAGAGCGAGAGAGCGCGCCTGCATTTGAGCCTGGCCAGCTTACGCATAGTGTTGCTGTATGCCAAATTAAAGTGAATAATTCCAGAGTTGAACTGAGTTTTTGAGAATGGAATGGAAGAGATTCTTGGGGAATCCCAGCAATGTGTTTAAAAACAAAAAAGCCACACACATTTCTCTCATGTGTTCTGATCAGAAATTCTGTGCATGGATACCTCATGTACAGCTGCACTTGTTCAAACTTGGATTATTTTGTAGCCATAATTAAAATGTAAGTAGCGAGCTCAGTTTGAAGGAAGTTGGCTCAGTAGTTTTGAACTTATGGCTGTTTAAAAGATATTATGTATGTACAGAAGCATGTTGTTAGGTTCCATTGTTCCAGCATGTGCAGTAGATGTAATTGTTTTTATGCTCCCTCTAAAGTAAATTAAAATAATGAGGACATAGAGATGCACTCTGCTTAAACTAAACTCAAAAAGTCTTTAAAAATCTACCAAACATTGCAAATACTATTGGATACCCAGGATCCTGCACCAGAATTTCTCAGAAAGAGGACAAAGAGATAGTGCCCTCGTAGGAATGAACATTAGGCTGGAAGTCCAAAATTCCCAAATTCTATCATCACCTCTGCTCTGACTGGGCTTAATAATACTTTACACTTACACAGCACTTTACAAACCACATTTAAGGCTTTACAAAACTGCTATGACGTTGTCAGGGTTTTTTTTTTTACATGGAATAAATATTTATTAATTTGTCCACTATGGAAGTGCAGCCACTTCTGGGATGAAGCTCTTCAATTCTTTAATAAAACACAGAAACACTATCCAATATTTTTAGAATAAAAAGTGAAGTAAACAGTATCAATTTGAAATTGGAGGAATAAATTAAGTCAGAGTATAATTATTATAATTAATTTTAATATAATTGTGTTATTTATTATAATACAATTTTAAAAATATTTTGAAAGTATTTTCTTTATGTCCACCTTAAAGGAACAAGGGAGATGTCTCTGGCTGCCCAGAAGTTGGTTGGTTGCTTTTCCTCTTTCTTTGAGAAAGTCACAAGTCACTGGATAAATATGCTTATAAATTATGGACTAAAAACACTTGAAGGGGAAAAATGGGCTTTAAATAAAGACCTAGAAAAAGTCCAAGTTTCCTTGGTAATTTTTTTATGCAGCAAAGATGCCAAAACACCAAAAACTTGAGGTCTGTTCATCATGACACCAAACATTAGAGAGTCTCCACATCGTCTTGGAGTATAGTATCCACTTCCTTATTAGAACCCAACACTAATAAATCACTGGGAGTAGGTAAAAAAAGAAGGAAATATCTGGAGCTCACAACACATTAATGAATGTTATGACAGGCCAGGTAGTGCCTAATGCATCAAAGAAAGGAAATGTGGCCACAAAGGCAATAGATACGGATAGGAAAAATGGAAGATTAATAAATTAGTGCTGAAAGACTGTTCCAAAGTAGGACACACAGTCTGCTGGACAGAGGCTAAGGAATGCACTGAAATTGAGAAGGATGGTGTGACAAAACTGCTAGTGGATAGAGCCCGCATACCATCAGCTTTTATACATCTTATACAATTCAAAAGAAACTCTCTTTACCTATCTTACCTAACTTCTATTTAACAGTAAAATAATTGATTAGCTTAACAGAAAAGCATTTTGGAAATGCACATGAAAAAAATATCATAAGGGACTGGAGACCGTAAAAGTATCTATGATGTTTGTTCTGATGCCATGTTCTCTTGTGGTATAACCAAGTGGTGGCAAGAGACAAAGAAAGGACAGAATCCTTAGAGAAAGACTCACCCAAAGCAAAGGTGCTTTTAAAAGAAAACTGCATCCATTTACCTCAGGAAAGCAATATAAATGAGAAATATTTCTCACCATGTGTAGCGGGGTGGTTACCTGCTCCTGCCCTGAGGGGCTAGAAGCGGCCTAGGAGAGGGCTGTGGCTGGGGCAAGAAGCCTGGGCTGATTGGGGGAAAGTAGGCTCAGCTGGGGCCATGCCCCAATCAGGCCCAGCTGGCCCCTATAAAAGGCTGTGAGCCAGAGGCCCAGGCAGTCTCCCTCTGCCTGTAGAGGGAGAAGGGCCTGGCTGCAAGGTGCCAAGAAGGGAACCTAGATTGGAGCAGCGCTGGGGAAAGGCCTAGCGCAGGGGTCGGCAACCTTTCAGAAGTGGTGTGCCGAGTCTTCATTTATTCACTCTAATTTAAGGTTTACATTTTAACGGTAATACATTTTAACGTTTTTAGAAGGTCTCTTTCTATAAGTCTTTTTAGAAGGTTTTTAGAAGGTCTCTTTCTATAAGTCTATAACATATAACTAAACTATTGTTGTATATAAAGTAAATAAGGTTTTAAAAATGTTTAAGAAGCTTCATTTAAAATTAAATTAAAATGCAGAGCCCCCTGGACCGGTGGCCAGGACCTGGGCAGTATGAGTGCCACGGAAAATCAGCTCGCGTGCCGCCTTCGGAACGCGTGCCATAGGTTGCCTACCCCTGGCCTAGGGAGTCGGGGAGCTCTGGCCTAGGAAAGCCCCAGGCTGCAGGCCTGGTAAGGCCTATTGGGTTGCAGGGGGCAGCCCATGGGTAGGCAGAGGCAGCAGGTCTGAACCCCCTTTGCCTATGATGAGTAGCTTACACTGCAGTCCGCCCCGGTGAGCGGGGGGCTAGATGGGGACTGGCAGTAGCTGAACACTGAGGCGAAGTGGGGATAGTGGGTGGGGGTTCCCCTGGGAGGGGGAGACCCTGAGGCTGTGTGGGGTTACTGCCAGAGGGGCAGCACCCCCAGGTAAACGGGGCACCGGGGTTGTGGGAGGGACACGGGGCCAGTAGTAAGGTGGATCACTGGCCTGCAGAGGGTGCTCCGGACGCTGGGAGAGCTAATTCCCTGAGGATGACCAGCAGGAGGTGCTGCGGTGGTGAGTCAAGACTCTTACACCATGTTTAAACTGAACTATATTTGAAAACAAAGAGCCTGATTCTTTGTTGCCCTGCACCTTGTTTAGTCACTTACCCAGCACAAAGTGGATGCAAAACACTACTACACTGATCTGGTAGCATTTTTACACCTATGCTGCACTCTTTGAGGAAAATGACTAAATAGAGTCTAGAGCAATAATTTCTTCAATGCGAAGTTTTTAATTACAGTTGGTATTTCTAAGATTACTCACAGTAACCATCTTACTGAAAATTCCAGAGAGGTTTCATAAGAGAAATATATACACATAGAGAGACATTCTCGCAAGCTGGATACCTCTAAGCAAAATGATTCATAACTACCTGGCCCCCAGCACTCTACCTCCCCACTCCAGCAGAATGGCTCCATTAGAGCTGATCTACCAGAACCTGGATTATTTTTTCCAAGGAATCTCCATGAGACCAGTAGGGGGATAATGTGAATGCCTACTCCTGCCTCTTGCTCACCCAACCTCTTCACCCAGTGCAAACCCTGGACCTGTAAGTGTCCTCTGTGAGGTTTGGAGGAGAAGGGACAATGACACAGAGGCAGCTGATCCATGCCTTCTGCAAAGAAGGTGGAAGATCAGTGAATGAATCTGGGGAGATAGGGAAAGAGGAAGAAACTTAAAATTGAATGATTGTTTCCAATGAAATGTAGTTCCATGAAATCTAAATTGTTGACAGGATGTCATGTACTTACAATTATTAGCAACTGTAAGTCCAACAAATGAACAAATAGGACGAACTATCTCAGGCTTTATGCAACTTTGGAGCCAGTCTTTTGCATGTGGAAAAACTGAACAGCAAGTGTTTTGATTGTCTTCTGTAAAGATGTAAAACAAACAACAACAAAAATCTAAATGTAATATATAGTTACGTTTACAGACATGCTAGAAAATGGAAGTCAGATGTCACTTTTTAAAAGTGTTCTTTTTATGTTAACTATCATCATGTTATACAATTATTTAATAATAGTTACCATTTTGAGGATTATTAACACATGCACACAGAGTACTGCAGACTGAAGACCACAGCTGATAATACTGATTAATATTTTCATCTGACAGATTCATCTCAGATATTGAAAGAGTTGTTCTGTTAAGAAAAAAGCAAACATAATGGCAAAGATGACTTAGGACCTAAATAGTCTGTTACTTTATATCTTAACAGAAACTGTTTATTTACCTGAATAATTGTAGCAGAACACCAATGCAGCCTGTTTCTCTGATGTGAGTTTGCCCACTCTCTATAAATGACCATATGCCAGGTATTGGGAGAGACAATACATAATTTTAAACAAAGTATTAATACTTTAAATGCCATTTAAATAGTTCAGTTTTACTTCAGCTCCCTTAGTAAGCCATGTACAAATGTGTTATGTACTTGCATCCTTAACTGTATAGCAACTAAAAGTGCTAACTGTGTTCTTGTAGTTTATAAAAATTGAAGAACTTCTAAATTAATTGTTACTTTGTGTTTTAAACCATACGTTTGTACAGAGCCCAGAAGTATGGGTCCCTCTGGGTGCTACTGTAATACAAATAATAAATTATAAAGATCAATTGTTTCAATTTCTCTACAAAATGTGAGAAACCCTCATTTTGCATTACATTTTGCTAAAAACTACATGTAAGTTTCTTACACAAATAAGATAAAGTACTTTCAACATTTTAAAAAAACCCTCTGTTTGATCTACTTGTAACTGATTTTGAGATCACCTAAAAGTAATCTGTCACGATTAATCTTTATATACTAATCATACAAAATATTAATGAAATCTTGAAGTCATGATAAATAGTATGGGCTGATAACCAGCAGTGTGTTTTTTAAATGAGTTACATAGTATTAATAATATAATGGTATTTTTACAAGTGAATGCAAAATACTTACTGTTATTTGAAACCAGTACTAATATAACATAAACAGACATTCTTTTCAAATTCACACTAGAATTCTTATTAGTTAAGAGGAAAATGAGGTCTTCAAACAATTCAGATGTACACAAAGTTTGTTGACAGTACACTGAAACCAGAAAATGAATTATTTAGTATATTAATTTCTATTAAGCCATTTACAATTTCTATTTATATAGGCAAAGTCTACAAATTACAGACTGATAAAAAGATTGTCTAAAATGTACAGACTGACCTATACTGAAAGGCTGTCAAGAGAAACAATTTTCAGGACTGAATCAGATATTAAAAATTAAATATTTCCTACCACTACTTGTTTGTAAGGCAAATTTCCTCTCCTCCCTTCCCCCAACCAACATATCTGAGAGCCAGGCTGAAAAGTCTTTTGACCCTTCCATAGATGTGACTGACAGCAACCTTTCCCCCAATCAACAAGGTGATACATACACTAACCATAATTGGGTCATTTTATGGAACAAAGTATCAGGTCTACTTGAAAGCTCCCATTCTAATTTCCCTCCTCATGACATGGCACTAATTCAGAAGTTCTGGGATATCTGTTTCAAGACATAGGACATTAGAAATTCATCTTACCTAGCAACAGTTTAACAGTTACTAGGCAGAGTGTAGCTTCCAGACTCACTCTGAAGGATCAATTCTCAAATCCACTTGTCAATAACTTTCAATGTAACTTGATAATGTAACGTGCAGGTCTTTGCCTAGATCCTCAGTTGTGACCAATATGTGCTGGGCGCCTCTGAGGGAAGAGGGCTGCAAAAGAGCTATTTGCTGCTTCCTGATCCTGGAGCCAGTTGTGAGACATGATACCGAGCAATCTCAGACCATCATGCCATTGGAGGACTGAAGAAGTGCACCACCCTGCTTTTGCCCACCCATGCCCTCTACACCAGAACCTATAAGTGGGGCTGGTGATGTAGCACCAGCCACTCCACCCAAGGGATTCCCCCAAACCAGAGGAATTCTCAGGTGGCCATTTAAGCTGGCTTTATGGCCCCTTTGAGCTTCCAGAATGGAGCAAGTATGGAACAGCAGAGTCAAGAATCTGGTCCCATTTGTCAGGCTGGTATCCGTTGTAACCTGATAAATAAATATACCTAAAACTACATTAAACCATTGGTTGATATGATAAATACAGGCAGAGGAGGAAATCTTAAGTTTTCAGGAACAATAAAGTGCAGTGATATAGAACTTGGAAAAATAAATAAAAGTATACATTACCATTACTCTCCATTACAACTGCTAATGTAAATAAGGCTGCTTCCTTTACTATGCAGTGCACACTTGACTTTGCAAGGTCACTTACAAACATCAAACCACCAATCTCTCGGAAATAATCACTTGCATCACCTGTTTCATATGCAGACACAATGAACAAAAAGGAAATTTCTTAGGTAATAATTTGGAAATCCAAAAACAATCAGAGCAGTATGGAATACATAACTTTTCCAAGATTGTATACCTTTAGAGAGTCTTATGACTCCTAGACATTATTTTAAAAAGTGACAATGTTTAATATGTATTATGAAAAAAAAATTCTAGTATTGCCATATTCAAATATCCCAGATAGGAAATAACAAATGCCCCAGTTGAAATGTCATTGTAGAATACTTCTTACTGTTTTGTTGGCAGATTGAATAAATAGTGATCAAGGCCTCTTTTTGAGAAGCAGGGCTGTCCATTTGGTATTTAAGACATTCAAGCAGTAAATTCAGATCCGTCTTCATCTCTTTGAGGAAAAAACAGTTTTAGAAGAATTTCACAGGAAACGTAGGTTTTCTTTTGAATCCACCTTTTTAAATTGAGGATTAATTTTTGTTAAGACTCATAAAAATATGGAACCATCTTCTATTTTGAAGAGAAAAAAAGAACAATTTGAAATTGAATCTTTTTTCCCCACCTTGCAATAAGTTATGCACAGCCCAAAAATGTGTGTCTAAGTAGTTTTTGTTACTAGATGATTATTTTATTTGCTAATGGAACAATCCCCTTTTCATATTCACCTTATTGCCTTCAGTAACAATGTTGTTCTCTAGCTGCAAAATTAATGTAAACAGAGAATATGGAATAATGAAAGAAATACAGGTTGAAATCCCCATTGAAACCCCACTGAAGTCAATTGGTGTTTTGTCATTGACTGTAACAGGGCCAAGATTTTTATCCACAGAATGTGATCTTTACTAGCAGAATTTAATCCTGGATCAGGACCAGAACAAATTTTGATTTATTAAGGAATACTGGATTGGCCCTATTTTTTTTTTTTTTTTTAAATCTTCCACTAACACTATTTTAGAAGATTAAAATACAGACGATTTTCCAATCAATTTTGCCTTTGTTTATAGTGTGTTAAATTAGAGATGAAATTAATGTGGCTATTTTTATCTAACACTAATAAAAACAATCACTTTACACAGTAGCTGATTTTATCACTTTGTTTCTGCATATTTCAGGAATATTACAATTAAATGTCACTGCAGAACCGGCCTTTAGACAAAAGAACTATGTATTTGTTGGGCCTCCCCAAATTAATGGTATTTGTATTCATTATTATTATTTTTTCTATGATTGATGATAATGGAGTCTCCCATCAAATTCAACAGATGAGCTAGTCATTTATTGTGGGTCCTGAGATGAGTCCAAAGACCAATTTCAGACATGCTGCCCCATCTGCAAATGCCACAGGTAAAAACAATTGCAGATGAATGTGCATTGCTTTTAGCTTTACACATCGCACATCTCTCCTTCATTGCATCAATCTGTGAGCTCTCAAAGTCTTTCAGTCCAAGGTGGCAGAGCTGCCGCTATCAGGTCTTATTGTGGGCTAAGAGCTCCCAAATGTTGAGGTCAACATTACAAGACTGGAGGTGGGCCTTCAGAGTGTCTTTGTAACATTTTCTTGGTCTGCCCCTAAAACAAGTTCAAGTCTGCAATTCTCTGTAGAAGATGGCCTTTGGTATTCTGCTGTCAGACATATGGACAGCGCCGGCTCCAGGGTTTTTGCCGCCCCAGGCAGCCAAAAAAAAAAAAAAAAAGCCGCGATCGCGATCTGCGGCGGCAATTCGGCGGGAGGTCCTTCGCTCCAAGCGGGAGTGAGGGACCCTCCGCCGAATTGCCGCAGAATACCTGGACATGCCACCCCTCTCCCGAGGGGCCGCCCCAAGCACCTGCTTGTTAAGCTGGTGCCTGGAGCCGGCCCTGCATATGGACCACATGACCACACCATCTCAAACTGCACTCTCACTATAAAAGCTTCAATGTTTTTGATGTTGCAGCACTCAAGGACCTCAGTGTTTGGAACCAAGTCTTGCCATTAAAATTTCCACTATCCGCCACACAGTCATTGTAGGTGAAACTGGTCCATGCATTTTATAGGGCATCAACATAGTCCAAATAATGCAGCCGTAGAGCAGTGAGGTGATAACAATGGTGCAATAAACATCAATTTTTGTTTGCAGTCTGACATCTCATTCATTCCAGAGATGATGTTGAAGTTTTCTGAAGGCATTACTGGCTGTCTCAATGCACTTCAAAATGTCGTCGTCATCAATCACTGCATCTCATGAAACAACACTGCCTAGGTAGGAAAACTGTCAATGACCTTGACAGGTACATCATCAATGAATACAACTGGAGTAGTTGCAATACTTCCTGGTCGAGGCTGAACCATGATTTCTGTTTTCTTTAGGCTGATTGTTAAGCCAAAACATTTTGCTGCATATGCAAAGCAGTCAGTGAGCAACTGAATGTCCCTGAGGTTATGGGCCAATAAAACACAGCCATTAGTGGACTGTTATTCATGAATAACTGTCTTCATAACTTTTGTATTTTAATGCAGGAGATGCAGATTCAAGACACCTCCATCTATGTGGTACTTCATATAAATGCCATAACCAATGTCTCTGAATGCATCTATTAAAACAGCTGCAAACATGATGCTAAATAATGTCAGAGCAAAAACAACAGCCTTGTTTTACTCCATTTGTGACAACATAAGGAGCTGAGAAGCAGCCTTGGTCAAGAACACAAACCTGCATTCCTGCATGAAAAAATTTAATAATGTTGACAAACTTATCAGAGCAATCGAACTTGTAGAGAACTGTGCACTGGCCATCTTAATTTATAGAGTCAAAGACCTTAGTAAGATCAACAAAACCTATATATAGGTCTTGATTCTGCTCATCAAATTTCTCCTGAATTTGCCAGAATACAAAGATCCAGTCTGAAGTATCACACCCAGGACAGATGCAACATTGGATTTCAGGCAATATCTTCTCTGCTAGTTGATAATCAGCCAGTTTAGCATGACTCAGGTTGGTATCTTTTTTGCAGTGGCAAGGAACAAGATGCAACTATGATTATCACAAGATGCACGAATGCCTTGCTTTGATAAAGGTGAATAATACTAGCATCTTTAAGTTCCTGTGGCACAGTTTCCTGTTCCAAAAACTTTTAGTAGAGGCCAGTGAGCTTCCTGACAAGTCATGGCCCTCACATTTGAAGATCTCTGCAGGAACCATCTGGACTTGTTGCTTTGTCATTTGACATTTGCTTGACAGCTTTCCATACTTCAGATATGTTCAGTGGAATTACAAGTTGGTCATGAATTGGAAGTTATTCAAGACCACCAACAGCTGATGCTGATATGGTGGATGGGAAGTTCAGAACCTTATTAAAGTGTTCAGCTCATCTTTAGAGAATTTGTCCACAATAAGTCAGTAGCAGTGACTCATCTGCATTCCAGATAGCGATGGTACCATTAGATAGCAGGTCATACATGGCCTTCAGCTAATCAAAAAAATATTTGAAGTTTTTTGATCTGCCGCTGATTGAGGCTGCTCAGCTTTCATTTTCCACCAGCTATTTTTCCTGTGGTGAAGCTTAGCTTGCACATTGCACTTTGTACAGGAATAAACTTTTTAATAGATGAGTTTTTATCATTTATCCATAATGTGTGAAGACCATACATGGATGTCAGGAGTTTCTTTATCTCAGCATCATTTTCATCAAACCAGTCCTGATGCTTCGTCTTTATAAAGCCAAGGACTTCTTTAGGATGCATAAAACATTATTTCCTTAAAAGATGACCAGGAACACTCAGTGTTTGTGTCTGCCTGAGAGAGCATATAAAGAACTTCATCAAATTCTTTAACAAGCCTTGCACATGCGAGCTCAGATTTCAATGCTTGCACTTTGAGCATGAGTATTGCAGATTGACAACACTGGTGCTGTTTTAATTGCAAGATAAGTGTCATTTTGCATCTCGTACAGATGATCAGACCACATGCATGCTCCCCAGAGTGCATGGGTGATTTTGATATCCCAATGGTCACATTGGCATATGACATTGGTCATTGGCATTTTATTGACTGAGTGGAAATGCATTCATGTTGTTTTGTGCTTTGTTGAAATATCATGTTTATGATGACTAGCTGGTTCTGCATGCACTTTGTGAAGAACAGTGTGCCATTTAAGTGCTCTTTCCCCACACCACGTTTACCAATTACTTTTGGCCAAGCTTTGTGACTGACTGACCAACTCTGGCATTAAAGTCACCTAGAATGATTAAATTTGTCGTGCTGACGAGCTGATTTTATGGCCTTGTCGAAGTCTTTGTAGAATTTTTCTTTGACATTGTCAGAACATGTCATCATGGGTACATATGCACTGAAGACTGTTACATGACATACAGATGTCAAGGTGAGGCAAAGGACCATCTGGAGATCATTTATTCCTTTTGGTACACAATCAAGAGTGCGTGCAATAGATGTCCAAATAGCAAAGCCTATCCTTGATAGTGACCTCTTCCGCGAACATGCCTATCCAGTAGAATGTGTATCCAGCACCGAACTCTTCAAGATTGTTATTACCTAGGAGACATGTTTCACCCAGTGCAGCTACATCGATGTTATATTTGACAAATTCTTTTCAAATGAGTGCAGTATGCCTTTTGAGCCCACCAGCATCATCAGAGAGAGTGTAGACGTTTTTGGATGCAGAGTTCAGTATTTTTTGTGTGATGTTGCTTTTTACCACACAAAGTGGATGACCAGATAGTTGCAGCACACTAGCATGTTGATAATGGAGTGAATGACGTTTAGGGATCCTTTCTTCCCCCTTCTCTGGATTTGGGAGTGAAGCACTATTCTTAAAGAGGGCTGCTCTGTAGTCAGTGACAAATGACCACGTCACTCACTCTGCCTGCATGCAAGTTTGTGACTAGGGACCCCAGCAGCATCCTCTGCCTGTCCCTGTCACCACATGCCCATTACCACAGGACTTTCAAAGAACGGAATTTAGAGGACTTTCCCCATTAGATTATAATAATAAATTACATCAAATGCTGGGTCTAAAATCTTGATCATGACAATGTACTGTATAAATAAAACCTTCAAGGACAAATCAGGAGAAGCTGGGTGTTTGGTATAGCAAATTCTCTTAGGGTTCAATCCTGCCAGGTGCTGAGTGCCCTTACTCTTGCTGAAGACAACTGAAGTTTAGGACACTCACCACCAACCAGGACATAATCACAATAATTAAGAGACTAATCCAACTAGCACTGGGAGTTGGATCACATCCTAAGGACAGATGAACTGTTGAGAAGATATGATCAGATTTAGGCACCTAAAGTTGCAGATAGATGCCTAGTGGGATTTTCAAAAGTGCCTACACATCTAACTCCCATAAGAGTTAAATGCCTATGTGCTTTTAAAAATTCCACTAAGCACCTATCTGCATCTTTAGATGCCTACATACTTTTGAAAATCTGGCCCTTAGGGTCTTGAGTGTGCTACCAAGGTGACTTTAGTAATTATTTTACCACTTCTGTTAATAGTAGCTACTGAATTTCTCTTAAAACTCTCAATGCTTTGGTGATTTCAAGGAATATAAATTGTTAAATGAAAATAGAGAATTATTGTTTCCACATTTATCAAAAACATGTGATTTCATATTGACACAATTTAGTGTCTGAAATTATGCCATTAGCTTTGTCTAGTATCTTCATCACAACATATAATCCAAATATATGAATATAGTAGCAAGGCACAAGCAAATTCATCCAACTGTCACCCATCCCCATGGTAGCTCAGCTACCATCAGAGTCTGGTAAAACAGTGAAAAACAGATTCAGATATGACAAGTGATTCTAGAGATCTTACCACATTGTGTGTTCTGTACTTCTATATTTTCCATTTTCGATTGTATTCCTATTTTTACCCTGCAACTGTAAGAAAAGGCACTTTCTCAACAGTTCAGATCAGCAATGTTCACAAAGTGTACACATAGTATAAGTCCATCATGCCAACTTTCTTACAACAGCCTCCCTCCTCTTCTGGTTATTTGATTTTTAAACTACATGCCATATGACATACACCCAAATCAGTGTGATCATGAATGAAAAAGATTCCCTTCGGAAAGGTATCATTATAAGGTAATAAACTACTGCAATTACAAGGGTTTTTTTAATCCAATTTCATTTTGTAGACAAAGTAATTTGGTTCTACTATTATGATGCATGTAAAGATAACTCCCAACCTCACACATTTTTAATCTTGATTATGTTATTTATCTCAAAAAATCTGCCACAATTTCTCCCCCTATGTCTGGCTGCCCACTTACTTCAACTGCTTGCTGATGATAGGGAACCACTGGCCAATTTAAAAACTAGTAGTTCAAGTTTTCAAAGGAAATCTGACCTTCTAGCTCCTGCTGTTACCACTAATGAGGAGCAACCAAACCTTGCATTGCATACACTTATGACTGTTTAAAAGCCAGTATGGATCAAAAACAGACACTTGATGGAACATGGAGTGCAGAGGCAACTCCTTCAATTAAGATTTTAATATTTAATTGATTAGTAAAATTAGCATATTTTACATAATCAGAAAAATTCACAATTTCAACTCTAAAAACATAAGGGCCCAGATTCTTTGGTCCGACAGAGCAGCATTCAGAGTGAGACTTAGGAATGGGGAGCACAAAGGTAGCTTAAAGCCAGAGTCCCCAAATGCTTGGGCCGGTCTGCATCAGTCCAGACAATTGCAAGCAAATTAGAGCAGATTGAGAGGTGCTGTAAATTACACTGACTACCTGCAGCTCCCAAGAGATTAATCCAGCAACTGAGAATTCCTGGAGCATAGACATAATCCAACTGCATTTCCTTTTCCCCGGACATGCCAAATGTGCCAAGGTCAACAAAGGTAAGCCTCAAGCCACTATGGTATCTTTAGGCCCCTTGAAGATTCTCCAGCTCAATGTGGGAATTTCAAGGGGGTTGGTTAAGCTAATTTTATGATCACTTAGTGGCATCAGAGTAGTGCCTTTGAGAAATATATCAATGCTATCATAAAAGAGGACAGTTCTTGCCTTCACTAAGAATTCTTGATCTTCCCCTTCCCTCATTTCCTCACTGCTTCACAGAATGGCTCATGTACAAGGACTTCCCAGTCCCCTTAAATCTGTCAACCACACAAATGACTTGAGAGGGAGAGGTTGAGTTTTTTAAGCAGGAAGGACTCTTCTTCCATTCTCATCCTATTTTTACTATTAAACATTCTCTCTCCCTCTCCTGATCCTCTGCCAATGACAGAAAACTCTGTAGCCTCCCAGTCTCCCTCTGCTTCCCACAGAGGCCACATTGCGAGGCTGACAGAATACTAGAGCAGGTTCCTATTTATTTATTTAGCAAAGGACTGACCTTTCTCACTTTGGAGCTTCAAGTATCATTTTCAGTTCAGCTGAAGTAATTTTTTTTTAATTTATTATTACAAACATGATTTTTTTGTAATGTGCATTGCTAGTTTTGAATACTTTTAAGATCAGAGTCTACTTTAATACTTTTTAAATGGACTTTTTTTTGAGACTGTACATAAAATATCATTTTATAAACCTCCCATTGTTATGTAGCAGTAGATCTGCTTCATTATAGTATCACAGACCAGAGCCAAGCTGAGTAAGTCACCAAGCTCTGCTGCAGCAGAGAACTTTTGTGAGGCCTATAAGTTTGATATAGGGTAGAAGACCAAAACATTCTTTCTTCTCCATCAGCTAAGGCTGTCTAACCCAAATTATATATTCCCAAATACAGGCCTATTTGTATTTTTGTACAGCAATAAGGAAACACTTGGCTTATAATATTCAGAAATGTACCTACAAAAATGAGGTCAGGGGAATGCTTTTCAAAGTGGATCAGAACATTTCAGACACTCAACGCCCAATTTCAGGCTATCATATGAGCTGTGTGACCCAATCATTCTGCTGTAACACCAAAGGAAAAATCCAAAATTCTCTCTGGCTGCTAATTAAGCCCTTTTTTAAAACTGTAATTTTTTTAAATCCCAGGGATAGATTGTCAGCTGGTGTAAACTATCACTATCACATGACAGTTTATAGCAGCTGAGGATCTGACCTTTATATTTCCAAATATACCAGTGTGTTTATCATTCATTGGTAACACCTTGATGAACTTACAACACTTAGGATGGTCATAATTTCTGATCCCCATGTTTGCCACCTATGTGTTCGTTCCATCTCTCCCCCCACAATGGCTCACATATGTTAATGATTTCAATGTGTGGGGTGGGAAACAAATAATTGCAAGAATCAGGCACCGAAAAAAACCAAACTATTGGTCCACTCTACCCCACAACAAACAGACTTTAGGGATTTTAGAGTCCCACACTAGACAGAGATCAGGCTGCAACTCAAGTGCTTTCCCCCACCCATTCTGCTGAGATGCCATGATCACTCAGAGGTTGCTTGAGCTTTCAGGGCACCCCTGTCCCCTGTACAATCAAAAGGACTACATGAACATAAGAACAGCCATACTGGGTCAGAACAATGGTCCATCTAGCCCAGTATCTTGTCTTTCGATAGTGGCCAATGCCAGGTGTTTCAGAGGAATGAACAGAACGGGTAATCAAATGATCCATCCCGTTGCCCATTCCCAGCTTCTGGCAAACAAAGGCTAGAGACACTTCAGAGCATGGTTTTGCATCCCTGTCCATCCTGGCTAATAGCCATTAATGGCCTTATCCTCCATGAACTTATCTAGTTCTTTTTTGAACCCTGTTATAATCTTGGCCTTCACAATATCCTCTGGCAAAGAGTATGCATTGTGTGAAGAAATACTTCCTTTTAAACCTGCTGTTTATTAATTTAATTTAGTGGCCCCCTAGTTCTTGTGTTTACTCCTTCTCATAAAACTTCCTTATTTACTTTCTCTAAACCAGTCATGATTTTATAGACCTCTCTCATATCCCCCCTTAGTTGTCTCTTTTTCAAGCTGAAAAATCCCAGTCTTATTAATCTAGGGTGACCAGACAGCAAATGTGAAAAATTGGGACAGGGGGTTGGGGGTAAATAGGACCCTACATAAGAAAAAGACCCAAAAATCAGGACTGTCCCTATACAATCAGGACATCCGGTCACCCTATATTAATCTCTACTCACACCCCTAATCATTTTTGTTGCCTTTTTCTGTATCTGCTCAGGCAATAGGGACTTTAGGGCAACGTCACCTTCCCAGAGTCAGTGTGTGTGTGTGTGGGGGGGGGGGAGCAGCAGGCCCTAGAGCCAGGCACACTGGCCCCACCTCTCACGTAACAGGTTGAAGGGCAGAATGACCCCTTTGCCCCTTCCCAAAGTTCCTGCTTGTCCCTGGGCTTGTCCTAGCTGGCACGAGGCTCCAAGGGTATGGGTACACTGCAGTTTGACACCCATGGGTGGCCCGTGTCAGCTGATCCGGGCTCATAGGGCTCGGGCTAAGGGGCTGTTTCACTGCGGTATAGACTTCGCAGCGAGCTCTGTGACCCTCCCACCTCGCAGGGTCCTAGAGCTCAGCGCTGCAGCAGGAGCCTGCACATCTACACACACCACAAAGACACAGCCCTTAGCCCAGGCCAGCCGCGGATGTCCAACTACGGTGTAGACATAGCCCAGTCACCCCATGAGCAGCTCTGCTCTGCCGGCACCAGGGTGTTGCCTGTTTCCCGCCCAGCCGACTGAACCAGCCTGTGTGGAGAAGGGGCCGGGTCCTGGCGCTGAGCGCGGAGCAGGGCGTTCGCCTCGCGTACGGCTATGAGCGTCACCGGCCGCTTCTCGGAGCCGATGCTCTTGCAGCTGCACGGCGCGCGCCTGCGGCGGCGACCTGTCAAAAGGCAGGGCAGGGCCGCTCCCTCCCTCCGGGGTTGGGGCGGGGGTTTCAGTCACCTCACGGAAGACGGGAGAAAGCAACCACTTTTCAGTCAGAGACATACCAGCCCCCGCCCTGTCTCTCCGCGGGGGGAGGCTCGCTCCTGCAGGGCGCCTCAACCCCGCGCTTGGTGGGAGCGCCCCGCTTGTCTCTCCCGCCTCAGGCTGCTCTCTAGCAGACAGTTGCGCTGTTGCTGGAGGGCAGCGCCCTGCCAATGGGATCAGCCCTGTGCCCCGGCCCGAGCTGAAATGCAGGGCACGGCCTATACGAACTAGCGCCGAGTTCGCTCCGCGCCAGCTTCGCACGTAACCCCCCCCCCCCCCCCCCCCCCCCCCCCCCCCCCCCCCCCCCCCCCCCCCCCNCCCTCCCCAGGGAGAGCTGTCAGTACAGAGGGCTTAGGCGCAACCCCGGTAGCGAGTCTTCCACAACCCTCCTTGGGAACAATGAGTCACTGCTTGATGGGTTTCTTCTGGTAAAGGTGATAAGGATGAAAGCATCCCCCTCCAGGATCTCTCTCACCTGTTTCCATCCAAAATGCTTTTAATACTATCACTGTCTTCAGCATTTTTTGATTACTGCACAAAGCTGCATAGTTGTGTCAGAATGATGCCAATTCTCCCTCTTGTGCCACGGGGACCAGGTTTGAGAGGATTATTTTCCCATAGTTTATTATACTCCCCCTTAAAATACTGTTCTAGTACTTCCTTACATTAACCAGCTTCAGGTACAAGGGTTTATTATTATTATTTTGCTTAGAAGCTTTTATAAATCATGGACCAAGTAGAGTGGTTCAACAAGTCTCTGCTTTGACATAAGTCAGCAAGGTGTAAGTGACTAAATTTAACTTCTGTTACCACAGAATAGACATTGCATTGTTTGAAGACACTTGAAAAAATAATGATCAGAAAATTCTACATATTACATAAAAACAAATATCTTCCATTTTATGGTATGATTTACTTGTCTTGTCCTCAGAATAAAATAATAAGAGTACCCTTTATTTGCAATAAGATTTTAATATAGAGGAAAATACAGAAGTTTAGTTAGTGGTACCACACCACACTAGTGATATTTTACAGAATGGAGCAAACCTGACGGCAATTACAATTTCCAACATATATACCGTAGTTGTTCTACAACTGGAAAGTTGCTGATGTCTGTGACATGCCACTGTAAATATAGGTGTTATTAAAAATTACAAATTGTCCTGTAATTACTTTGACAACCTCTTGAGCAGCAGCACCTATTAAAGTGAAGGGGGGAAAAGAATGACGTTGGCGGGTAATTATATTTAAAAAAAAAAACAAGAGCAACACTATCTGGTCCAGATTTCAATATAAAGATGAAACAGTTTGACAGACTGAGTTTAAATGCTTTCCTGAATCAGGGCAAAAAGTGATTTGGTATTTGTTTTTCAATTCAAATTTTTATAAAGGCATATACATATAAGTTTATGTAAATATTTTATCATGTGAACTGGTGAAAAAGAAACTGATCTTTCTGAATTAATGCAAGAGAAGTGTCTACATCCCCTAACCTGATTTTTTTCCTAATCAACCATTTTTCTAAAACACTTCCTCCCCTCCCATTCAATAATCCCCTTCCCTTTCAAAAGAGATTATGCAGTCCAGAGTCTGAGTATTGGAAAATTCAGGTGATAGAAAACTTAGTTAGTAATTAGCTTCTCTACGTTTTATTTCTTTAACCGTTGAACAAGCTCTTAAATTTTTATTTTATTGCTATAACCCCTTTTAATACCTCTATAAAAATACTGTGTTCACGCTTTCTTTGCAATTATAAACTCTTAAGAACCCTGATCTTGTCTTCATACATTTTTCTAAAGTACCACGTACACCCATGGCAATATAATTTTCTTTAACCTTTAAAAAAAATCCAAGTTGTTTATATAACATTAACACTTTAACTGGTACTGTAAGAAGACAAGTAAGCAAAAACAGTTAAGATTGCAATAATACTTCTATTATATACATTTCAAAATGATTTACATCTTGGTTATAAAATATTTATTGCAGCCTTAAATAAGGCAATGTTGGTTAGGTACAGATTTACAAAGTTAGCAGAGTTAGGAATATCTACACTGAAATTAGAACTAAATTAAAATTAGTCATATTGTACTACTGTTTCTGTCAATGCTTCAGATTTTTATACTTTCACTAGTCATATATACACGTTATAAATTTTATTTTAAACTAGAGTAATAAAAGTACAAGTAGTATAACTGGCCTAATAAGGTCATTTTGTGTTTTTTCCATTATTTCTTTTATTCCAATCTGATCACTTTCTCAGACAACTTTTTCCATATAGCATGAGACACACCGACTTTAAAATGTTGCAGTACTAATGCAGTCTTTGTCTGCAGCCCATAGTTATTCCCTTTGCTCCAAATATACTGAAGAGGAATTCCATTAAAATAATAAAAATTGGGCTCAAAAATAGCTCGGTTGACAGTTCTAAACGGACCTGTGAAAATAAAGTGGTATTCTTACCTCCCAAGAATGCAGCGATAGTATGTGGCTCAGCAGCTCCATAGCGACAACTAGATAGCAAAATGTAAAATAATTAATATTTTAGGGCAGTTTAAATAAACTAATGAAAGTGACATATCATCATACAATACTTACAATTCATGGACATAATCATCCTTCACTGTTACAGACAGCCCATATTCCTGAAGAAAACCACTGAGGCAAGATTTCAATTTTCCAATATCATCTTCCACTTGGTAGTTATACACACCTAGGACATAAATTACGAGCCATTTCTCCTCATTGGACTTTAATATGCCAGAGTTAACACAGCCAATAATTTATTTAAATTGTGCTATGATTACCTTGTTTGTTATTGCAGTCATTAACATTTTTATTCAAGTAACATACATTCGTATTTAATTATAGCTCTAACAATACTGAACAATCAAATACCACTGATGATGTTCATTCAGCAGAATACTAAATCATGTAATTTAACTATAATTTTTACAAGCAATTAAAACCATCATCATCAATCTGCATTAATTTGTTAATCTTAAGAATCTGGTCACTTTGTAATATTTGCACAATAAATGTACTCTAGTTTAGTTAAAATATTTGCTTAATCATTTTTATAGTTCATATGTATTACTGTATCATAAATTAGATTGTTATATTTCCTAGAGTGACTGATATGTATCTAAAACTATTGTAATAACCTACCTGGGTATCTACCATGCTGTTTATAAAATCTATCCACAGCTCGTAGCATTAAGTATAGCACTATCTCACTGTCTGGATTATCCATGCTGGAAACTGAAAATGATAAACAAAAACAAAAACACGCCCCCCCAAAATACAGATTTTAAATTGGTTTAAAAATAGACTTGGAAATAGATGGAATGATAAAAATATTTCACATTTGCTTGAATGTAAAATGCATTTTTTACAGTTTCGCCACCACATCCCCCATGGGAGACAACTAAGAGTTCTCCCCTTCAAGTTTTAGTGATGGATTGTTTAGATATGTAAGTGACAAAGTATACTAAATGTTATGTACCCATATATTTTTATATAATCTCAGTTTGGAGCTGTCCATCTGTTCTTACTTAAACTCCACCAATGCCAACAATTGCTTGGTTGTGATATTTACCTCAAGTCACAATTCAAGTTTCATAATTACACTCAGCAGAACTTTATTTTAATTTTTTTATAATTGTGATGGATAAAAGTCTATTTTTAAGCATTTTAAAATATTTTTGTTGATTTAAATATACACAGTTGCAGGAAATTAGGGGGGGAGGTCAGACAATTATTTTAATGACAGTAGACAGAGTCAAAAAGTTAAACTTTATAACCATTAAAAAACAAATTGTCAACATTACATCAAAATACACAAAGGAAACATCCTTAAGTCAAACTCTTACTTCAAGAAGATTTTGCTTATCTGTAAATTTTGATTTTTAAATCAATGGAACTATTTTTTTTGTTCATTTTCATTTGTTAAATCAATGTTTACCAATACAAATCTAATCCTTCCAACCTATATATATATATATATATATATATAATGTATATTTACAGAAGAAACACTAAGGGCAATAATTATATAATAAATGGAAGTCTCCTTAAGATAGGCACAAAAAATGATGTAGGGACAATGCATATTGAACTTTTTAAATGTAAAATTAAACAAGTTCCTGAATTATTGTACCCAACATAATACGAACCAGTTCAAGGAAATTTTACTTATGTACTTTGTGAATGCGATAAACAAAACAAAATTCTTTTGGCCAAAACATTATGACAAGACTGAAAAGACACACACTAAACGAGTGCTGTTTTTCTAAACGACTGCTGTTTCCCTTTTAGTATTTACCTTGGAATTTGGAGTTATGTATGTTTGAAAAGTCTGTAGCAGTTATGTGCCTAATTTTTAATAAATGATACTTTGCCACATAATTTATTCACAAAATACAACAACTGTCAGTAGCTAAAAAAAGATAATTAAATATTTGCTCCTGAGGAAGAACCTTTCTAGCTCCTGTTACAAAAAACTTAAGTCAGACAGGAGAGAATATAATTTAAAGACCATAACACCTTGATGAGGACGAATGTTTTACTTACAGGGTTGCTGAAGAGAAAATATCTGCCAAGGAAAACTACCACACACATTAATTCAGTGGCTCATCTTTGAGCTTTTAAAACAAAATTGTCATAAAAAATGTTTAAATTATGCTTTGAAATATATACAATATGTATTTTCTGTTTAAGTATGGTTTCATGATAAAAGAAAGAGGTTCAAAGAAAAAATATGAATAAATAAAAATAAAAAGTCCTTACTAATTTCATCCTTGTTAAATGTATTTAAACCATACTCTTCAGAAAGGGATCTACACCGCACTACTCGAAGAAACGCTGAGTTGCTGCCTGAACAAAGAACACAGAAAAGAAATATTGGAGCACTGGTTAAAAGGGTGCAATTTTCTCTTCAGGCATTTCAGAATTTACTTACTGTTAAACAATGTAGAGTAAATCTATCACCAACTGATGTTATTTTAGTTTTTACTGTATTTCTTCAGTGGTGCAATGTGTCTTTATAGGTCTATGAAGGTAAACAGTTTTATTAAAATGTTCTATATTTGTGTACTTCAAAATTCCAGTCATGTTGCCTATTGCACTGTGATAAGGATTGTCAATACATGTGGTACCAGACTCCAGAAAGGATGATGCCCCACCCTCCTCCTCTTTTATGGGCATCTGTTGGACCACAGGCATCAGCCCCACATTTTCTTTCTCCATCCTCCCAAAAGCTGTTCTCTTTCCTAAATTGCACTAAATAGTGCTGCTTCCTGCAGCACTGCCTACTCTCTCTGTGGCAACAGGCAATCTAGAGAGAGCAGCATTCTAAAAAAAACAGTGGTTGGGGATGGGCAAGAGTGAACCTGTGGCAGTGGTAAAATGGCAGAAAGGGGAAGAAAAAACTAGACAAATATGGATGAACATAGGGAAGGGGGAAAAAACCACCTCAAACAAACCAAAAACTTTAAATACATGCCACAACTACAGCACTTCAAATACAACAAATACTTATAGTTTCAGATGGCTGCTGTTTTCCTTGTCATATGCCCTAGTATTTATTAATATACAAGGGTAAAACAAACTTTGCCCAAATGAACAGTAGTTCCATCCAGAATCATCAGTAATTAATTTTATATTTTATTTTATTTTTGTGGGCATATAACATTCAGGCATCTGCCTGTAGCTTTCCATGCACTTTATTCTGACAGGCTCTAAGCACTTCCAACTTCTATTGAAGTCAGTGGGAGATATTTGTGTCCATTACTTCTCAGGAAGAGGCACAACATTTGTAATACAAAAGAGATTCAAATACTGAGCTAGAGATTAATATAGCTACATTGTGAATCATTTTAAGACTTCCTGAAAATTTGTATGTGCATAAAACAAGAATGATGTAATGCAAAATCCAAAGATACTTACAAAGCAATTTTAACTCTTTCTGTGAAATTGACTCTGGTGCCTGCAAAGGAACAAGAATATGTTTGTTCCTGCACAAGACAATGGTTAGAAGATTTACATTTTCAAAATTATACTGAAATGGGTGTTAGATCAAATGTTATCCAAGGAAGACTTATGTGTTCATATGTCCCTTTCACTTAACATTCTAAATAGTCACAGGAAAGTACAAACAATGCAGAAATACACACACTGTACGTATAGTGAAATCATATCAGAACTTTCGTAAGACTCCCCAAGAGAATGTGGTAGTTAAGTCAGCTCTTTACTGTCTCTATTTTGCTCCTTTCCCCATTCTTTACCGACTACATGGAAAATTATTGTCCTTTTGAGAGAAATTAAATGAGGTTATAACATAACTACCTTGCCTATTGACTGTAACAATTTAGCAGCATGGTTACCCACAGCAGAAGCATCTTTCTTTGCTTTTTCACGGTATCTGTAAAAGGTAAGAAATAGTTTTAATAGTTTAAACTGTAGTTTAAAGCTACAGTTTTATTTTAGAGCCTAAAATTGAACAACACTTTTATAACCCTTCTTACCCTATCTGTTGTAAACATGAATAAAGTCAGAAGATCAGCTGCCTCAGCAGCAGAAGAGCCAATGGTACCAATCACATGACTGTTTTGCTGTAGCTCTAAGTTACTTGTAGAAGCAGCTTCATAACTCAATACACTGGAATGACTTTGCCATTAGTAAGCATTAAAAGGAATATTACTGTGGAAAGTTACAGGGCAAAAAATACTAATTCCTTCCAACAATGAGAGGACCAGCACTAAAGAAAACTTTGAACCAAGTATACTATACAAATTTAACTGACCAATTTTTATATTGTATTTTATGATGTTTTAATTATATTGTATTAATTCTTTGGGCAGCAACCCACGCACCTCAGCAGCAGGACACACTATGAAGCTCGAAGTGCTATACCTTAAATAACAAGGGAACCCAGGAAGACCCATCATATCTGGCCACAACACTTTTACTGAAGGAATATCAGGACTCTCAGAAACCATCCTCAAACCATATGCCACACAAAAGGCCAGCTTCCTCCAAGACGCAACTGACTTCCTCAAATAACTCAAGAACATCTGCAACCTCTCCCAGAACACCATCATTGCCACCATGGATGCAGGGGTGAAAGTAAATTAAAGGACTTACCAGTATGCAGGAGTCCTGAGCGGGGCGGGGCCTCAACCGGAAGAGGCGGGGCCTTTCAAGATTTAAAGGCCCTGGAGCTCCGGCTATGGCTGGGAGCCCTAGGGCCTTTAAATCACCCGGGAGCTACCAGCTGCAGAGGCGTCTGGGAGCCCCAGGGCTCAGGGGCGAATTAAAGGGCTCAGGCTAGGACTGGGGTAGCGGTGGCAGGGCTCCGGAGGCGATTTAAAGGGCCTGGAGCTCCTGCCACTGCGGGGAGCCCCGGCCCTTTAAAGCACTGCCGGAGCTCCAGCGGTGATTTAAAGGGTCCGGGGCTCCCCGCAGCGGCCGGAGCCCTGGGCCCTTTAAATCACCACCGGAGAAGCCGGTCCAGTCGGCACTGCGTACCGGCTCTTGCCGGTATGCCGTACTGGACTGTACCGACTTACTTTCACCTCTGCATGGATGTCACCTCCTTATACACCAACATCCCTCACCATGATGGCATTGCTGCCTGCTTCAAACACCTTACAAGATAATGAACAGTGCTCGAAAATCCAACCCAAACACATCCAACTGATCCATTTCATCTTCACCCACAAGTTTACATTTAACAACAATCACTTTGTCCAAACAATGGGAACAGCTGTGGGTACTAGGATAGCTCCCTAACATACCAACCTTTTCGTGGGCCACCTCGAGAAGAATTTCTGGGTAAATACACCATGAAACCAATGATATACCTGAGATATGTTGATATTTTCATCCTCTGGAGAGACAACCTAAACTCCTTCACAGATTTCCACCACAGCTTCAACCACCAAACTCTTTCTAGAAAACCAATGCCATACCAGCATCAACTTCCTGGACACGAAGATCAGCTTCAACAATGGAACCCTACAACTGACTATACACAAAAATCCCACAGATCAATACACTTACTTCCACGGAACCAGCAAACATCCCAGACACACCAAGAAGCCTGTTGTCTATAGCCAGGCACTCAGATACCACAGAATTTGCTCCAAAGAGAAATTCTGGGATACATATCTAAACACACTTAAAACTGCCTTCACTAAACAATGACATCCCACCAAATACCCCTGAAGGAACCTGCTTCAATACAGAAGAAAAAAATAAATAAACCCCCCGCCCCAAACCCACTGACCACACAACCCTAGCTGTTACACCTGCTATCCCACTCTAGAACACACATGGGATATCAAACAATTGATGCTTTTATCAAACAACCCACCTTTGATGGGGACCACATCCTGAAAGAAATCTTTCCCAAATGCCTTCTTCTGGCATTCAAACAACTCCCCCGCCCTCAAGCTCATCATCAGAAGTGAGCTCCCCACAGACCAGGACACACCAACTCAAAGCGGCAGCAGACCGTGCCAGAATCCATGAAAAACCTGCAGCCATATCTTCATTGCTACAATGACCAATACCTCCCCCCAACACACCTTTCAAGATCCATGGGTCACACATGTTCCTATCACAAAATGTGGTATACCTCATCCAGTGCATTAAATACTCCAACAGCTATGTGGATGAAACCAGATAATCACTACTCTCTCAAATGAGCTCACAAAGAAAAACGATAAAAGACCCTGCAGCCCATGGGCAAAACACTTTTCACAAAATGATCACTCCATATCTGGCTTCTCAATCCTCGTCCTCAAAGGAAACCTGTACAACACTTTCAAAAAACCAGCCTAGGAACTGAAATTCATAACTCTGCTGAACACTAAAAACCATGTACTTAACAGAGACACTGGTTTTATGGCTCACTACAACAATTTATAACATCCCCTACTGCCTTCTAATCCTTAATTGCCCACTTCATTTTAAATGGTCTCCAACAGCATGCATGGAAACCCTTATGCTTAACAATTTGTCACCTTGTATTTAGCTCAGACACACTGGTGACTTTCTCCAAACCTGAGGAAGAGCTCTGGGAAGCTCAAAAGGTTGTCCCTTCACCTACAGAAGTTGATCTAAGAAGAGATATTTCCTCACTTAACTTATCTCATATCTTAAATAGTTCTTTTCAATATTTTTTTTCTGAAATGAATGAAACATTATGCTAATACTCCTTTTAAATATAAACTGAAGCGTATCAAGGAATTATTTCTAATTTTACAAAATAGGTTTGTAAAACAATATAGGCCTTCAAGAATTTAGAGAACTAAAAATGTCTTTCATACCTACGCAAATCCAATAATTCACTTAATACTTTGCTGTGGTTTCATTTTTGCAGGATGAGGCAACAGATTCATTTTTTCTCTCCTTACACGGAAGAATTCTCACAGGGGGACGCTCTCTCTCCCCCTTCCTCCCAAGAGGAAACATTTTTACAGAACTCCTCCCAAATATATTAAAATCTAATCTACATTATATTTTAATGCCATCTATGACAGTTTCAGTGACATGTCTGTATTGAATTATTAATTCTGTTTTGTTTTATGAATGCCATTTATGATTGCAACTGTTGTTGTAGATTAGTACATCTACTTTGTAGCCAAGGATATGTCCAGGAAGCTGGGATGGAGCAATCAAGGGCCACCAACACTGAACAACTTTTTTCCTACTGAATTTGGAGCCTAAAAATTTGCCAATGGAAGTGCAGCAGGAAGAAAGGTGATAGACTTTTAAAAGGAGGCTGCTTAAAGCATGTGGTGGGTGGGCAGTGGACGGACAAGGAATTCTACTGCCAGAAGTCTAGAAGCCAAGCCCAGGATTCAGACTACACCGAGAAGTCACACTGAGGGGCGTGTTCAGGACTGTTTGCATTTTTCTCAAGAAACTCTAGTGCTGCTTAAAGAGTAAGTGTTTATGGTTAAGAACTTCCTTTGCTAAAAGTGTATTTCCTTGTTTTACTGCCATATTGTCCCTGAAAAGGTTACCTAGAAAGCCAGAGCTCCCACAGCCAGGTGATCTCTGGGAAAATGTGTCTAAGCAACTATGGGGCTCGGGAGGGCTGAGACACTGGTTCTGGGGTCTAGGCAGCCAGATTAAGCGGACCTACTGCCCAAAGAGAGTGTCAGACATGAGATGTTTAAACCTCAGACCAAGATAGGCAACCTTTGGCACGCGGCCCGTCAGGGAAAGCCGCTGGTGGGCCGGGATGGTTTGTTTACCTGCAGCGTCCACAGGTTCGGCCGATAACAGCTCACACTGGCCGCGGTTCGCCGTCGCAGGCCAATGGGGGCTGCGGGAAGTGAGGCATGTGGGCTTCAGCAGTTGGATCCAATCAAAACAAACTGGTTTCCATCCAGATAGGAGGGTAGGACCAGGTTGTAGCACCATCTACAGTCTAGTTTTGTTTTTTTTTTAGAAATGGCTTCTGAGAATTTGGTCCATACTGTGAAATCTAAATCAATGCTCTCCATTGCTATAATGCTTCTTTGAAGAAGAAACTCAAATACTTACACATTTTGCAATTTGATAAATTTACCCGAATCTGCTATCATATCAGGAATAGTGCCCCGGACAGGTAAATTTCCTTGCCCCTCTTTTGCTACAAATTCTTTTACAGCTCGAGCTAAAATCCAAAAGGACGGCGTCTGCAAGAGTACAAATAGCAGTAATTTATTTTTCTCGTACACAAAAGTATCTGTAATAATATTCCTATACAAACATCTTATCCTTAGTTACTCTTGTTACCTGCTGTGTGAGATTGATGCAACGATCATCATTAAAAATGTCTTCAATACAGCTTGGAATCTAAGAAAAAAATATGTGTATATATATATATATATATATATATATATATATATATATATATATATATATACACACACACACACACACACACACACACACGTACGTACATATTTACCCAAGTTTCTTATTCAAGAATTGTCCCAAAAGTAATTATGTGGGCAATTCAATATCTAAATAACATCAGACTTTCTAGGCAAAAGTCATCTTTTCTGAACCTCCATAAAAGAATCTGTCCCACTGGCTACAAATACTTTAGGATAAATTACCTCTTTACCATCATATTTAGAAAAGTGTCAATTGCTAAAAGTATAGGCTTCTAATTAACACAAACTTTACACACCAAATCTGGCCTTAGCAACACCCTTGCAATTTCAATGAGAACTGGAGAGGGTTTAAGATATGGAAACATTAGCCCCTAATGTTAGGAATTACATACATTTAGCAAGGGCACCATTTCAGAAAAATTCTGGGGGCAGGAGGAAGGGGAAAAATGTGTCAGCATACAGACTATTTAGCAACACAGACCAAATAGCAACACAAATAAGAAAAATTGGGCAATTATTGCTTTCCTAAGGACTGTATCCAAAGTCAGGGGAAAGGAAGAAATACGACTGCCCCCCACCCCATAGCAAATGATGCTCCTGGCATTTAATTTTGGTAATGTTAATAGATTCTGGTTATGTCCACACTAATATTATTGGTCAAATAGGAGTTTTTGTTCCATCAAACATTCCTTTAGCCCTTCACAAATCAATACAGTATGTTAACTGGGGAGTAGACCAGTTCTGCAGTAACCTGAGGCTTGCTAATACATGTGAGTTGGACGTGTCTTTAAGGCTACGTCTACACTACCCGCCCGGATCGGCGGGTAGAAATCGATGTAGCGGGGATCGATTGTATCGCGTCCAGACGAGACGCGATACATCGATCCCCGAACGCGCTCAAATCGACTCCGTAACTCCAGCAGGGCGAGCGGAGTTAGCGGAGGCGACGGGGGAGCCGCGGACGTCGATCCCGCGCTGCGAGGACGCGAGGTAAGTGCCAGGTAATTCGAAATAAGATACTTCGACTTCAGCTACGCTATTCTCGTAGCTGAAGTCGCGTATCTTATTTCGATCCCCGCCCCTAGTGTGGACCAGCCCTAAGAAAAGCTTAACACCTCAAGTACTCAAGACCATGCAATAATGTTTTCCAAAACATATAATGTTTGTTATAAGAAATCCATAATCCTCTAAAACTTTCTGTAGATCTGTTGATTTAGGTTAAGAAAGAACTGGTAAGTTCTATGCAAATGAATACTTTAAATTTAATAAGAGTTGTAAAATTTATTTCACTCTTAATTCTTTTAAACACTCATGAAAGTACTGCACGTTCACCATAAGTGATGCTGTGGAAATGCTTTTGACTGATTTGAAAGACTGTGTTCTAATATCTGACTTCACTAAGCATTTTTAATTAATTTAACTCCTCAGCAAGGAGCACAAGGCCTTTAACATTAGTTAAGCAGCAGAGCTTAGGACAGGGGTAGGCAACCTATGGCACGTGTGCCGAAGGCGGCACGCGAGCTGATTTTCAGCGGCACTCACACTGCCCGGGTCCTGGCCACCGGTCCAGGGGGCTCTGCATTTTAATTTAATTTTAAATGAAGCTTCTTAAACATTTTATAAACCTTATTTACTTTACATACAACAATAGTTTAGTTTTATATTATAGACTTAGGGAAAGAGACCGTCTAAAAACGTTAAAATGTATTACCGGCACACGAAACCTTAAATCAGAGTGAATAAATGAAGACTCGGCACACCACTTCTGAAAGGTTGCCGACCCGTGGCTTAGAAGAAGGAACATTTCTCTGATACAAACACCCAATTTTCATAAAAAATAGTCATGCGATGATATCCAAAAGTAAGCCTTACTCTTCTTAATACATCTGAACCATTTAAAAAAAAAATTAGTTAATGCAGTGTTTATGAAAGTGAAGAAAGAATAGTTTAGCAAGTGGCTCCAATCAGGCAGTGTGTGGACAGGTGCTTTGTACGTTTCCCAATACAACTGTGCCATTGTATTATAGCCCAACTGGAACTACCCTCTTGTGCACATACTACTAGTCCCGCCAAGTTGTTCCAAAATGTTTGTTTGGTTTATAAAGAGAATAAGAGGAGGTCATCAAAATAACTTTGACTGTAGATCTGCTGCGGAATTTTTGTTCTGAAAAAACAATGATACTATCAAAAGATACATGGTCCCCCTTAGCTCTTCAAATGCATTATGTTCATCATTTAAAACTTAATAAACTACTTTTACCTTAGTAACATTTAGTGCTGTGTTTACATTTTTTATAGCTTCTTCAAAGTTCTCTTCATCTTCTGGGATCCCATTTTCATTCTTTAAGATTCCTGTTTGAAAAGAAACAAGTAACACAAGCAATAATACAAACTCCGCCTCCCACATTACATTTATGTCCTGGCAACACATCAGATTTTCTCTTGGTGAATCTGTGACATATCACTGTTCTAGTTCTGTCATCACAAAACATATATACATCACCACATTAAGAGACAAAAACGGCTACCTTCTCCCTCATCCATGTGTACAAATACTTTGATACGGTATTAATACGATGGAAGACGTCATGAGCGCAAAGTAAGATCTCAAAGTTCATGTTATGAACATTAATGAATTAAATGTCACAATGTACAGGATGTAGGGAAAATGCTATCACCAGTTTTACAGATAGGGAAACTAAGGCACAGATGGAGATTTGCTCATGGTTATATAGAAGTTCAAATCAAAGTCTGTAACAGAATCCAGAGGTCCTGAATTTATGTCCAGTGCTTTAATCACTATACAGATATAGCTATATGAGACCATCATTTCTCTGACGTACAACTGTTTCTTTATCTTATACATATCAAAATACTTCTGGTATCTGTAAAGTGACTTGCAGCTCTCTCTTTACTTGACACAAAACAAAAATATAATTGAACATAAGTAACAGGAGATAAGAAAATGTTACTGACTATAAATATTGTTAAAATTACTACTGATTCACTTTAATACAACTGTTGAATAGAGTACTTACTCTAGGCTGCAGCAAAATCCAATTAGCATAAAACGCTGCACTTCAGTTCTATTAGGGAGCCAATCTTTATTTCAATGCAAATAAATAATTTCTTGAATAACTTACAGTGATGTAAATAGGATTTAGATATCAAGAGAAAAACAAATCCATTTGTTTGTACCAGAAATTAAGTCTGTTCATAACTGGAAATAACATGGCCTTGTTTCTATAGCAATTTAAAATGCTTTATTTACATTTCTTTTAAAAATACTCTGTACATTTTCATGCTTGTGAAGGGTGCTAGATTGACACCCCTTAACAGCGAAGTCCTCCATCCAAAGACTAATTACAATATGGTCACTAGATAAGTACATTTCCCCATGCTACCCACTAATGGGTCTCTCCATAGAATCACCACCTCTAGGGCTGAGACAGTATTTCAACCTCCATGCTCATCTTAATCCTTGACCTTTCTGCTGATGCTGTTAAGAAAAGAACTAACTTTGGAACTGATCTGTATGTGTGCATAAGAACCCACATGCATGTGCAAGCATGAGAGATGTGGACACAACCATTTGAAAATGAAATGGGTACAAATTTATTTCACATTGGCCCATCAGCCAACAGATATTTTCAGGCTGGTTTTATACCAGTGACATAGCCTCTTAATTCCACTAATAAGGAAAACCCAGACCCCTATTTTAGCAAAATTTTAATGTTAGGCAAAGTTAGATATGTTTTCCAAAGTTAGCGTTTGTCTTTTCTTTAAGGAACTGCAATAGAATGAAGGTGCTTGCCTATGCTTAGAAAAAGAAACAAGTATTACTAGCTGGCTTCATAAGCAAACTCAGGATCCTAAGACTCACCTATTCAAGAAATCATGAATCTGCATTGATGTAAGTTCAATTTCAAGCCACAGTGACAAGTTGTGTCTTGTATGTCTTTTCATAGTGGCGAAAACGCCCATAACATATATTACCTTGTCTAATCAGCTCTCTGAAGGTTTCCTTTTCTTTGTAATTCCTAGGTATCTGCTCACTTTTCTAAATTGAAAGTATAAATAAAAGATAGATTAATATATAACAATTATCCTGTCACATGACTACCTTCTAGATAGTTTGTGTCAAAGTTAATACACATATATGTGTGTTTCAGTAAGTGGTAAAGAAAAAATAGGGTAAAAAATAAACCAGACACTTTTCAGTAGTTACAGGCTTCATTCAGTGCCCAAAAATAAATCTTTGGACACTGTTCAATGTGGTACTTTTATCACCTGTCCAATTCTTTTTTACTCCCAAGTGATCTAGTTTGGAGTCAGATATACTTTCATTAAAAGCCTACATTTAGAAAGATTGGATGCTATATGTTTGATTCATGATAAGACATTATCAACATACCTCACTGTACCATTTTGCTAAATACTTTGCTACAATCACAATCCATGGAGTGTGGCTATGGTCCTGCAATCAACAAACAAAAAGAATCTGTAATGGACATAATTCTGAAAGTAGATAGAAATAGATTTCTTTAAAGCTGACAGCTCTGTATGTTAGATCACCACAGTTTTAAAATCCTGTAATATTGAGGCACCATAGGAGAGTTAAGAACAAGATTTCTGATTCAATAAAGTTTCCTAGTTTTGACAGCAATGCCTGTAACATTATGTAAACAGATTCTGCAATTAAATGAAATTTCAAGTAAGTTTGTCAGGGATGGGATGGTGTCCCTAGCCTCTTTGCCAGAAGTTGGGAATGGGCGACAGGGGATGGATCACTTGATGATTACCTGTTCTGTTCATTCCCTCTGAAGCACCTGGCATTGGCCACTGTCAGAAGACAGGATACTGGGCTAGATGGACCATTGGTCTGACCAACTATGGCCATTCTTATGTTTGTCATATTTCAAATAAATCTTAAGAAGGGGGAGCAAATAAGTACTAATTGTCTATAAAAGTTATGATGTGCTCAGTTTTGAACTTTTACAAATAACCCAGGAAATAATTTGGTCAAAAATGCATTATATAGTTTAAAATCTAAATCTGAGAACTGCAAATTGCACAATTATTTATAACTGTCCTGCATGTGGATTTAATAATTTTAATTAAGTTTAAGCCCTCTTAGATCCAAAGGTCTAGTATTATCATTAGGGTAGTGACCAGATGTCATACTTTTGATAGGGCTGGTCTATATTTCTAATCTCCCTTTTCCTGCTCTAACCTACTACAGGAAAGCTAAAGGTCTCTCTTTTTCATATTGCAACTCCCCCTGTACTCTCTTTGGAAAGTAAGACCTGCTGCTAAACCTGCAACAGGAGCATGAAACTTGCATTTCCACAAGTGAAAGATTTAGGCCACAAATCACTGTTTAGAATCTTCCGCCCCAATTTACATCTTGAAATGCAGACCAATTCATACCCCTAGGTTCTGTCAGTACTCACATATACTATAAATATCAAATACTGAAGCAGTTTTTATTCTTGCTGTACTTCTTGCATTAATGTAATTAATTTTGAAATCATGCCAGAAGAAAACAGGCATTTTTTTGGACTAATTTACCTACCAGGACAATCTTCACACTGATCTCAAATCAGACACTATATATTCTCGATATATCAAATGATTAAAACAAATAAATATTTAATAAGCAGAAACATTCAGAGATCTGGCTTCTGCGCCAAATTGAATGATCCAACAAGTATTTGACCAATTTGCAGAAAGTAATTTTTCAGAGTTCTGGCATGCCTAATGCACCATCAGGGTGAGGGTAGAAACTTCAAGTAAATCAGTACCTGGCCACTTACACTCAGGAAGGACAAAACCTTGTCTCAAGTATTGCTGAAGAATGTGCAAGTTAGAGCTCTGTGTAAGCTCGAAAGCTTGCTCTTTCACCAACAGTTGGTCCAATAAAAGATATTACCTCACCCATCTTGTCTCTGCACAATATCAGTCAGTTTCCTTTACCTGACTAGAAAAAAACATTTTCCATATGGATTATCTATTTGTTTTCCTAATTGCTCAGGCGCTACTCATACAGTAATCCTATCCAAAGTTTATATTTTTTAATTTGTAGCTTTGGGATTTGCTGTTTGAACTGAGGGTTCCAGACAATCATTGTCAAAAACCGTTTTTGCTTTCCTCCTTAACTGGGGATGGCCACACTGCACAGAGATCAAATCGAGGGCAGTGTGAAATGGTGGTTTAAATTTTACCTCTGCACTCTCCTAATCTTGGTGCTGCCCTGTGAAGGTCATTCTATCTGCCTTTAGGATGCTCTAATTTGTAGTGGGTTGCCAAGACTACAGGGGTGAAAGACACAGCCAAGAATTGGCATAGCACAGGACATATCAGCCACACCCTCTTTCCTCCTCTAGCCATATGGGGACAAATTATGCAAGAGACTTCACATTGGCTCTGTGCCACCAGTTACCATACTTTTATGGCCAGATTGCACTAATCCCACCTAACATAAGGAAGGATGTTTCCCAAAAACGTGGCTTCAGAATGCTTACTATGTGAAGTGATGTTTACAGCAGCACAGACAAAGTTTGGTATTTTAACTCATGATTAGCTTTTGCGATAGCCAAATTCACTGAAGGAGTCATAGAATATCAGGGTTGGAAGGGACCTCAGGAGGTCATCTAGTCCAATCCCTGCTCAAAGCAGGACCAATCCCCAGACAGAATTTTGCCCCAGATCCCTAAATGGCCCCCTCAAGGATTGAACTCACAACCTTGGGTTTATAGCAGGCCAATGCTCAAACCACTGAGCTATCCCTCCCCCAGTGTCAGTTAAACTCTTTATAAAAAAAAAATAAAAAAAAAAATAGGACCCTTTGGCTCCAATCCTGCAACTGTCTCTACACAGGTAGGGCTCTGTGCAGGAGGAGAGACCCATCCGCATGGAATTACTTGCAAGAATAGGGCCTATTTTGAATGTGTTTTAGAATGCAAGTCTCATGCCAACCTTTTTTTCCATATGATCCAAGTCATAAGACTGCATATGTTCCCTCAGCTCTGGAAATGGGTTGTCCAATCTCAGATCTTCTAATGCATTGTCTGGATGAGATTCTACGACTGCCGAAGAGTTACACAAGATAATTTAATTTGAAAGATAAACAAGACAGATTGTAGGCTACAAAACATAGCAGTAAATATTCAGTGCTTGGGTATTTAGTTATGTGAGTCCCACTAGCATAATTATACATTGATGGAAGTAGTGCCTCATTGTAAATATATTCCATAATACAATGCAGTATAGTATTGGGCAAAAGTCTCCCATTTTGCTGCATCATCAGGTTAATTACTTGTTGCATGCAAATTTCAGTAAGTCATTTCCACAGCTAGAATGATTTTTAGGGTGGGAAATTCCAGCTGCAAATGCCAAGGTTATTAACTAACACTAAATACTTCACAAGATAAAAATGAAATAGTTTTTAAATATATAAATGTCATCTACATAAACACCACAACTAAAATTTCTAGAAAAGAGCTTTCAATTCCACCTTTAAATCCATCTAAGTCTAATTTCTAAAGAAATCTCTTACCTGGATGTTCCTTAATAATAATTCTCATATAGCCAACTAGTCCATAAGTCCTACAGACTAACAGAGGGATGTTAGAATTCCAGAGCATTTCAGCTAAACGCACCAATATACTGAAAATAAAAATAAAATGACTTAAAACGTAGAAGAGATAATCAGGTGTGCAACAATAATTAAAAAAAAATACACTGTTTCCCACATGAGAGGTATTCAAAGCTAAAAATATAACGATCAGAAGGATGTCAAATGTATATGAAATAAGATTAGAAGAAATATTTTAGAAACTACATCAAAAAGACATTACCATATAATTTATAGCCATTGGCTCTTTAGCGTTGCATTGTTTTCTATGGTCTCAAACTTTTAAAAGGTCAATTTAAAAAAAAAAAAGAAACAATTGGAAAGAAAGAGATCAGTTGGATCCATAAACTGTAAAGTGGAACTCCTAATAGACAGTCCTGACAAAGCTTCTGATAGAGCCACATGGAATTCTTCTTACTAAAGTAATGTGTGGCAATACAATTATGTACACAGTTAGAAAATAGTGAGTTGGATGAGTGATAAAGAGACCTTCACAAAGACTTGAAGCTATCACGGATCCCATTACATGTGAGGCCTCAAATTAGATGACTAAACTGACATAGCTGTGGTGGATTAGGAAGAACTCCCTCACTAGGGAGAAGTACTCAACATTTAAGTGAATTTGAAGACTGTGCCTAACAACAAGTCAATACAAGAACTTAAAAAAATTAGTGTATTAACATACAAAAGGTATAATGAAAAATCATCATCATAAAGCTTTCCTGTCTATAAAAGTTGCATATGACAGCAAAAAGGGCAATGTTGCTTCACATAAATTATATTTTCCCATAATAAAGCTGCAAACAAAACTGTAGATGTAAGAAGATTGAAAAAATCTGAACAGGACTCTACCTTTCTGGTAACTGGGTTGCAACCACTAAATTAAACCGACAGAAAAATGAAGGATCATTGTCTAGAAGTTTGTCTGGACTCTAAATAAAAGTACAAAAATATTCACATATATTGGAACATAAATTTTGCTTTATCTTAGAAAGACACAAGCATATCAAAAGTTAAAGCGAACATATGTATTCAACACTGGAGTTGGATTCAAAATGCTAGATGTGGCTTCTGAATCTTTATCATCATTAAGTACAAACGTAATTTATGTATATACATAAATGAACTTGACCCACATTATTTGAGATCTTATTTTCAGATCTGTATTACCATAAATTCTTACATTGCAATTACAGATAAATTTGTAACTAATGACTTTATTTTGTCATACTTTGTCATGCACTTAAACACCAGAACATGGATAGGAATTCAAGGATACAAACCTCTTCCACAAAATTTCCTGAAACATCATTATTTAATTCTTGTAAGAGCTCTGTGGCACTTTGGGCTCGGTTCTGTTTTAAAACAATTAAAAATATACCTATTTAAACATACCTATAATTTACACGTTGATTTTATGTTTTACATACCTTACCAGTAGTATATGTGCTGTATTACAAATAAGTACATTATGGAATATTGATATAGTTCAACTATTTCAACCTCACATTCATCTTAAAATCACTATGTAATAGCAAGGTTTTTGTTTGAGCCAGACTGTACTTTACTTTAAAAAGATAGTCGAAAAATGGAAAAATATAATAACTGGCTTATATCTAATTTTAAAAATCACTGTATTGGAAGCACCGTAAGCTCCTGATGCAGCTTTCTTAAGCACTGTTAAGTTAAAAGCTAAGCAAGCTCTAATGAAATTCAGAGCAGTGAGTGATGGCAAGAAGATATTGAAGTGAGAAAGAGCTACTAAAGATACTTACAATGTGAGAAGGAAACAGCAGAAGATGAGGCCAAAGGACTGGGGAGGGGGGAAGAAGAGTGACACAAGGGAAGATAAGCAGCAGCACCTACTAGCAGAATGGTGAGGACAATCCCCTAATAAGACCCATTCTTTGGTCCTAACCATTCTTATAACCGCTATAGTTCACCAATATCCAAGATTGGAGCTTATTTCACTTACCGTATATGTTAATTAACTTTAGATAGATGGCACAAACCCAACTAATGCTAGAAAATGCAAGTCAATGTTCTTTTAGATAATGTAGGTTTCCCCCCCCCCATTTTAAATCTTTTTTGTAAATAATGGTTTTACAAAATCTTTTCTACTGATAGACTAGAAACAATAGTGATGAACAAAGACAGAACACAACTTTTAAGGGTTTTTTTAAGTTAATAAAACTGCCCCCTACTCCCTCTCCACACAGAATTTTATTGATTCATCAAAGTTAAAAAAAACAAAACAGAAAGAGGTAAGACCCTGTATGACCTCCTCCATCCCTCTCCCTGCTCTAGCGCACACTCTCCTCCTCCACTCTCACTGACATTGAAACATCTTCCCGATTCTCCAGCTCTTCCCTCTGCCTAAGTGACCCTATTCCATCTCCTAAGCTTCCTAGTCCCCTCAACCTCTCATTTTCAAGAGGTTTATTCCCCTCCCAATTCAGCCTTGGTCTTCCTCATCTTAAAAATTCACCATGGGCCCTGAATGCCCTTCAGATTATCATCAACATGCTCTTCTCCCATCTCAAACAATTGTCTACAACCATCATCTTGAGTTTCTTTCCTTAAATTCCATTCCACACTCTATTCAGACTGGCTTCCGCCCTCATTATTCCACTGAAACTTCTCTAACCAAGGTTTCTAATATCTTGCTAGACATAACACAGGCCTAGTGCTCCTTTCCCATAGACATCTTGAGTCCCTCTGACACAGTCAACCATATCCTCCTCTTGGAATCTTATCCTCCCCTGGTTGTCTTACTACCTCTTATTGTTCTTTCAGTGGGTCCTCATTCCCCTCCCCCACACACACTTCAGTTTTTGGTGGGGGTCTCCCAGGGCTCTATCCTTGCCTCCCTTCTGTACTTGATATCGTTTTTTTTTATTGATGACAAATCCACCTGTCCACCCTGGACTTGTCTTCCTCCATCAAGGTTAAGTCACAGCCAGTCTTTTCAACATCTCCTCGTGGGCATCCAGCCACCAATTTAAACTCAACATGGCCAAAACTGGGCTTTTGTTCCCACTCATCATCTCTTGGAGCTCTGTTCTCCTCACTCACTACTATAGAAGAAAGGAATTTTTTTATCTGTGTATGTCTAACTTTCATTTTATACACAATCACTCTCTCAATATACTTACAAACCATGTTTAATATTGCTTTACCTGGCCAATATTGCTTCTTTGTAGAAAGAAACTGAGAAAAGAGAGACAGTAGAAAGTGACATTAATAATATCTTTTATAAAACTTAAGCTTTTAAGCTTCCCTACAGTGCAGAACATATTATATAGCTTCATTCAGCACAAAATAAGTCCTTTAATATCTATTTCCTTCAATTATTAATTTTATCACATATTTCACATGACTTCTTTGAAAACAGTCTTTTTGAATCTTGTAAAGTCAGATTTTTAAAGAAGCCTTATCCCAGTCCCTAAGGCCCCACAATCTGCAAACTCTGTAGCACATGCAGAATTTCACTCTCCCAGTGAGGAATTCATTGCAGGTACATTTTCATCGTGCTAAATTCTCCATGCAGAGGGATCCCTATGCTCACAGAGCCCTTCTAAAGTCAACAGAGCTTCATGTGGGCACAAGAGTCTGCCTGCACCTTACAGGACCAGGGCCTAAGTTATTACCGTTAAATAGCTACACAGAGTCCACGGAAGTTGCATTTTGATGTAAATTTACATATATTGTTTTATTTATGTAAGGGTTTCTACTCTTTCCCTAACTGCATGCATTTTTCAGGAGTTATGGAAGCATACTGAAGGAAGAGCACGCTGCTTCCTTCTCCAGAGCTGAAGAACTCTGTAGCTTCAAATCTTCTACCTTCCACCGACAGAAGCTAGCCTAATAAAAGATATTACCTCACCTATCTTGCCTCTCTAAATAAAAGTAGTAAGTTTTGATGACAAAACAGTTTAAAAGCCATGAAACTATATTTAGATATATAAAAAAGTTTGTGGAATCTTAAGTCACAGTAGGAGACTAAAATATTCACTTCCTTGGCGTATTTTTTTTTTAAGAATAGAGTATGGTCTTTCCAACTAATGCATTTAAAAATTGGGAATTTCTTATTAATTGCCCTATTAACACAAAGTACATTTCACAACTATTCAAAAATCCACCCTCCAAAACAAAACAACCAGTTTGTTTTGAGCATAACTTCTACAGTTACAGAAAGTTACCCATTATTTTTAAACAGCACATAGTAAAACTACTGAAACCTTATCACTGCTGAACTTGTGCAGAAAACTAATAGTAAACCTACTTATTTCCGACATCTTCTCCAGTGACTTGATTCCCATCAACAATCGTAAATGAGCCAATACCTTGAAAATAATACAGTAAGAAATATGCACTCTTAATTATTCAAACTGAAATTCTTCCTAAAATTTAGGATTTAAATTTATTTACCTGGTAGTACTAAATTTTTGAGGATTTCAGTTCCTGTGGCTGTTGCATTTATCACACAAACATGAGCAGCTTCTAAAGCTTCTTGTCCATGATCACCCCACAACCTACAAAACAAGAAACACAGAAGCATTCAGAAGAAAAAGTAACTTGTGGTAACAAATACAGTCTGAATGGCAGTGGGAATCTGATGTCATAGTCCATGTGGTTTAGCATACCATTTCTCCGTACACTGTTAAGTAGTATATCTAGGAGCATGATTTACACTGGGAGTTTTGTCACTGACTTCAGTGAGGCCAGGATTTTACCTTTAGTCCCGTCAGATGTGGGAGGGGGGGGGGAAATATCTATGGAGAAGACAGAGCAAAAGATTCCAAACTGTCAAGCAACAGTTAAAACCATTCATATTGTCCTGTGAGACTTAAAAAATAAACTCCTGAACTACTGCAAGTGTTTTCAGACAGTGGTTCGCAGACATGCTCCTCTCTCACTGCTGAAGATTTCTGTCTTCAAGATGCAACACATTCTGTATGGTGACCCAGTACAGATTTTTTTAAGCTGTTTCCACAGGATTATTTGGCCAAACTCCCAATTATCTTATACACCTGCTCTGGGCTTTTGTTTTAAAGACAAATTCTAGCCTATATGGCTGCAGAGATAATTTCCAAACATGAACCAAAAATGTTTTCCTGCAGACCTACAGCTCTAGCACCTCTGCTGCTATTCAGAGTAAAAAAGGTATGGAAGAGCAGCAAAGAATCCTGTGGCACCTTATAGACTAACAGAGGTTTTGCAGCATGAGCTTTCCTGGGTGAATACCCACTTCTTCGGATGCATCTGAAGAAGTGGGTATTCACCCACGAAAGCTCATGCTGCAAAACGTCTGTTAGTCTATAAGGTGCCACAGGATTCTTTGCTGCTTTTACAGATCCAGACTAACACGGCTACCCCTCTGATACTTAAAGGTATGGAAGAGTCTCATTAATTTTCACTGCTGTTACTGGAAACCAGGGAGCAATGACTTTCTCAAGAATCCAGTCATTTTCACTCCAGTACAAATTTATTAAACTCGGAGGATAAGCAGACACTGGAGCTACTGACTGGAGAGTCAGACTCAAAAATGAAACTGAGGGAGGAGTAAAGTAGCTTAGTTTAAGTGATGTGACAGGTAAATACGCCCTCCACAATTTGCAGCCTTAACAGTGTTTTTTTAAACAAAACCTTTTGGAATACTGACAACTGTTTAATTCCCACACACTTTATAATACCGATTTAACTGCTGAAATAAAACGGATTTTTAAAAGAATCCAGTTATAAAAGCAGGAAATATGGACAGTCTCCAGGAGTTCACTAATGAGCACTTTTTGGATTATAGAAATAAACGAGGCAGTATGGACACTTGTGATCAGAGCTGGCCGAAAACTGCCTCCCCTGTGTCCCCAATTGGAAAACGTTGAGTTTCCAACAAAACCATTGAGTACCAAGACATTTCAGTCTTCAAGGGCTTGTTTTTCCCAACAAAATCGTTTTTCAGAAACATTAACATCCTCAAACCCCCAATTTGTCCCGAGGCCAGTGTGTGAGCGTGACCAGCCCCCTCCACAGTAATACCGCGCCCTGTCACAGACAGAGCGGTGAGCCGACCTGCCCACGCACCCTCCTCTCGGGGAGCGCTCAGGACTGGTCCTGGACACAGGGAAGTCGCCTGGGGCCAGACGCCACCGACAGCAGAGACCCCAGCCAGCGGGGGGCAGGCCCGGCCACTAGCCAAGCCGTGAGGCGCACCTCGGCCCAGGGCTGCCCGGGGAAGGCGGCGCGCAGGGCCCCACAGCCTGCTACCGCGGGCCCGGCAGGCGGCTGAGCCGGTTGCCCAGCAGCCTGCCGGGCGGCCCCCCAGGAGGAGGGGGAGGGGCGCTGCGCCCCAGGTGGTCCAGGCTGTGGCCCCACCCGGCCTTGGGCCGGCCCAGCGACCTGAGAGCCGGCCGGAGGCAGCCCCCGCTACCTGAGCTGCCGGTCGTATTTCTGCTCCTTCATGCTGAGCCCGCCCTGCTGCGCCATGGTGCCGGGCCCTCCCGGTAAAACAACGGCGGTCCCCGCTGCCCGCTCTAGGGCACCGTCCGGATTGGTCGCTCTGCTGTCACTGAGCATGCGCGATCGATCTGGACATGCTCAATGAGGCCTGCTGAAGGCACGGCTCTCCCTTTGCCCGTCTCTTTGCCATCAGAATGGGCGGAGTCTGTGCAGAGGGCAACACGTGCGTCCAGAGGAGGATAAAGCCCCTGGGGCAAGCGGAAGGAGCAGCACACAGGCAAAATTAAGGGGAAAATGTGGGAGATAGGGAGAGGAGATGCCTTGCTAGACATATGCCTGGGATAACCCCAGGATAAGGAGGGTCTGAGGAGATAAAAAATAAATTGAAGGGAACAATCTACAGTGTTTGGGCTGTACACAGGGCCGGACCACAACATTTTGGCACCTGAGGGGGGGAGATCAAATGATGCCCCCATGTAGGGTGACTAGATGTCCCGATTTTATAGGGACAGTCCTGATATTTGAGGCCTTTTCTTATATAGGCACCTATTACCCCCCACCCCCGTCCCGATTTTTCACACTTGCTATCTGGTCACCCTACCCCCATGCCCCCTTGCTTGAGCCAAAACTTTGAAAGGTCTCAGTTCTGCCTTCTTCCTGTTCTACTCCTCTCATGCTACTGCTCTGCTACCTACTCCAATTAAGGAGAACTAACAACTTAAAATGCCTTGTTCAAAAATTGTAAGTAACACTTAACTTTCGAACACCTGAACAGCGAATGTAACTTTTCTTGTCTGCATAGTAAACACTGGCATTTGTATCTGTTTGAATAATCAACATGGTGCTTTCCGTGCCTTCTTGGTTGCAAAGATTTGAACTGCTTCCTGCTGAAGGTCCACAGTCTGGGCCAGCTCATGCTCTGTTGAGATGGTTGCAAGGCCGACCAGCCTCTCCAGTGTCATTGTGGAGTGTATATGTGTTTTTATTAACTTCAGCTTGGAGAAGCTGCGTTCTCTACTGGCAACTGCTACAGGAAGTGTTAGAAGTATGTGCAGAGCAACAAAAGCATTTGGAAAGAGGATGGTCTTCTTATTTGTGCACATATATTCCAGAACAGCCTTTGGAGTTGATCCTGCTGAAATGTATCTTGAAAGGGCTTTCAGTTCATCACCTAAATCACTCACATCAATATCATGCATGTCATCATGTGTCAACACTGTCTCTAGTGCCCTGCATTGCTGGTGTAGGTCTTCTTCAGGTATAGTGAGAAGTTTTGGAATATCATACAACATCCCAAATATACTGCTGTGTTCCTTGAGCTGCATGAAACGTTCTTCAACTGACTGTATTGCACAATCTAGCACCTGGTTAAATAATTTAACTTTGAATTGTTGTTTGGGGTCTCTTATGGGATTATCCCGTGCCTCGTAATCAAAATGTCTTCTTTTTCGGTGACTCTTGTATTCTTGAATGGGTGGGAAAATAGCTTCAGTGTAAAGTTCCTTTGCCAACTTCTGTGCACTCTTCAGAACATTTTGAAATCCCTCATCAGACCAGTAAGACTGTAGGTATGACTTTGCTTTGTCCAGTTGTTCCATTGCTCCAGATATATCAAGGTCAACACCTTGGAGTCTCTTGCTTACAACATTTATTTCAAACAGTATGTCATGCCACAACACTAAGCCACACAGAAATTTGAAATTATGTATGTTTCTGGTGATTCCATTTCCCTCTGCCACTGTTCTCCCACGAACAGTTCCTGTCATAGCATTATCCTCCATAATGGCAACTATGGCATCATCTATCTTCCCAATTTGGTGTTTGATAGGCTTTATCGCCTCCACTCGACTTTCCCATCGTGTGGCACTCAGTGGTTTCAGTGTCCGAGAGGATGTTCCCAGATGTTGCTTCAAAATTTGCCATCGATGAGTTGATGCAGAGAAAAATACATAGATGCTTTGAATTACATAAAAAAATTCAGCAGCCTCACTAGAAGCTGATGCTGCCTCACTGACCACCAAGTTCAATGAATGAGAACCGCATGGGACAAAAAAAGCTCGAGGGTTTAACTCTCGGATCCGTGTCTGCACTCCTCTGTTCTTTCCTCTCATGTTGGCACCATTATCGTAGCCCTGACCTCTCGTGTCAGCTGTCGCAATTCCCGTATCTTCCAGCTTTTTAAGAAGCACATTTGTCATTACAGTTCCTGTAGTATCATCAATGTCAATAAATTCTAGAAAATGCTCTCTGACAATCACCATTGCAGGGATATTTTCACTAGGTTCTGTTGTTGTTACAAAACGCACCATTAAAATCATTTGTTCCATATGGTTGATGTCAGGTGTGCAGTCCAGAATAACAGAGTAATATCTTGCTAATTTCAGATCTGCCACAATCTTCTGTTTGACTTTTGTTGCCAGTAACTGTATGATCTCGTTTTGAATTGTTTTTCCAAGGTAGTGGTGTGTGTACATTTCTTGGATGATCCTGGAGTACAGCATCAAACTCAACCATCAGCTCCACAGTTTTAAGGAAGTTTCCATTGTTTGGCACATACAGCTGATCTGAAGTGCCATGCAGTGCTAGGTTTTGGGCATTCTCACAATGGCAATGAGCCTTTTCAGAACATTTTGCCAGTAAAGAGACTCTGATGCAATCTTCTCTTGATGCTGATCATCTGTGGTGGCCTTTAACCTTAGTCTCATCTCAACCTCTTTCCACCTATGGAATGCTCTCTGGTGATTTGCTGCCTTCTCATGGCATGCCAGATTTCTAGCCAGATTTTTCCAGTCCTTTGTTCCTGTAGAACCCAATGTGGCTGGAACATTAGACTGGAAGAGTTTGCAACAAAAGCAGTATGCAGCATTCTGGGTTTTTGAGTACATAAGCCATGGCCTCGCCACTTTGTCACCATTGGGGATTTCACGCCAGTAATGTGTTGAATGGAAACTTCTATTTTCATTGTCTTTGGGGAACATGAAGTTTTTCACTTGCTGTGGCCCATGCAGTACAAGGAAGTCCCTCAGGCTACTGCTCAAGTGGATCCACAGTCCTGGATCATCTAGACTTAAGGAACTAAACTCAGCAGCAGCTGTTTCTTGCGCCTCCACCACACTCTTCTCTGATCTACACTTTTCTTCAGGAATGTGCATGGTTACATCCATTTGAGATGGAGATATGGATGCTGCAGTACCTGCCACTCTGCTACTCTGTCACCTGCACTCTGACTAACTGGAAGATCAGGCATCTCCTCGCCACTCACATCCTCACTGGGGCCGGAAGGCTCACCATGAACATTTGTGTCTATCTATCTCAGGAGAGCTCCTTCCTGCTTGGATAGAAAAGCTTCTTTTGCTTTCTTTTTTTTTTATTGCTGCCCCAGAGGGGCGTTTTCTTCTTTCACTCATGACTGCTGTTCTGTGCCAGCTATAGTGGCTCTCAACACTCAATTGAACGGGACAAATAAGCGGGCTGGGAGAGGGCGTCAGGGTGGGGCATGGGGTTGAGGTGCGGGGGGGGGGGGGCGAGGGCTCCAATGGGAGCTGAGGGGCCAGCACTCAGGGCAGGGTCAGCACACGGGCCTCCCTGGCTGCCAATGCACCTAGGAGCCGCAAGGACCCGGTGGCCGCTTCTGGGAGCCCTGTGGAGGTAGGGCAGGCAGGGAGTCTGCCTTAGCCCTAGGTCCCCGCTGCGCCGCCAACTGGACTTTTAACAGCCTGGTCAGTGGTGCCGACTGGAGCTGCCAGGATCCCTTTTCAACCAGGCGTTCTGGTCAAAAACCGGACAACTGGCAACCCTCCTACAGACATAGCCACCATGGAATAACCTAGATAAGGATCAGGCTTGTGGTAATAATTTGATATTAATAAATATTTCATGCACAGATGAGAATAATAACTTGATTACAGATTAATATTGGGGGAGCTGGTAGCAATACCTTTATTTAGATTGCCTACCACTTTCCCTTTATTGTGATATTTTCCTTAAGGAGGTCTCACACCTCCATTGTTTCCAGCAGACCTTTGATACTTGATAGGGGAAATCCCCTCAATATAGAGAAGTACCCTTCCTTTGTCCTGTGAAATTCCATTCAGATTTATTGAAGAGAGATAGTATTAAAAGTCACCATTTCCCCTCCCTTCCATTCCTCAGAAAGATTTTGACAGCCTGCCAAAATCACTGAAGTTTCCAATGACAGGCTCATGCTACCACCAAACAGCAGCAGATACTGCACTGAGAACACCTGTGAGCTGCCAGAGCAGCTGTAGCAGGAAGGGGGAGGACAGAGTTGGGCTTCCCCTCTCAGCCCTTTCTCTGCTCTCCCAACCCGGCATATGGGCCCCATGGGGGCCCTCATAGGGCAGCAGTTCCCTCATCTTTGGAGGGTGGAGGCAGCAGCAAAAGAGAGCCAAGCTGAGCTGCTCCTGGAATGCCCCAGGACCTAGCATAAGGCACAAGCTTCCCATCTTCCTCCCTGGTGGCACCAGCTTCCCCAACTCCAGGAGTGGGGGAGAAGGAGCTGAGCTTGGTTCCCCTTGTAGCTCTCTCCAGTCCCAGCATATGGTACTGTGACGTTATGAGTGTAATATAATATTTCATTGGAAGGTGACAGAGCCAGAAAGAGTTAATTAACTCACAGACTAACCTGACCCATGGGTGAACTTTAAGGACTGGTTAGGAAGATAGGTAAATGAATAGAGCTTTGAAATGCAAGTCTGCATTGTTAGAGATCTCAAGGGTAGATGTTTGCTCAGGTCTTGTGATGTAAGCAAACAAGTCTTGTCTATTGCTATAACTTTAATTCAAAGATCAAAAAAGGAGTATTAACATTTATGATGATACTTGAGTGAAATAGTATTATTGTCTATATGTCTCTTTGAAGGTTGTAGTAACCTGTAGCTGAACTGTTTAATGGATAAATTACCCTGTGCTAATTGCCATGATGTTTAGAGGAAGGAGAATTAAGCCTATTGTTTT